>CM031609.1:14701281-14708781 GCA_018398815.1 Conus ventricosus | reverse complement strand
CCGTGAGGTGTGTGGTGTGTGTGTGTTGTGTGTTGTGTGTGAAGTGTGGTATGACTGTGTTTTCACAGGGGTCTCTGGGCAAGGACTGTTGTGTTTGGACAACTCTGGCTGGGGTCTGAACGTCTGTGCCCATGTCCTGCAAATACTCTGGTGTTGTGTGTGTGTGTGTGTGTGTGTGTGTGTGTGTGTGTGGGCACGCGTGCGCGCGCGCGCACGTGTGTGTGTGTGTGTGTGTGGTGTTGTGGGCGCGTGCTTGCGTGCCCGCACGCGTGTGTGTGTGTGGTGCAGTTTTCTCTCTCTCTCTCTCTCTCTCTCTCTCTCTCTCTCTCTCTGTCCGTCCCTCTGTCTGTCTGTCTCTGTCTCTCTCTCTTGTAACAATAGATTCGCTCCTGTGGGAAAAGATGCTCAGCTTGTTTTAGCATTCATTTTATTTAACAATACTGTTGATGTCGTTTTGTTGTGGAGCGGTGCGGGCTTTAGTGAGAATTTTACCTATGAAATTCTCTCTCTCGCACTCGCGCGCACGGACGCACGCGCACACATGCACACGCGAAAGGGGATGGGGTGGGTGGGGGGCGTAAATCAGTGGTAAATTTAATTAAGTTAAATTGCTCAGAACCAGACCACCACGAAGGCCATATGGAGAGAGAGAGAGAGAGAGAGAGGAGAGAGAGAGTAGAGAGAGAGAGAGAGAGGAGAGAGAGGTGTATGCAGACAGACGGACCGAGAGATTCGTCCATGTACTGCACCCACCGGAGTTGACTCCCTTGGACCAAGGGATACAACCAAAACAATCTCAAGCCTGTCAGTAATGTGTTTAGTGGGTGATGTCTTCGGCGGTAGAACTGGACTGGTTTCGCTCGGTTTCCTTTCATCTCTTCTCGTCTGTTAGTCCCGGTCAAAGGAACTAACTGTATGACCCGGGATATATAACTGGGAGTGTGTGTGTGTGTTGGGGGGGGGGGGGGGGGGGAGGCAGGGATGGGGGCAAGGTGGGAGAGAATGCATACGGAGGGCCGAAAAGTTGACATTTAGGTTGATCACAGGGCGAGGCTCGTCAGTGTGCAGGTGGTGGTGTGTACAGTGCCTGTGTGTGTGTGTGTGTGTTGACAGTAATGGTGGCGGTGATCGTGTGTGTTTGTGTGTGTTGGTGGTGGTGGTGATGGTGGTAGTAATGATGGCCTTGTGTATGTGAGAGAGAGAGAGAGAGAGAGAGAGAGACTTATTTGCTCAATCATTGTGAGCTGTGTTAAAACTCCCACTTCTGTCCCCTCCCACCCCCCACTTCCACCCGATACCCTTCCAGTCCTACCCTACCCTACCCTACCCTGAGGGCTCCGCTTTGTCAGAGCTCGGACGGACGCCAGACTTGACACTGAAGGGCGAGTCGACTCGCATTGTCTTGCGGTCGTGGTCGATCACCTGTGGAGCCAGTGTCACGTATTCATTACTTATCGAGGCATTGTGTGCGCGGGGTTTGGCATAAACGTGAAGATGGGTGTAAAGAAGTCATCGCTTTGCCATGATCATGGATTTCAGGGGCACGGATATGTGACTTCTCTCTCTCTTTCTTTGGCGTTAATGCATAGTTAGGACATCTCAAAGTGGATCTTGCTGCTGAGGCCTCACCAAACACCGTTTTTTTTCGTTGCCTTTCAATTTTTTTAAATAATGTTAGCGAGCCGCAGAGAACGAGGACAAACGAGTAAAGACATCAATATTTTTTTGTTTATCAGCTGCCAATCTTTTGACTGTTCTCAGTATATACCAAATGTGGCCAGTATATGCTGTCATGGCTTCATCGACACAATCAAGAATTCAAAAGTGCATTGTGTGTGGTGTGCGAGGTGTAATGGTGAATGCGAGTGTGAGCGAGTGTGGGCAGGGCCACATGCATTGCCTTTGTGCAGTTGTGTGTGCAGCTCAGTGCTTGGTTTGTGCGTGTGTTTTGGTGTTGTGTGGAGAGTGGCAGTGCATGTGTGTGTGTGTGTTGTGTGTGTGTGGTGTGTGTGTGTGATGTATGTATACCATTGTATGTGTGTGTGTATTTGTGTGGTATGTGTGTTCGGCGTGCACAAGCGTGCGCTATGTGTGTGTGTGTGTGTGTGTGTGTGTGGATGTGTGTGTGTGTGTGTGGTGAGAGAGAGAGAGAGCGAGAGAGAGGAAATAACGGGTGATGTTCAGGTCAATACTTTGAGTTCTTTGAAATCTCTAAAGGCAACATTGATGAAATGCAAAGGGAAGATCGTTCGCAAACTAATAAAGCAGTGTAATACAATGGCAGGGGCCCATTGTCCCCTCATTTGAACAGCAAGAAAAACGACTGGGCCAGGGCAGCGCAACTGCCAATGTGTGTGGTCAAGTAGTTTGAGACATTTTGGCAGAGGGTGTCCTTGAGTTCGTTGGTCCTGGCTAATTCATGGCCACGTCTCTGGATGGATGCAGAATTTCAGGAGGTGATATCCGCATGAGTCATATCCAGCGTGTGTCAGATCCAAAGACACACTGAAGACCACATTGAAAGGTCGTAGTGCACGGGCAGTGTCACCTCTGGGGGGTTGCTTCCGACGACCTGGTGTTTGAATGCTCCCTGTGGATTGATGGTCTGGGGCCGAGAATGACGAAAAGTGGGTGCAGTGGGTGAGGGTGAGGCAATCCTGAGCAGCATGTGGGTGATGCTGTCGGAGGGGGGGTGGCCCCCATGGGAACGAGACAGAAAAAAAAAAAAGCATTAAGAAAGAATAAGGCCTCAGGAAAAGCAGGAGACTTTCCACCAACGTGGACTGGATCCTGAAATTGCCCTTTGATGTAGATCGCACACATGTGATGGGGGTCATCAATTGATTTTCCAGCGAATTTCTTCAGAGTTGGTGTGCTGTAGTGTTAGTTGGTATCAATGGAATGTAATCCTGGGGTACCTTGATCAGATCTGTGGCATGGTTCTGACCAAATTTGAACAGGGGGTCATTTCAATATTAAAAATGGTTTTGCTTTCTTTTTACATACCTTGTTGAGGAAGTTACACACACATCCCTTAACACACTTTCAACCTGGGTGATTCGATGGGAGGAAGGGACTAAGGCCACAGCCAAAACACACTCACGCTTGCTTACAATCTCATTTCATATTATGCATTCGTCACATCAAAACCTAGTAAAGTCTATAACATTCCTAACATTGATCATAGAACGAAACCTCAATGCATATGGAATCCAATGAACATAAACCATCTCTCTTTCCTGAACTTCACAAAATCATTTATCTAAAACATCATGAACTAACCGGGTATAAATAGATTTCTACTTTACCTGGCCAGGTGATCTTAACTATTCACGAATACTCTTATCTTTTCTTTTTCTTTTCACTGTCACTTTACACGCAAGACACCAACTGCTGGAACTGGTTTTGGTCTGATGGCACGGTCAGGCTGGATTGCTGGCATTGGTCAGGTTGGATGCCGATGAAAGTGGACGCTGGCCAAGTATGAGGTCGGAACCCCAGTGGAGCTAGAACAGTGACTTCACATCGATCTGTTCTCCTTTCTTTCTTCCGGCATAAACGCAATGATCTTTCTTCTTTTTCCTAGTCTTGATTTATAAATGGGACACATGGTTGCTTTTCTTTTTTTTTTCTTTTCTTTCTTTTCCTCTTCATTAGTTAGCAACTCTTACTCTCACCACATCTCTTCCTCGGTCCTTCCTCTGCAGGACTATCTCCTGCTAATCTTCTCAACTTGGGTCTCTTTCTCCTCCCTATCTCTCTGCTTTTCTCTCTCGAGGTTTACACTCAGCCTCTCTCTCTCTGTCTCTCTGTTCGTTCTCCCGTCTCTCCTCACTCTCACATCCTTTCATATTCCGGTTCGATCTGTCAAAAAAAGGGCGAGTACATTGGTCAGTATTTTTCCCCTGGATACCGAAGTTATCTCCTCTAATTCCATAGGATATTTTCAAATCATGACAGTCACGCCTACACGCCTTACTCTTCTGATTGGTGGTCTAATTGGTCATTTAAAGATTAGCAAGATGTCACCCCCACCACGCACTACCTTCCCCCCTTTCTACTCAACTGGCGCCAGTGTGGCTTAAGTCGTGGGCACTGGTCACTCTAAATTGCTAGATGAGTCTGGACAGGCACTGTAGATCGGTCCGGGCAGACATCGCGCGTCGGTCAAAGCTGCTTAGTCCTTAGCCGGACAGACAGTCTTTGTGGGAGGCCTTCCCTATGCTTCATTGCTGGTCCGAACCATGGGCCGTTATGTGGCGCCCAGGAATGTTTGAGTTGAGCTTATGTCCGAACAAATTGGCTGGCGACTCCAGAGTTGGGTTGTTCATTTTTGTCCGTGACAATTTCCCCCCTTGCAAAGACCATGCTCCGCTTGTCTCAAAACAACGGTACAAAAAAAAACAACAAACGAATTTGCTGACAACAGCTACACGAGCAAAGTAACAAAAATATTTTACAACAACGGTTTATAAAATTATAAATACATCATTAGTGAATACCACTCAAATGAGTTATCATTGAGTGCGCTCTTGCTTATTGAATTCATTTTATAACGACCTCTGTGCGCACTTATGCGTTCCCCTACCTGCTGGATTTGCCTTATTCTTCTTTCACAATTCTTATGAAAAGCACAATATAATATGATCACGATCCATGACACTTATGAGGAATCTCCATCTCACTTTTTGCAAAATAATGCATCACTACACAAGCGACTGTATGCTCCAAGCATACACAACATCACTTGAACACGTCTCACAAAGAAAATATGAACCAAGTCTCACACAAAAAAAAAAATGAACCATGCCAACTGGGAAGGAACCCATACCAATCAACATAACTGTAATCAACACATTACTATCAACAAAGCACCCCGGATATGACTGACTTCCTCGAGTTGAGCTTGCGAGATACACGGATTAAAATAGTCAGCTCCGACATTCCTTGGGGGGGGTCGACTGGGATGTATGCACTCGATACCTGTAGGGCTGCAGTGCCATTGCCAAAACGCAGCACCTGCAGTGTTTCAACTGACGCCTCCTGGAATTTGAGTGGTTATGATCCGTCTCTATACGAACTCGTTCATACAAGTATTTGTGGAACTTCTGCCGGCCCACAGACTGCTTAAACACTCTTCTCTACAGTTGGTACCCTTCTTCACACATTGTCAACTTCCTGCTAGCCGACCTCACATGGAAACGCGACCCTTTCATGCCTCCTGCAACAATACTGCACTATCACCCTGATGCATCTGTCCGCAACAAAAATGGTTGGACATATCTGGTAGCTTCAAGAATGGGACGGGAACCTAGTCTTTCAGCAGTCTGCAGTGCTTGGTCTGCAGCGTCTCTGACCACTCGGAACACTGCGGTTTCGGCCTTGACAAATCACTGAGAGGATGTGATTGCTGCGAAATTTGGAACAAATCCCTATAGAAACCATAAAAACCTAGCAGGACTCCTGCTTCTGTTTTGGTCTTTTGGTCTCTCTGAATTCATCATTTCTAAACCTTTCCCTTTCTGGCTGCTTTGTGTGCCTAACCGACAACAAAACTAGGAAAACTCCAGGCTTGGAAATCCAGCTGGCTTTGTTGGTCGGCTGTGAGATTTGCTTGGTCTCCACCTCTCTAAAACTGCTCCTAGCTGCTCATATGCTCCTCCATGTCTCGGATGCTATCGAATGTCATCCAAGAAATTCAAACGCCTTCCACTCCGTCAAAAACTTCTCATCATCGAGAGAAGATGCAGGCGCGTTCGAACCAATCCCAAAGAAGTACTCGCCATGGTATAAGCCATAAGGAGGGAGACTGCTTGTGACTTCCTTTGAGTCCTCACTCAAGGCGATTTGCAGTTACCCTTGCTAGATCTTATCCTGGTGAAATACTGGCTCAGCTTGTGGCGATCTGAGGCGAACAGGTCTTCCATGTTCGGTTATGGACCTCTGCATCGACCTTGGTTGACACTGTTCAGCGTCTATAGTCGACACAGAATCGATGCTCACCTGACATTTCCTCACTAAGACGAAGGGTTGCACTATATGATGATTTTGGACGGTTCAATCACCAAGGTCAACAACTTTTCTACTCCTCCTTCGATCACTTGCTTGGTGGATAGGGGAGCGGGTAGGCTTTCACATGTAGGTTTTTTGCGATGTTAACTCCACCGTACATGGCTCTAGAGTTGTCCTGCTGGTTATCAGTCAGGTGCCCTATAACTGTTTAGGAGCCCCTTTAGCTTCCCTCCTGTCTCCTTCTGTCTTAGCCTTCATACAGTGACCAATCCCGTTGATCTTATCCTGGAACTAGGCAACAAAATCTCCCTTTTCTGCTTGGGTCTCCTTTCCTCCATCAATGATTGCTGCTGCGCCTATGTGCTGAGTCTCACGCGAATATTATTTGCGGAGCAAATTTGCATGGAAAAAGTTTTTTTGATTTTCCATTACATCGATTCGGTAGTCCTTGATTTACCTTTTCAATGATGGTGAATGGTCCCTACCAATGCATTAGCAGCTTGTTTTGATCCGTGGGAAGCAGTAACAGGACTTGATCTCCCCACCTGAGGTATTGCTTCCTCACCTTTCCTGTCATTACTGCTTCTTCTGGACGACCTAGCCTCCTGCAAACCTCTCCCTTGCGACCTTACTGTCTCCTCTGAGCCTATTGCGTTAGGTCCACAATACTGATAAAGTGGTTTTGACCCTTCTGACTCTGTTCTCGGACACAGCTCTTGAGAATGCACACGGTCCCGAACTGTCCGCCCATACAGCAGCTCAAATGGCGAAAAAGCCTGTGCTTTCCTGGGGGCTTTCCCTTAGGCAAAAAGTGCCGCTGAAGTGCGGTCCCAATCTGCTGGCCTTTCCCACAGAGCTTCTTTAAAATGCCCCTTTAGCACACCTTGAATCTTTCACCAAGCCATTGCTTGGGGGTGGTTGGGGTAGTGAGCCTTGTGTCCTAGCAGCCCCGTTGACCCCCTCATCACGCCGAGGGGAACGTGACCCCCTTCACTGAGAATTTGTGGGCCCCCCAAGCAGGAAGATGCTACCAGTTCAGCGCCCGTTGGTTTCTACGCCCTTTTAATGCAAGCTTCTGGGTATCGGTCGCGAGTCCCAGGTTAAACAACCTGTGCCCCCTTTGGAACAGGGGGGTTGGGGCCCAAAAGTAACAGCCCCCCTCCGAAGGTGTGCAAATTAAAAGGGGGTTTTAGAGGTGCCCTTCCCCTTCCCCTTTGTGGCGATCTTTGAACACATCACATGACATGCAAAAAAGTTTTATGTCTGCCATTGTCCTGGCCCAAAGAAAGTCATCAAAAATTCGGTCGGTTTTGTGGTGCCGAGTACCCGCCATGAGCGACCGGAACCCCGCATGACGTGTCACTTAAACCCGCTGGTACCTCTAATGATGGGCACCTTACCTGTCTTCCCCTTGGGGAACACTCGTACAACAGCCCGCCTTTTCCCCAAGAAAAACTGTCCCCACCTCCTCAACCCCTGTTTTCTCCC
>CM031609.1:14689897-14701181 GCA_018398815.1 Conus ventricosus | reverse complement strand
AAAAAAAAATAACAAAACATTTAAACAAAACAAAGCCGGCACCCAAACCCCACCAGAACAAAAAAAAACCCAAAAATTTAAGAGAATTTTGAGGATCCTTTTCGAAAATTTGGTCTTTTTCTTTTTTTTTTTAATGTTCATGGGTGATAGAAAGAAGAAAGCAGTTGGGAGAAAAGAGGATGTGTCGAAATTTTTATATAGGAAAAATGACGTTCTCAAAATTTCTTTTAGAAAATAAAGCTTACAAAATTCTAAATCATCTGACCTAAAGAAAACATACAACAACAAAAAAAGCATGAAAAAAAAATGAAAAAAAAAAGACATCTCAACCAGCAAACTTCTAAAAACTAGATTAACACACACACACACACACACACACACACAACACACACATGGACGCGCACACACACAACGCACGCACACACACATGCAGGCAGGCATACACACACACACCACACACACACCACACATACACACAAGAGAATAAATGACCAAGGACAAAAACCTCATTTTCAGTAAAAACATTAGTTACTTTATTTAATCATGCCATACTTTACATTCAATTGCAGACGTCTTGTAATCCTTTTTGATGATGATGGAAATATCATAAATGACTTTCCTTTTCTGTCTCATTTCTATGCTTAAGAACACTGATCTGACATTAATTAGACAATACCGTTCACTACCAGTACTAAAACTAACAGTGTTCACTGGCTAGCCATTGAAAATTGGGCAAACAGAACTAGCTATCTGGCCTTAGGCTGCATGATTTGACATGGTAGGGTACATCACCAGAAAACATTTTTTCTTTCTCAGTATGTGCTGATGGTCTGTCTTCAGTCCATGATTTATTCTGAAAGCCTGTGAAACATTGTTAGTTTTTCTGATACCAAAGCAAATGAAACATCATTAACATTTCTTTTACCAAAGCAAATGCATTTGTTAATATTATGTGTTTGCCTTTGGAACTTTATTCAAAGTATGTATCTATCTTGTTAACAGTGGGGACTGGATACATATTGAAGAAATTCACTCAGGACAACTGTCTCAATGGCAGTTTTAACAAAGACATCCATTTTGCATAAAGCTGGACAGTTCTTTGAATAAAATTATCTTTCTTGGGCGGACGGGAGTGTGTGCATGCGTTTCTGCATGAGAGTGTGAGGAGCAGAAAGAATTTGTGTGTGTGTGTGTATGCGTGCGTGCATGCATGCATGTGTTGGTTTGTGTGTGTGTGTGTGTGTGGTGTGGTGGTGTGTGTGTGTGTGTTGTCCCTCCCATCCTAAGCGAGTCCCAAGAACTGAATTAGGGCTTCCAATATCAAGTTTTGAACATCATTTTTTTGACATGGATTTTGCAACAAATTTCACTTCCAGTCGTCAATCTGCAACACCACTGAGCATTACCCCCCCCCCCCCCCCCCCCCCCCCCCCCCCCCCCCCCCCCCCATGAATATAAATAATAGTACATCAGAATGCAAAAAAAAAAAAAAAAAAAAAAAAAACAAAGTTCTTTCCTCACTGACGTAACCAAGCTCTAAAGAAACGCACACGCACAAAGTCAGCTGTCCATTAACTATCATGCTCACAGACAGTGAATCTGTCCAATTCACCATTTCATCTTCACCTTCACTGTGATAGAGTCCATCTTTTACCAAACATACCCCACTAACAGACCAAAACCTCAGACAGTCACCCCAATCTTGCCTTTCAGCCAGTCATGGCGCACAAACGGCGTGTTGCCCAGCCTGTAGTAGCCGTGGTCGCGATGGATACTTCCAGTACATGGCGCCCTTGATGTTGCCCTCGGAGTAGTCCTCCTTCCACGTCTTGCGCTTGCTCATCACCTGCATCTGCTTGTGGCGCGGCTTGGCCTTGCACTCCACGTACAGCCGACCCTTGCGCCGCACAAAGTAGCAGCTGGAGCAGCGCTTCTTCAGCGCCACCCGCACAGGTAACTCCGCGGCTCTGCATGTCGACTGGCACACAGACCCTCTGAACGTTCTGCAGAACAGTCCTCGTCGGTGCCGGAGAAAAGGAGGTGGAGGAGACGGCTGACAACAGAGAAGATGAGCGGGCCATCACAGACGCATGGCGTGTGCTGGAGGCGGCGATGCCCCGCGTGAGAATGAGCCGTGGCCAGGCGTGGAACGGAGAGAAGGCGGAGCGGTTGTGGAGCAGAAGGTAGCAGCCTGGTGGGCGACGGCGCTGAGAGCTCCCACAGCAAGCCTCACAACCGACGCCATGTCTGAAACATGGGATCTTCTGGTTAGGACAATAGTTCAAAGATGTCACAGGACAGCTCACTCACATGGGAAGATGCTTGCATGAACACAATGTGGGACTAGGGAGGGAAGAGAGGGAAGTGGGGGAGGGGTGGGTAGAATAAGACAGCAGATATTGTAAGCAAACTTACAGGTGTAAGAGAGAGAGAGAGGGAAGAAGAGAACGTGCACGCGTGCATGTGTGGGTGCATGTGTTTCCGTCAAGTTTACTCATTTTTCTTAGTTTCTTCTCTTCCCCACAGTATCAAGTACTTCAACCTAGCAGATTTCACAGATTGTTAAGTCTTCACTATTATTGTTATAGTTATTATTCATGATTATAACTGATATCAGTATTATCACTTGGTGGTGGTGGTGGTGGTCATAGAGCTGTTGTTGTTAGCTGTGTTGGTGCTTTTGCAGTGATCAAAACAACAACTCTTCACATGGAATTCCTATGCTCTCTATTGGAATGCAATACTAAAGTGCAAGCAGTGCTATCTTTTTTCAAATTAATAATGTAAATATTGCTTTTATGTATTCAAACTTTGTCCATGGGATAAAGTGAATCCTCTCCTCATGGACAAGCAGACTACAATACAAATTGATACGCTGCTTCTCCGTCTTCCACAGGTAAAGAAAGGTAATCTCACTCCATCAAGTCTGTGTGTGTCTTCAATGAAGACCGTACTCTTCCTTCTAAAAAAAAAAAAAAGTGTTGAAAGATCTAAGTCTGAAGACTCTGTCTGTATGTGTGTGAGTGTGTGTGTGTGTGTGTGTGAGTGTGTGTGTGTGTGTGTGTGTGTGTGTGTGTGTGTGTGTGCGTGTGTGTGTGTGTGTGAGAGAGAGAGAGAGAGAGATGTTCTTCAGTTTAACGGCTTCCCATTAAAGTGATTACTGACGAATGTGAGAGAGAAGAGAGAGAGAGAGAGAGGAGAGAGAGAGAGAAGAGATAGAGAGCGTGCGGGGTGTTAGCGTGCGTGCGGTGCGTGTGTGTGTGGGAGAGTGTGTTATGTACATTAGTACAAGAGCATTTGTTTGCATAGTGTCACGTGATCACAAACATGTTACTATTTTGGTCAGTGTTTTTCTGCCGAAGCTGTTTTAGTATTCAAGCTGCTGCTGACGTGCAAAATACAATCTCTTGAAAAATCATCACATCTCTCAAACTCTTTCAACATTTCTGATGAAACTTGGGGGGTATTGTGTCAAAACCCCCAGCAAGTGTCTGCAGTCTGTCAGCTGCTTCTGGTGCATGTGCATCCAACGGGAAAGCCAGAGTCAGCTACATCATTGATCTGTGTACTTTCCCTGAAAAGATGTAGTGTAGACAAATTCTGTGAAATTGAAATGAATTGTGAGAAACATCAACAAAAAACGACTGTGGTTCCAGTGATATCATCTTCTTGCACTAGCAGCACAACTTCCTGTGGAGGGTCTATGCGACTATAGGCCTGATGATCAGAATGATTCTGAACCTTAGCATTGTGTGGCCTTCACCTCAATGAAACAATAGGACTTTTCCCCACCCCCTCATGTGTTGTGACCAGTTTACTTTCACATATGAAATGTCATATTTTTCACATCACATCCTCTTCTCTGACACATTGTTCCACAGCCTGAGCTAAAGTCCTTTGACTTTAAAACTAAAGCCATAGAAACGATGAAGTGCTAGCAGTTCACCATGCCCAGTACACAGCATTTATGAAAGTAAAAGCACAGAAACAATGAACTACTAGCAGTGCATCATGCCCAGGACACAGCATTATGAAAGTAAAAGCCATAGAAACGATGAACTACTAGCAGTGCATCATGCCCAGGACAGAGCATTATGAAAGTAAAAGCCATAGAAACGATGAACTACTAGCAGTGCATCATGCCAGGACAGAGCATTATGAAAGTAAAAGCCATAGAAACGATGAACTACTAGCAGTTCACCATGCCCAGGTAGGATTAAGATAAGATAATGTTGCTTATAGCCCAGCGACCGCAAAGGGCCACATCGGGGCTGACCATGCCCAGGACACAGCATTATGAAAGTAAAAAGCCATAGAAACGATGAACTACTAGCAGTTCACCATGCCCAGGACAGAGCATTATGAAAGTAAAAGCCATAGAACGATGAACTACTAGCAGTTCACCATGCCCAGGGACACAGCATTATGAAAGGAACAGCCCATCCCTCTCCTTCCACTGCCTGATCCCTCCCTGACCTGAAGCAGGCACACATGCACTGCTGGGTACACAGAGTGGGGATTCAAGCCATAAAAACCTGACCCCACAAGTTGTTCAAACTCACGAGTGTAAGCTCCACTTGCAAACCGTCAAACTATTTGAGGACTTTGGGCCCCTCTAATCTGATACTTAAAACAGATTTAGGTGTCCACAACAGTTTACGTGGCTGGTGGAATTATTACTGATTTTCAAATCTTCAGAATGTGAATAATCAACAACAGCCAGTGAAATATTGCTGATGGAATTATTATTGATTTTGATAGCTTCGGTCTGCGCAGTAACTAACGATAACCAGTAAAATATTGTTTTAAAAGGTGTAAATACATAAACATGCATGGAATAAAAAAAATTAAAGTGCCTTTTGCCAATAATCAGAAATATGTGTGCCATCATGAGACAGCTGCTATTACCATGAGTCCCATTCATTATCTCTCTCTCTCTCTCTCTTGCATGTGTGTGTATGTGCGTGCATGCATGCGTGTGTGTGTGTGGAGGAAGAGGTGGGGGGAAGGGGTATATGAGTGTGTGTGTGTGTGCGTGTGTTGTGTGTTGTGTGTGTGTGTGTGTGTGTGTGTGTGTGTGTGTGTGTGTGTGTGTGAAATCAAACAAATGAAAATGAAAATATAAACAATCCTGACATCAAAATGACCAGTTACTGAGTTAGATATATAGAAATCACACACTCCCTATTGAGACGGAGAAAAATGTTGTGGTGAAAGACATGAATACTGCATTATTAATGTTACTGGTGACGAACACCGCTTCATGATCATGATCAAGTGTCCCACATGCATGTGTTGACATCAGTATTCATCTTCTTCATATTGCATAAGATAACTGTTTTATACCTCCTGTTCTGTGAAATTGTTTGGGAAGGGGGAGGGGGGGAAGGGTGGTAGTGCTACTGAGGTTTGGAAAGTTTCTGCTAATTGGCAAAGCTGTGTTAAGTCACCCCCCCCCCCCCCCCCCCCTTTTTTTTTTTTTATTCCTAAGGAATGAACTTTTATGTGTTTATTTCACTATTTTGCATTCAATACTTACAGAGAAATGTTTAAGTTGTTGATATCCTGTATTGTTTAATCTGTTATTCACTATACCCCTCCCCCCTCCCCAAGGTCAAAAGGATTAGGTATTCATCTGTGTGTGTGTGTGTGTGTGTGTGTGTGTGTGGTGTTGATCATCATGGCTTATTTGGTTTTTACAGGCCATGTCAAGTTGAACAGAAGCAATAAACTGCATGTCAGCCAGTGTGCTGGAGGTGAGTGAAATATAACAAATAAACAAGAAGTTAACACCAACATTCCACATTTATTTTGCACCAAATTTGACGAGACATGTGATTGTTGGTTCTTTGTTTTCATTGTCTTGAAAAGTTGAATGCTGTTTGTCTAGCCTGAAGAAGACCGAAGAGGTTGAAACATGTCATGTTTGTCTTATTTGTTTCTTTCGTTCAGCAGCAAAGTTATTTTTCTTTTAAGTTCATGCACCGTGAGTAAAGTTTATATCAGTAATCAGTGGCAGAGATTCTATCCTCTAAGTTGTATCCAATTTTGAAAAATGAAAAAAATATTTGAAATGTTACTGCATAACAATTGCAGTTTACATTCAGATGGAAAACAATGATAATTACTAACTGTAAGGGTAAGGGTATACATTTTGTGAAGTGTTGCAGATTTAGGACTGACCTACAGTAAACAAAAAACCCACTACTGTTTGATTCATTGTCCATCACACTATTTTAGTATTCTTTATCAAAAGGACAAATGTCCTGTTGAGTTGAGTGACATGTTGTCCAGAGATAACCAACCAATTAATTAATTAAGCAGTTAAAATGACAGTGTTCTTGCGCACACACAGAGGTGCTCAGTCAACTGACTGGCATAACTGGCCCTCATGATCTCTGAATCATGTCTAAAACATATATTCAACGAGTTACCGATACCTCAGGGATGAGAGAGAATCATGCTAGTCTTGACACTGTGTGAACAGATCTGTGTGTGCTTATGCCTGTGTGTCTGCGTGGTGAACTCAGAGGTACATGCCACCTTGTGTTCAAACACTGCAAACCAGTACGCCACAGACTTAAAATCTCATCACATGATAGAACTACCATATTTCTGGCTCTTCAGTCTTCTCTTCTCTAGTGAAGTCCATTCTAACTCAATGTTGTAGTGGAATTGAAACTTAAATGATAATAACCAGGATTTTTTTCTTTTTTTTGCACTTCTGTTACGTCTGTGTTGCATATCTTTAAGTCTGCAATGCGTTACTGTGTTGGGTATTTAAGGGTTCCATATGCTTCACCAATGGAACATATGTGTGTGTGTGTGTGTGTGTGTGTGTGTGTGTGTGTGTGTGGTGTGTGTGTGTGTTGATAACAGATGATCTGACACAGGGTTTTTTGCTTTTTGTTCGTTTGTTTTTTACTATTTATACTGACATTTACTGGGCAAGATAGCAAATGACACTAAAGACAAAACTTTCACTGGCTTTTTAATTTATATATTGCAATGTAACTATGTTGAAATTATCCAACAATGCTTTAGCTGCTTCTACTGCATATCATTCATATGGAAGAGCACATCTTTTTAAATCTCCACATGATAGCTGTAGTATATGAAAAAAAGTATATCTATTTTTAATCTTGATTGTGTATGTCACTGTGTGTGTCGGTTCAAGTCAAAATTTTATTTTGAGATGTACATTGAATAAGCAGTATCTGATTTTTTTTTCCACCAAGCCATCTGCAAAACAAAAAATATGAATAGTGTGGAAAATATTATTTTAAAAAAATGATATGCAAAGACATTCAAATAAAGAAAATAATGTGCAATATCATCTGCACCATGAACAAAGATGAGAAATTTGTTAACATTCACCATCTCAGTACCATCACCCACAATTATGCATGTGGCTGTACATTGTATACCAACATACATGCAAGTATTGCATAACTATATGTACATTTAGTACAGCATGATTCTGCACAACATGGCTGGATTAAATAAACAAAAAAGGGCAATTATAAGATATTTTTGTTGTGTGTGTGTGTGTGTTAGTTTCAAATTTTATGTCTATCCACTCCAGGTGATATTAGGCGAAAACAAAACAAACAAAAAACAAACAACCACCACCCTCATCATCAAAACAATAAATAAATAAACAAACAAACCAAACCCTCATGTAAAACCTAGAAAATTACAAATGGTTTTGATATGGAAGAGAACAGTGATACGTGGGGGACGGATGAAGATGTCCTTTCGTATATTTTATGTAGATTTAGTAACAGGTAAACGATTAACTCACTTAAAAGTAACCTAATAAGAATGAGAAAATTTTATGTAAGACACTATAAGTACTTACTTATTGGACTCTTTGATAAAGAAAGAAAGAATTCATAGGTTAATACTGGTGATTAAAAAATATCTCTAATTGTGTGTGTTTTGTGTGAGAGAGAGAGAGAGAGAGAGAGAGAGAGAGAGAGAGAGAGAGAGTGTGTGTGTGTGTGTGTGTGTGTGTGTGTGGTGTGCGTGAACTAAATACTGTGTCAGTGTGTGTGTGATTTTTCTAACTCCTGTGGCTGTAGTGACATATCGACCGGTCAACTGACCTGACAAACCACAGGTCTCAAACACCCACATCATGTATCACGGAAGTATCAAGGAACACACTGACAGAATGATTGTGGTAACTGTGCAGATCGAACAATCCATGGCTGATATGACTTACTCTGGCAGTCATTCAGATTCACAATGTAATGGATAGTGAATGGTTAATCTATATTGCAAACTACAAGGCGTACTGGTATCGTTTGTACAAACCAAAACAAAAAGACGGGGGTGGGGGAACGGGGCACTCTGAAATAGGATTTTGCTTTTAATTTTAGCTACATTCAATCACAATGTCCACCCATTCATCGGCTCCCCTAACCCTTACTATGACGCTCACGGTTGGCTGGGCGTCTTCTTCTTCTTCCTAAAATACTGTTTCAATCAAAAACGAGTAGGTCACCAGTGCGCATGTTAAAAAGTAAAATAAAATAACATAAAATAGTGCGACTCAGACTGTTGGCTCCTGGGGCAAATTTGGCAACATGGGGTCGCACTCGATATTCAAGAAGTTATTTAAAGCAATGGCCAAATTCAGGCCCAGGTAACAGTAAAATATCTGGGGAAGTTAAGATAAGATAATGTTGCTTATAGCCCAGCCGACCGCAAAGGGCCACATCAGGGCTGTTGGGGAAGTTAAAAAAGAAAATCGTCAATATGCAGATCTCAAAACTGTCGTATCAATTTGTTTTTTAAATGAGACTGCATTTGTGGCAATCTTGATGGCACCCGGTAGTGATAACATGTTCTTCTTATAGTGTCAACATGAACTGAATTGATTCGCTTCTGGGCCTTTTGGCTAAGATCAAAGTGAACTGAGCCCACACCCCCTCTACATCCCACACCCTTCCTCCCTCCTCCCCTCCCTTCAGTGCTTGACCTCGGGGAGTCCCACCGACAGTTGCGAGTTCAGTCGAAGACGAATGGCCAACATTGGCAGATCCTAGTTCTATCGTCATGAACAAGTACACACCGACAATTTGAATTTACCGACAGACGACTCATCTGCAAAATATTTTCGTGTCCATGCAGTTATTTTGACACAAATCAAGCTTAACCAATTACACTTTCCATTTTCCCCAACATGCGCACCCCCGTCCGGCCGAAGCAAACAAGGGACATAAATCTGCTCTACAAAGTGACCGTCAGCGTTTCAAGGGATATAATCTAACGTTCTTTGCTCTTGCCACTAGTCTAACTATCGTTTCAACAGTGTGGCTAGCGATTTTGTGAGATGGGGAGAAGATGGGGAATCCTTTTGACCCCCACGTACAGATCAATGCCTTCTTCCTCCCATTCGCACTTACCATTTTTTTGTTCTTGTAAACACTTGAGACCTAGTTGTGATTCGTGAATTTGGGGGTGCGAACAAGAATAATTCTCTGTAATAATAATAGTAATGATAATAATTATATTGTTAATAACAAAAATAGTAAATAATGATGATGATGATGATGATGATAACAACAACAGCAACATAAGAAAACGATTAATGAAACAGTAGAACGTAATCATTGCTGCGATTTTACAGAAATGTAGGCCTACTGGGTTTCAAGGGCCCCCCTCTGCATTGCGCTTTGTGTGGCATCAATTTTTTTCCCCCTCTCGTTTTCGAGTTTGTTTGTCGATGATCTACTAATCTCTTGCCGTTCATTGTTTCCTTTTTTAAGAATAAGGAACTGAGCACCTCATCGTCTGTCAGTGGCTCGCGGTAAGCACCAGTCGCCTTGGCGTAGTGGTTAGCGTCGCGGATTCCAGACGAGGATGTCATGGGTGTCGATTCCCAGCACAGACCCCTCTTTGTCGGAGTCTTCTGCACCAACCGGCGGCGCCTATCACCGTGGCCTTCCAGATGTCCACAGCTGAATTTGCAGTTGGCTTACCTGGAAAGCCTGGACCACAGAGTCCAAGTTTCATCCGCTGAATGGACGATCTATGGAGAGTCCAAATTTCCTGACTCTGCAGGGTCTATAATAATTATCTCAAAGGGGGAGGAGGACGGTGTGGGGACTCTCCTCTCACCCTTTCATCTTTCAATTCTTGGAAGAACTGGGATAGGAAGGGACATTCATGCATCTGTTGAACGAGGAAGACACAAACCAAAATCATTAATCCAAGTCTCTTAAAAACGTAGTTCTCTCTCCCCCCCCCCCCCCCCCCCCCCCCCCTTCCTTTTCTTTCGGTATCTCTGAGCCTACAAATATTGGAGGGGAGGGGATATTCTGCCCCATCCTGATTTTTCGAGGGGAGGGATGCTGCCTTGCCCAATCTCCCCCCTCCCACCCCTCCCCCCACCCCCCATTTATAAACAGGCACCAAAATTGTGCAATACAGGGTCTTGTCCTAGAGTTGGGTTTGTTTTAGTGTTGTTAGTGTTGAAAACTATCACAGAATTGCGAGTCTCCATGTTACGTGTGTGCAAGATGTTATTCGTGCGTTTACACGTGGAACCTCGGGTTTGAGTGTCATTGGAAGGGCTTTTCGGGAAAGGGAGACATAACCAGTATCAACTCCGAGTGAAAAATACCCTGTATCATACCAGTCCGTGGAGATTCGAACCCACGACCTCAAGATTTCAAGAATCGCGACCGAGTCTAGCGCTCCACCAACTGAGCTATTCCGGCCCTGGAACATGCTGCTAGATAAAGTGTAGTAGGCCTATCTACAATCAGTCCCCCGTCATTTTCAATCCCACTTTCTCCCCCCCCCCCCCCCCTCCCCCACAGAAATATTTGTAAGACCCCCCCCCCCCACACCCCCCCTCTTATTCAGGATTTGACCTTTGTTTTTCAACGTGTTGGCAACCTTGAAAAGGCCCTTGTGGTCGCTGTTGTATGACGATGAAAAAACCATAAACTAGGTAACCTAAAGGAAGAAGTTCCTGAAACTATATAAAACCGTGATGTACCGCAAGGAAAAGGACAAAGCAAGATCATTGATGGCATGCTGGACCAACGTGTCAAAGGGAGGATATAAGGAGTGAAGAGAAGGTGGATCCCAAACCAGCGGTCCAGCAAAACCCTGACACAGAGATAAACCCCGCTGTGTTCCTGAATAACCAACCCCTGAGATATTTCTTCCCAACTGCCGTGGGAGTACGCTAGGGATGTTTCATCTCTCCCGTTTTGTTCAACGTCTACCAGGGAACACACTGCTGGAAAAAAAAATGCTTCAGGAC
>CM031609.1:14627397-14684897 GCA_018398815.1 Conus ventricosus | reverse complement strand
GGTTGACGAGGTTCCCACGACATCGGAATGTGACTCGCCGCAGGTTCCGGGGAATGGTGAAGAGTTGTCGAACCCTGATCCTGTTGGGGCATCCGGGGATGGCTGGGAGGAGGCTCGCCAGGAGGAGTTGATGTTCAGGGCTGAAGAACGCCCTGGGTCTGGGGGATCGGAGGTTCAGGCTCAGGCACGTGATGACTGGATAAGCTGGTCAGGATGTCTGGAATGAAACGACTCCGCGGTGGCTCGACTACGGCGCTTGGAATCGAGAAGATGGCGGACAGTGGGATGAACAAGGTCAAGGTGACTGGAACGGAAGGCCCCTGTGGGATGACGGTCACTGGGGTCTCCCCGAGGCCCAGGACTACGAGGAGGATCAGGGCCAAAGGACCGAAAGGAGCCGTGGAGGGTTTGATGATCGTCTGTATGGTGGAGAGGCTGGCGGGCGGTGGGATGGTCATCTGCAGTTTGTTCCGGGATCAGCTGAAGGTAAGTGACTTTGTGCGATGGAACCCGCTTGTAATGAATCGGATAGTTGGAGTACTTTGGGTTTTGTCTGTTTGTTTGACTGGGGGAGGGTGGGGTGGGGTGGGTGAGACAGGATGAGTAGCATGTATTTCCAGTCTTGCATATGGTCTGACTGTAAGCAGAGCTTGAGTAATCGTAGTGGCGACCACCCCTTGCTCTGCAGATCGCCAGGTGGCAGAAAAGGGAGAGGTCTTCAGATAGGAGGGTACGCTGTACATTAAACAAGCCGTGCCTGGCACACTGACGGCGGTGCTCATCAGGACGTGATCAGGCAGCACGTGCAAAGGCCATTCCCTATGACGTACCCTTGATATTCAGTGACAAAGACCATTCCCTGTGAAGTACCCTTGATATTCAGTGACCAAAACCATTCCCTATGAAGTACCCTTGATGTTCAGTAACAAAGACCATTCCCTATGAAGTACCCTTGATGTTCAGTGACAAAGACCATTCCCTGTGAAGTACCCTTGATATTCAGTGATTAAGACCATTCCCTATGAAGTACCCTTGATGTTCAGTGACAAAGACCATTCCCTATGAAGTACCCTTGATGTTCAGTGACAAAGACCATTCCCTGTGAAGTACCCTTGATATTCAGTGACAAAGACCATTCCCTATGAAGTACCCTTGATATTCAGTGACAAAGACCATTCCCTATGAAGTATCCTTTATATTCAGTGACAAAGACCATTCCCTATGAAGTACCCTTGATGTTCAGTGACAAGACCATTCCCTATGAAGTACCCTTTATATTCAGTGACAAAGACCATTCCCTATGACGTACCCTTGATATCCCTATGAAGTACCCATGATATTCAGTGACAAAACCACCATGCTTTTATGGGCCGCCTCAAAGGCCCTAGCCCTGGGGTGGGACCCTCGGGAAAACAACCGCTCCTCACCCTCCCAACACACCACCACCACCATCTCCTGAGTTCCCGGGGCGAGGCCAGCGGATCAGGAGGTTGTGATGAGGCACCCGAAAGAAGACTGCAGTTAACGTGGGAGGTACCTCAGAGCACGATATTACACAACGCCGTTCCTTGGTGTTCAGCTCTGAAGAGGCTTGACGTGGCGCTTGGCCTTTAGAGATCCAACAGGAGAGGGAGAAGAAGAGCAGAGAGGGCAAGAGGGTAGGGGCGGGGGAGGGGAAGGAGAGACAAAGGCCCATCCTAACCTGGCGGTGGTCGAAAAACCCCGTTCAGGCAGACCAGTGTGACGGAAAAAGAGGCCTCCTCTTTCCAGGGGAAACCCGTTCACAGCATGTGCGGAAAATAGAGCCACCAGGCGCTCCCACGTTCTCCAGTGGAATGCAGAAGGAGTGCACGAGATGTGCATTGACCTGGCGGGCAGGATGCATAAAGAAAGCATCTGGACTGTGTGTGTCCAAGAGACGCACCTTACCATAAACCATCGCTTTCAGATGAGGAGATACAAGATATTCAGGTTAGACCGGGAGGAGGGGCATAAAGGAGTGGTGATTGTCTAGGGTCTGGTGCGCAGTTTCGTGACTGCACAAGAACTCTAGAGTCGGCATCAATCAACAGGCTGAGATTCAGGAAGTCGACATTGTCCTCACACAGTCTGGTCCACAGTGCCTAACGTCCGCAATACCGTGATCTCTGTCTCACACATACGAACATCCCATTCGACAGGCGTGTGGTAGTGGAAGATTTAACAATCACTGAGAGAGATGGGGGCAGTGAAGAAGCGGACAGGACAGGCGATGAAGTGGAGGACTGGGAGATACAGACACACCTTCCCCGCATCAACCAGGAAGATGATGATCCCACCTTTTACTCAAGACGCTTTGTGACCACATCAACATCAGAGCTAGTGTTCGCCACAGACGAGCTGTATATCAGAACAGCCAGGGCAGTTCTCAACCAGCTTGGAAGACAGCCTTTAAAACTTTTCATCAACCTCAGTTACACGTGCCCAAGCCAAGTGCTTCCCCCGCCGGAACTACAAGAAGGCAGAGTGGACCCTGTGTGAGACCCTTGTGGACACCTACACCAAGCCAACCAGCACCAGGCACAAGGACACCAACAGGATGGTCCGCGAACTCACCACAGTCATCGTGAAAGCTGCCACCGAGTCCATCCCAAGAGTTCATACAAAAACTATCAGCCCTTCCTACGCCTGTCCACTCGGGTGAGTTCGTGTGGAGGACGCCTATGTCACCAGGGTCATGGGGATCGTCGTTGCACGGACGTGGTAGCGCCCTCCGCAGGGCTGCGCTCACTCACGTTGGCATTTTTGTCATCATAGGGAGTGGTGGAGGACAAGGCAAAACAGAACAGCCGACCATTAGAGAACACCACTGCGCTGAAGGACGCCACTGCCACTGCACACCACAGGCTAGCTTGTGCTCCTAAGCAGCAAGAAAGAGCCGGCTGGATGGGGGAAAACAACACTGAAATGCCAGGGTTTTAACAATGAAGACAAGCAGCTCAGGAAACGCACCAGACCCCAAACAACCAAGCACCGTCACAGGCCGAAGTCATGACCCCACACCATGGGAACCTCCTTACCGGCAAAAAGCCGCTGACTTCTTCCTTGACGCCTTTGAACGAATCAGCGACCTTGAGGTTCTCCCTGAACGCAGAGCTGACCTGCACGGGGCCCGGGGTGAACTGTATAAAGAAGCAGCTCCAGAGGATGTGACAACCTCAGCATTGTCCGAAGCAGAACTGGGGGAGGCCACAAAGAGCCTTACATTGAAGAAGTCCTCAGACCTCGATGGAATCGCCACCTGTCCTCCAACACTGTCCAGCCCATGATGTTGCACGGCGTCAAACCAGGTCGGAGGGTGCAGAACTGCTTTGGGGCAGCCGTCAGGAGTTCCAGAAGACTGTGGGATTCATCATGGCGACAGGATTGAAGATCTGACACTGCCACTTAAAATGGACCGCAGAAGACGACGAAGATGGAATCGCCAGTCACATGCTGCTGCCCTGTGGGGCGAAGAGCAGAAGAGTCCTCAGCAAAGTCTTCAGTGCGAGCTGGAAGACGAGCTCAGTACCCCAGGGTTGGGAGGAAGTGGACGTGATTCCCATCCACAGGAAAGGCGAGAACATGTGTGAAGAGCAGACAGCTACAGACCGTCAGCCTGACAAGCTGTCTGTGCAGACTAGTGGAGGGACTTGTGAACCCTGGGCTTGTCTCGCGCCTTGGCTTGGAGTGTGAATGAGCGTGCGCGCGCTTCAGGGAATAGTCTTGTCTCCAGTTGGTTGTCGTTCTTTGGTTGGTTGGTCTGTTGGATTGGTTTTTGTTTGTTTGGTGGTTGGATCGTGTGTGTGTGTGTGTGTGTGTGTGTGTGTGTGTGTGTGTGTGTGTGTGTGTGTGTGCGTGCGTGCGTGCGTTCGTGCGTGCGTGCGTGCGTGCGTGCGTGCGTGCGTGTGTGCGTGCGTGCGTGCGTGCGTGCGTGCGTGTGTGTGTGTGTGTTCATTACCGCCTTGTCTACACCTACCAGGGGCACGGACTAAACAACGGTTGCCGACCCAGTACCAGCCCCAGCTCCTCTCTGTGGAACCCCCGTCTGCAGTCCAACCCCAGTCCAGCAGAACCCTTCACCACCCGTGGCACTACCGTCATGACGGCATCACTACATCGTCACAAGGCACAGTGCCGACCGGGGGCCGACCCCAGCCCGTTCTTTTGGGACCCCCGTCGTCAGCCCGACCCCAGTCCCATACCACCTTCCACCACCCGGGACTCCACCCTCAGAACGTCATCACTACGTCATCGCAAGCCCTGGAGATGACGTCATGGAGGAACAGTCCCGTCGTGAGTTGGTTGACGTTCTTTGGTTGGTTAGATAGGTTTTGATTGCGTGTTTGCTCGCCCGTCTGTCTGACCGTATGTAGTTAGTACTATGTTTCAATACCTCTTCCATTTCTTCAAGAGTTTGGCGATGCTTTGAGCAGACATATAGAAAAGACTTTAAAAGTACGTAATTGCTTTGTGTTTGTGCGACAAGAGGAGAGAACTGAAGAACAAGAAAAATGAAGCAGATGGGGTAAAACGAGCAGTTAGTAGGGAGATAAAGGATGATATGAAGAAAGCAAAGGAGACATGGATAGAGGAGCAGTGCCAAGACACTGAGGACAACCTACAGAAGAACAACGGTAGGACATCAAAACAACTTGTAAAAGACCTGGCAGCCTCCAAGCAAGGACGAGTTTTCCACCATACAGGACAAGTCAGGGAAAGGCCTCACAGAAGACCAGGCCATTCTCAACCGTTGGACACAATACTGCTCCGAATTATACAACTTCATCACAACAGGAGACCTTCAAGTCATGAATGTCCCCCAGTAACAGACGGTGACAACGTCCCCATACTGCGTGAAGAAGTAGAGGCAGCATTTAAGTCCTTGAAACTGGAAAAATCGGTGGGGGTGAACAACATACTAGCAGAGTTAGTGAAGGAAGGAGGAGATGCTATGATCAGTGCCCTCAGTCATTTGTAACAAGATCTGGCAAACTGGTGAGTGGACAACACCATGGACCCAATCCCTGGTCATCACCCTCGCCAAGAAAGGCAGTTTACAACTTTGCCCAAATTACCGCACCATCAATCTGATCAGTCTCTCGAGCAAGGTGATGCTGAAGATCCTTTTGAACAGACCGAAGCCGCAGGCAGAGATCATTGCTGAAGAAAAGGCAGGGTTTAATGGAGATCACAGTACCACCGAAGAGATTTGTAATTTGAGGACAGTGTGTGAGAGACATCATCAGCACCAGCAGGACCTTGTCACATTTTTGCGGATTTCGAAAAAGCCGTCGACAGGGTGTGGCATGCAGCCATGCAGACTGTGCAACATCAACGCCAACCTGATCAGGACCGTACAATGCCTCTACGATGAGGCCACCAGCACAGTCTTCCTCGATGGCACCATAGGAGACTGGTTCAAGACAACTATTGGAGTGAGGCAAGGCTGTTTACTCTCACCCATTCTTTTCAACGTTTACCTGAAGATAATTATGACTGAGCACTGGAGGGACATCAAGGCTCAATAAGCATCAGGGGCAGGATAGCAACAAACCTACATTTTGCTGATGGTATTGACGGGCTAGCAGAAGAGCAGAAACTAGCTAACCCAGCGGAGTGCCTTGACATATGTTCTGCTGCGCCGAAAAGACAGAACCTATGACCAACGACATCAGCGCTAACATCGCTATCAAGGGAGAAAACTTAGAGAGAGTTCAAGACTTCCTCGGGGCAATTGTTTCAGATGAGGGATCAAAACCTAAAGTGCTCTCCAGAGTTGCGCAAACGACAGCAGCGATAGCCAGACTAAGACCCATCTGGAATTATAAACATCACAATCAGACTGATGCGCTCCTTGGTCATTGCCATATTTGTCTATGCCCGAGTGACGTGGACTCTTGACAGCTGAACTTGAGAGAAGGATTCAGGCATTAGAGATAAGATGCTTTCGCAAGTAGGTAGACTGATGTATTGTACAGGTGAACTGATATATTGTACAGATAAACCGATGTATTGTACAGGTGAACTGATATGCTGTACAGGTAAACTGAACTGATATACTGTACAGGTAAACTGATACACTGTACAGGTAAACTGATGTACTGTACAGGTGAACCGATGTACTGTACAGATGAACCGATATTCTATACAGGTGAACTGATGCTGTACAGGTAAACTGATATACTGTACAGGTAAACTGATATACTGTACAGGTAAACTGAACTGATATACTGTACATGTAAACTGATACACTGTACAGGTAAACTGATGTACTGTACAGGTGAACCGATGTACTGTACAGATGAACCGATATTCTATACAGGTGAACTGATGCTGTACAGGTAAACTGATATACTGTACAGGTAAACTGATATACTGTACATGTACACTGATGTTCTGTACAGGTGAAATGATGTACTGTACAGGTCAACTGATATACTGTACAGGTAAACTGATGTACTGTACAGGTGAACTGATATACTGTACTGGTAAACTGATATATTGTACAGGTGAACTAATATACTGTACCAGTAAACTGATATACTGTACAAACTGATGTATTGTACAGGTGAACTGATGTATTGTACAGGTAAACTGATGTATTGTACTGGTGAACTAATATACTGTACCGGTAAACTGATACACTGTACAGACAAACTGATGTACTGTACAGGTGAACTGATGTATTGTACAGGTGAAGTGATGTACTGTACAGGTGAACTGATGTATTGTACAGGTGAACTGATGTACTATACAGGTGAACTGATGTACTGTGCAGGTAAACTGATAGACTGTATAGGTAAACTGCTATACTGTGCAGGTAAACTAATGTACTGCACAGGTAAACTAATGTACTGCGCAGTTCAAATGATAACATATGGTGCAGGTAAACTGGATATATCCCGCGGGTAAAGCAGCATATCGTGCAGTTTAAGCGACATTTCTTGCAGGTCCAGTAGTATGATGGGACACACTGATGCACATGCACGAAGCAATGCATCACGCAGTTAAACCTGTATGTTGTTTTGCCCGTCGAGTCGACGAAGACCATCTAGTCATCCTGGGATCGGGGGGTGAGTGCGTAGATGGCTGGTCAGGCCGATCTGCGCCCGGAAAGACCTATCACAGTATGGACAGGGGACAGTGGCGGCAGTTGGGAGATCTGTTGGCGCTGGTCTTCCTGATCATCCTGTGTACTGCGCAGATAAACTGATGTAATGTGCAAGGGAACTGGTATCTCTTACAAGTGAAATGACAGCACTGGTACAGCGTGCCGGTAAGCTGATACACCATAAACTGACGCGGTGTACAAGGAAACTGATAGACGGTACGGGTAAACCGACACACGGGTCCAGCATGCAGGCAAACTGGTGTTGTACTGTGTAGGTGATTCAGCCGAGTGTCGGCGCCACGGGGATGGGGCTAGCGGACACGAGCAGTCCTCCCGAGGAGGGTGTGGTCATCTTCACCGCCATCGCCGCTTTCCTCAGCATTTTCTGCTGTCTGTGCACCGGCCTGGCCGCCTTTGTTGTCGCCATTCAGGTGCGTTGGGGAGAGACAGTCAGTTATCTTTGAATCTGTTTGTTGATTTGCTTGTGTGTGCGTGTGACTGTCTAAACATGCAAGCCATGTGATAAGCGCGCGCAGTGTGATATATGTGTATATGAATGTCTGCATACAGTTGGGTTAATCTATTCAGTAAGAGAAAGAGTGTACGTGTGTGTGTGTGTGGGGGGGGGGGGGGGGGGGGGGGGGGGGGAGGGATGGGGGTAGGAAGGGGGGGGGGGGGGTTGTTGCACACGCTTGTGTGCACACGCTGAAGAATGTGCGTTCAGTATGATTAGTCCTCCTGAAGCCTGGTGGTGTAGACATGGAAACGGATGTCCGGTAAGTCCAGTAATACACTGTTCCTGTGCAGAAGATGAGGACTTCAACAAAGTTGCCTTTTTTTTTTACATGGCTGCAGAAGAAGGAAAGTTTCAGGACTTTCACTTCATCCAACACGCTTAACGACACGAGGTGAAGATGAATCCTTTTTGACTTTCAAGTCCTCGTATGGTGTGCCAACATGAGACGGAGGGCGGCGTCAAGTCCTCACCCCCAAATAAGACTCAACAGTGCATGCACAACCAGTGCACCTGCACAGCCATCCCTCAGCTTGGCGTTGTTCTGTCAACAGCCGGTCCATTGCAGCCAGTAAACCTACACAGCCATCCCTCAGGTTGGCATTGTTCTGTCAACAGCCGGTCCATTGCAGCCAGTTAACCTACGCAGCCATCCCTCAGCTTGGCGCTGTTCTGTCAACAGCCGGTCCATTGCAGCCAGTTAACCTACACAGCCATCCCTCAGCTTGGCGTTGTTCTGTCAACAGCCGGTCCATTGCAGCCAGTTAACCTACACAGCCATCCTCAGCTTGGCGTTGTTCTGTCAACAGCCGGTCCATTGCAGCCAGTTAACCTACACAGTCATCCCTCAGCTTGGCGTTGTTCTGTCAACAGACGGTCGTCTCTTTGCAGGCTATGTCCAAGAAGAGCGCGGGGCAGTACCAGGAAGCTCGGCAGAAACTGTGGTGTTCCTTCGCCCTCATCATCGCCTCCCTCTTCATCGTCACCCCCATCCTCCTCCTGTACTGCCTGTCTTCCATCCGCGACGTCTAATTGTGGTCAGCCAGAGGTAGGCTGCAGTCCAGTCAGGGGGGGGGGGGAGAGGGGGGGGGGGGGGGGTACGAAGGTGTGTGTGTGTATGTGTGTGTGTGTAAAGGGGAGGCGAGGGCAGTTCCCTGCATCGCCTCATTTCACTCACACGGCACCAACTATAAAGGTCAGTTAGAGAAGGGGGTTGGGGGGGGGGGGGGGAGTTCGGGGAGGGGGTTGGGGGAGTCTTGTGATCATTCCCAGCCTCGCCAGTCGCTGTGGCGAAGTGGTCAGCGTAGCGGACTCCCGGCCACGAGATTATCGGTTCGATTCCCATCAGAGCCATGTGGGATTTTTCTGTCTTGACCGGCTCCTACCCAGAGTTAAGTTTGCTACAGGCTCAGTTGGGAAGACTGGGACCACGCGGTAAAGTTTCATCCACAAAATGGATGCGTCTCTGAGGGTCATGCTCAAATTTCCTGACCAACATTGCAGGTGTCTGTATCTCACGGGCCTGGTTGATGCCGGGATATATTATTAAAGTATGCATAGAGTACAGCCCTGTCATGCAGTCTCAGACCGGAACTGAAATCCGTAGCATCATCCTCATTCTCATCGATCAGCATTTATGAAAGAAAAAAAGTCTCAAATTCTGTGGCCCTTCATGCCCTGCTCTCATGGTGACTTCAGTTTTGATGCCGTCTTCACGTCTATGGCCTTGCTTCGATTCCGACGGGGTCACCGGTAACGGCAAATACACGGGGGCTGTCGTTGGACAGACGTGGTGGCGCCCTCCAGAGGAAGAGCTCGCTCACACAGGATCAGCTCCAAGACTAAGCATAATTATATTGTCATCAGTAGGGGGGCTTAGCAGGTGGTGTCCTGCCTATGTTGAATCTGAACAGGCACCACTCAACACCGCCGGGGTACGGGTCGGAATGAACGGCGTGGTTGCAGTGCCACTGAGGTGACCCAGACGAGGGGACTGCAAAGAAAAAAAAGATTCCCATCCTCGCCTTCTTTCGCTTGTGCCATGCTCTGTAGAGGGCCATGTAGAGGAAAGGTAAAGTGGAGAGATGTAATTCCAGTTCTCCACTCCTTTCGCTCATGCCATTGCAATAAAGAGGGTCGGCTGGAGGAGGAAGGGTTGATGGGGGGGGGGGGGGGGGGGGATCCAGGGGATGGTTCCAGTCTCACCTCCTTTGGCTAACAGCATGTCATGGAGAAAAGAGGAAATGTGGAGAGGATGTTTCCCAGAGTCTCATAGCACCATGCCATCTAGAAGTGGGGGGGGGGGGGGGGGGGGGGAGTCAGAGGAATGTGGAGGGAGTCAAGTCTATAGCCATGCATCTAGAGGGGGGGGGGGGGGGGGGGAGTCAAGAGGAAATGTGGAGAGGATGTTTCCCAGAGTCTCATAGCACCATGCCATCTAGAAGTGGGGGGGGGGGGGGGGGGGGGGGGGGGGGGGGGTCAAGAGGCACAATGTGGAGAGTGTTTCCCAGAGTCTCATAGCACCATGCATCTAGAAGTGAGGGGGGGGGGGGGGGGGGGTGGGGGGGGGGGGAGTGAAGCCATGGAGAGAATTGTGGAGAGGATGTTACCAGTCTCATTGCACCTGATGATTCTGAAGTGGGGGTGGGGAGGCTGGGGCGGGGTGATCGGAAATGTGGAGAGATGTTCAGTCTCTGCACCTATGATCTAGATGGGGAGGAGCAGCTCATGTGGAGGGATGTTTCCAGAGTTATAGCACCATTGCCTCTGAAGGGATGTGAGTAAGATGGAGAATGTGCCTGAGGTGTTTCTTGAGAGTTCGAGCACCATGCCATCTGAAGTGGGGAGGGTGTGGAGCAAGAGCAATTTGGATGAGGTGTTTCCGAGTCTCATAGCAGATGCATCTATGATGGGGGGGGGGAGGGGAGGCAGGAGGGGGGTAGGCATTCTTGCCCCTGAGTCTTCATAGATGATGGTCATCTAGCTGCTGAGGTGAACTCTTTTATAGAGGTAGAGATCTTTGACCTGAGGTGAACTCTTGCCCTAGTGATTGTATGAGATGAGCATCTCCTGCCCGTGAGGTGATCTCTATGTAGAGATGAGCATCTCTGCCCTGAGGTGATCTTTTGTAGAGATGAGCATCTCTTGCCCCTGAGGTGAACTCTTATATAGAGATGAGCATCTCTTGCCCCTGAGGTGAATCTTTTAGAGATGAGCATCTCCTGCCCTGAGGTGAATCTGTATGTTAGAGTGAGCATCTCTGCCCTGAGGTGACTCGTTGTAAGAGATGAGCACTCTCTGCCCTGAGGTGATCTCGTTATGTAGAGATGAGCATCTCTGCCCTGAGGTGAACTCTTTTATAGAGATGGACTTTGCCCTGAGGTGATATGAGATGAGCTCTCCGCCCGGAGGTGACTCTTTTATAGAGAGGGAGGCATCTCTGACCCTGAGGTGAACTCTTTTATAGAAATGAGCATCTCCTGCCCCTGAGGTGAACGCTTTATAGAGAGGAGATCTCATGACCCTGAGGTGAACTCTTTTATAGAGATGAGCATCTCTTGCCCCTGAGGTGAACTCTTTTATAGAGATGAGCATCTCCTGCCCCGAGGTGAACTCTTTTATAGAGATGAGCATCTCCTGCCCCTGAGGTGAACTCTTTTATAGAGATGAGCATCACTCATGACCCTGAGGTGAACTCTTTTTAGCGATGAGCTTCCTGCCCTGAGGTGAATCTCTTTTAGAAGGAGCACCTCGCCCCAGAGGTGAACTTCTTTTTATGAGAGGAGCATCACCTGCCCGTGAGGTGAGAGGAGAGGGATAAAAGCAGGAGGGACTATTTCCAAGCCATTGGAGGTTTAGCTAGAAGGGGGGAGGGGGGGAGGGTGAATTCCAGGCCCCTCTCCTTTCATGACCAACGCAGTGCACACATCGACGTAGCCAAGGTATGCACTGACGTGCGTGGAAGTCGTCGCGCGCTGGCGGTGTGTAAAGAGATGATTCTCAACTTCCCCCCCCCCTTTTTTTTATTTTTGCTTACACCCCAGCACAGAGGGTCAGCTGGAGGGGAAGGGAAGGGGAGGGGGGTCGGAGGAGCGGTTCCCAGCCCCTCCTCCTTTGGTTTACACCACGTCAGCCACAGGGTGAGCCCGGATAGGGGTGGGGTGATGGGTGGGGGGTTGGGGGTGGAGTCCCGAGGGATGAATACCAGCCTCCTTTTGTTTCCCTGAACACCATGCCGTGTAGATGTAGGAGGAGTCAACAGGATAGTTCCCAGGCTGCCCTCCTTTCGCTCACACCTCGCCAACTTCAGGGTCAGAGTGAGGGGAGGGGTGGGGAAGGGGGTGTAGGGTATCAGAGTGGAGGGGTGGAAGGGGTGTAGGGTAAGTCAGAGTGAGGGGAGGGGTGGGGAAGGGGGTGTAGGGTAAGTCAGAGTGAGGGAGAGGGGTGGGGAAGGGGGTGTAGGGTAAGTCAGAGTGAGGGGAGGGGTGGGGAAGGGGGTGTAGGGTAAGTCAGAGTGAGGGGAGGGGTGGGGAAGGGGGTGTAGGGTAAGTCAGAGTGAGGGGAGGGGTGGGGAAGGGGGTGTAGGGTAAGTCAGAGTGAGGGGAGGGGTGGGGAAGGGGGTGTAGGGTAAGTCAGAGTGAGGGGAGGGGGTGGGGAAGGGGGTGTAGGGTAAGTCAGAGTGAGGGGAGGGGTGGGGAAGGGGGTGTAGGGTAAGTCAGAGTGAGGGGAGGGGTGGGGAAGGGGGTGTAGGGTAAGTCAGAGTGAGGGGAGGGGTGGGGAAGGGGGTGTAGGGTAAGTCAGAGTGAGGGGAGGGGTGGGAAGGGGGTGTAGGGTAAGTCAGAGTGAGGGGAGGGGTGGGGAAGGGGGTGTAGGGTAAGTCAGAGTGAGGGGAGGGGTGGGGAAGGGGGTGTAGGGTAAGTCAGAGTGAGGGGAGGGGTGGGGAAGGGGGTGTAGGGTAAGTCAGAGTGAGGGGAGGGGTGGGGAAGGGGGTGTAGGGTAAGTCAGAGTGAGGGGAGGGGTGGGGAAGGGGGTGTAGGGTAAGTCAGAGTGAGGGGAGGGGTGGGGAAGGGGGTGTAGGGTAAGTCAGAGTGAGGGGAGGGGTGGGGAAGGGGGTGTAGGGTAAGTCAGAGTGAGGGGAGGGGTGGGGAAGGGGGTGTAGGGTAAGTCAGAGTGAGGGGAGGGGTGGGGAAGGGGGTGTAGGGTAAGTCAGAGTGAGGGGAGGGGTGGGGAAGGGGGTGTAGGGTAAGTCAGAGTGAGGGGAGGGGTGGGGAAGGGGGTGTAGGGTCAGGCGAGGGAGCAGTTTTCACCCCTCCATCCTTTGGCTCTCATCACGCCACTACGTCAAAGATCTTGTAGATGGGGGTGAGCATCTCTGCTCTGGAGGCTGCTAGGACAGTCTGGAAGAGTTAGCTTTCTTGACTGCACCTCTTTCCCTGGAATTGGTGCACTCTTAGTGTGGCGCACTACCCAGCATTGATAGAGGAATGAATGTTTGTATTACGAGAGAGAGAGAGAGAGAGAGAGAGAGAGGAGCATGCTTTGTCTATTTATCTGTCTGTCTATCTTTCTATCTATCTATCGATATTGTCTATCTTATATATAAATGCAATGTGTGTTCACAGCCAGTGTTCAATCATGGGTGAACATGCGCAACATGCATAAGTTCCAACTATCTTATATATGAATGCAGTGTGTGTTCACAGCCAATGTTCAATCATGGGTGAACATGCGCAAATTCCAACAGCTCAGAACACGATAAACGTCTGTGATCCACGACAAAGTCGATGTTGTACATCACAGATCCACTGATCACAGAGAATGCAGCTAAGCATGCTTACTCACAGACATCTTTGAGACTCCTTCTCTTGGTCTGGTCATGCCCTCACCAAAAACACGAGAAAATTCGAGGGGAGATTTCAAGCCTAGTTTTTTATTTCATTCACGCAATACCATTTTAGAGGGTCACTTGACGGATGGGAAAATTGAGGAACCTGTCCTGTGGGAATGTTCTTCAGGACAAGCCAGGCTGATGGTGGACAACGGCTGAATTCCTCAAATCCATCTGGGAAGTGTAACAGAGGTGGAAGGAGGGGAAAAGGAAGGGGAGGCGAGTAATGGCACAGGAGGAGGGAAAGGAGAGAGAAAAACAGATGGGGGGAGGAGGGGGGGGGAATGATGACGTAATCTCTTGGGTTGACAAAACAGATGTGATTTGTGGAAGGGCGCACAGGGGAGGGGGTGGGGTGGGGTTGGATAGAGAGAATACAAAGACAGCAGGGTAATTATGTGAGGGAAGTTGTGGAGGGGGGCGGGGGGCGGGAGGGGGGGGGGGGGGGTAAGTAGTAAAAATGAAAAGACATTTTGATTTTTAACAGATAGCAGTTGGATTAACAACGGTTGGATAAACTAATGGGCAACCAAGCTGACAGACCCACTGACTGGTAGTGAGATAAGTGGAGAGATTAATAGAACACAGAAGAAATAGGTGAGAAAGAGTAGGAACAGCCCACGTAGAGAGGTTAACAGAACACAGAAGAAATAGGTGAGAAAGAGTAGGAACAGCCCACGTAGAGAGGTTAACAGAACACAGAAGAAATAGGTGAGAAAGAGTAGGAACAGGCCACGTAGAGAGGTTAACAGAACACAGAATAAATAGATGAGAAAGAGTAGGAAAGCCACGTAGAGAGGTTAACAGAACACAGAATAAATAGGTGAGAAAGAGCAGGAACAGCCCACGTACAGAGGTTAACAGAACACAGAAGAAATAAGTGAGGAAGAGTAGGAAAAGCCCACGTAGAGAGATTAATAGAACACAGAAGAAATAGGTGAGGAAGAGTTGGAAAAAGCCCATGTAGAGAGATTAATAGAACACAGAAGAAATAGGTGAGGAAGAGTTGGAAAAAGCCCATGTAGAGAGATTAATAGAACACAGAAGAAATCGGTGAGGAAGAGTTGGAAAAAGCCTGTAATTTGGGAAGTTGTGCAGGCAACTCCTTGTGTTATCTGATGTGCAATGCCTGGAGAACTTTCTGAATCGGTCACTCTTGCAGTCTCTCAAAACACCGAGTTCAAAATAAACTTTTATTGTTCCATGGCAAGGGTATCCAGTCAACAGATACTGAATAGACATCTTGAACAAAAACAGACCTGCAGCAGGCCTGCGCTTATTACCGTGTTGGATATCGGAGGCAGATATCATCCATTTAAGAAAAACAAGAAAAGTAGTATTACTGTTGTCTGACTTGGGGGGGAATAGAAACAAATGGTTACTAAAGGTTCAAAGTATGTTCCAAAGAGAGGGAACACGCTAAAGCGCCCACACACAATAATCAACATTCTTACCGCAAATACACATGCATATGAACACCAATTTGTAGTACAGTACATGATCCGATTTCCAATATACCCATGTGATTTGTTACCGGTGCAGAAACCTGTGTACCTGCACAGGAACCCGTGAAGAAGCGCGTTCAGAAATCAACGGTTCTGCAGAAACTGAAAAAAAACCCATCCAACTCGTTTCTTGGAAGAAACTAACAATCGCTCCATATGACTTTGGATGCGTTGGTGTATGTGGCAGAATGTGAAGGGTGGAACGACAGGTAATAAATACTAACACCCTGTGAACAAGTGCACAAACCGAAAGCAGGGGAATGCTTGGGAACCCAGTCAAAAGGACCCAGGGAATTGTACAGGTAGCACCATGGACCGGAGGAACATTTCCTTGACTCGGACACTTTCTCTCTCTCTTCTCTCATGCAACACACACGGGATGCATATACACACGGGTAGTTGCACTTCAGCAGGATCAGAGGGAGGGGTTTGTTTCTGTAGTTCAGTTTCTCATATATACATACTAGTCAACACTCCAAATTTTGCAACTTGACAGCTGTTGCTCTATTGCATTTATCAGTATTAAGGGGATTGGAGAGGGGAGGGGTGGTGAATTTCATTCTCCCTCACTTGCTTGTTCAAATACACACTACATACATACATGTATGTACCATATGGGGGGGGGGGGGGGGGGGGGGGGAGAAAAAAAATTCAATCTGTCACTTGCTTGTTCAAAGACACACACACATATATATTCTATGTACAATATTGTAGCCAAATATCCCAATATAATTTAAGCAACCAAATCGTAATTTATTGAGACCTCAAATCCTCATTCTCATACCTCCACAGACTAATCAAACAACTCTTCTTTGGACCAATTTCCATCATGATCTTAGTCTTGTACTTCCTCAGGACAGTCAAAAAGAAATACATGAGGGAACACTTTCCAAAACAAACAGTCCATGACAGTCAAAAAGAAATACATGAGGGAACACTTTCCATAAACAAACAGTCCATGACAGTCAAAAGAAATACATGCGGGAACACTTTCCAAAAACAAATGGTCCATTACGGTCAAAAAGAAACTTCTTCAAATAACGCAGTCCATCCATGATGGTTAAAAAAAAAAACAACTTTTCAAATAACCAAGTCATGAGGACACTTCCAATCCAGTCCATCCTATGGGTGGAAATAAACGCCACACACCGGGTCCATCCACTACCTTTCTGCCACTGGCTACGAATGTTCCTGCATTTTTTTTTATTTTTTTTTGGGGGGGGGGGGGGGAGGGTGGTCGGTCAACAGTGTTTTATTTCTAATTCCAACATTAAGGTAGCGGCATTCCATGGGATCAAAGCAAAGTTGAGGCTACTGCAGCACCCAGCTAATGAAAGGATCAACGACACTTCCTCAGGCAGCACCAGCTAATGAAAGGATCAACACAGACACTTCCTCAGGTAGCACCCAGCTATGAAAGGATCAACACAGACACTTCCTCAGGTAGCACCCAGCTAATGAAAGGATCAACCAGACACTTCCTCAGGTAGCACCAGCTAATGAAAGGATCAACACAGACACTTCCTCAGGTAGCACCCAGCTAATGAAAGGATCAACACAGACACTTCCTCAGGCAGCACAAAGCTCATGAAAGGATCAACACAGACACTTCCTCGGGCAGCACAAAGCTCATGAAAGGATCAACACAGACACTTCCTCAGGCAGGACAAACCTGTTAACTCTAAGTCCCTGTGGACCAACCCCAAGTCCTGCGCAGGGAACAACTTTTGAGTCCCCAAGGGGACCAAGTTTGTGTGTGGTGCTTCACTGTCCTCGTCTGCGAAAAAAACCCCGAACAAACCACACCAAAAAACGGAAAAAAAAATTTCCACTACTAGCTTTTTTTTCCCTTTTTTCCTCCTGACTCGCATTCACTATGCAATGTCTATGTTTTCCAACAGATGGACATTCACTTGCTGAAGTTAATGTTCTGTTGATTGATACATACCAACTCTTTTGAGTCTCACAGGGAACCAAGTCTTCGAGTCCTCGCAGGGGACCAATTCTTGAGTCCCACAGGTTACAAACTGTCATGGCCCAGTGTAGGCCATGGTTTGGTTATTGTAATTTTTGTTGTTTGCCTATAAAGATGAAATGAAATGGCCATTTTTAGAGTTTTGGGTAGACAGTGAGTGGGATTCACTGAAAGTGAATACGGTCCCTGGGTGTAGGAAAACAAGAGAATGGAACTCAGGGGTGTTAACCTGCTGAGGCGACTGGATTAGAAATCGTTCATTGCTGCGCTGGTCGAGCTGTCAGGAGAGAAGACAGCAAATGTTTGTAATTGTAACTAGGCTTGACCTAGACAGGGGTTAAGCCCCAACGAAATATGTAGGCTGCGGTATTGGGCTGGATGCCAGACCTAAGTACACTTAGGGTAAGTGGATATGTGGATCCAGTTTTGATTAATTGTATAATTCGGCATTCTTTTGTTTTGATATCGAAATTGAAAACTCCTGATCCACATATCTGGTAGGGAGGTTGTCGGTCGAGGAAAATCGGTGAGTACCTTTTTATATAATTTTCATTCATAAGTCTTGTATTACAGGACCGTATATTGGGGGATGTTGGAGTCCTGAAACAAGACAGAAAGCAGCCAGTCGCCCAGTTCAGGGGAAATACTGATGGGAGTCTGATGGATCAGTAACCTTGGAAGATTTTGTTACCCGCAGTATTGGGTTGATTTTTATTTGTTACCCGTTGTACTGGGAGAAGTTTACTTGTTACCCCGCTGTGTGGGGAAGACTTTAATGGGTATCCCGCTGTGCCGGGAAGGATTTCCGAGTGGAATCCAGTATATCTGAGAGAAGGAGAAAATGTATAATTTTGAATCTTTGGGATACGAGTCAATATATGGACCACCCAAAGTTATGGATTCCTGTAGCTCGCAAAAGTGGAAGTAAAAGAATATGTATTGGCTGAAATGACGTGCAAGATTGATGTGAGGGGTTAATATACTTGAATATACTTTGAAAAGAAATAAAAACCCCGCTGAGGTTGTTGGCCAGGGGGAGAAGATTTCATGAAATCTTTATAGTGATATTTGTGTGATTGAAGTAGGATTGCGGTTGTGCCCGGATAGGTCGAGTCTCGTATGCGGGTGTATGCGATTGCGTGAGTGTGGACGAGGCACGGCCATTGTGACACAAACTCTTAGTCCTACAGGGGACCAACTCTTAGTCCTATAGGGGACCAACTCTGAGTCCCACAGGTTACCAACTCTGAGTCCCACAGGTTACAAACTCTTAGTCCTACAGGGGACCAACTCTGAGTCCCACAGGTTACAAACTCTTAGTCCTACAGGGGACCAACTGAGTCCTACAGGGGACCAACTTGAGTCCTACAGGGGACCAACTGAGTCCTACAGGGGACCAACTGAGTCCTACAGGGGACCAACTTTTAGTCCTACAAGGGACCAACTTTTAGTCCTACAAGGGACCAACTTTTAGTCCTACAGGGGACCAACTTTTAGTCCTACAGGGGCCCAACTGAGTCCTACAGGGGACCAACTTTTAGTCCTACAGGGACCAACTTTTAGTCCTACAGGGGACCAGCTTTTAGTCCTACAGGGGACCAACTTTTAGTCCTACAGGCGACCAACTCTTAGTCCTACAGGGGACCAACTCTTAGTCCTACAGGGGACCAACTTTTAGTCCTACAGGGGACCAACTCTTAGTCCTACAGGGGACCAACTCTTAGTCCTACAGGGGACCAACTCTGAGTCCACGGGGTTACAAACTCTTAGTCCTACAGGGGACCAACTCCGAGTCCCACAGGTTACAAACTCTTAGTCCTACAGGGGACCAACCGAGTCCTACAAGGGACCAACTCTTTAGTCCTACAGGGAAGCAACTCTTTGAGTCCTACAGGGGAGCAACTCTGAGTCCTACAGGGGACCAATTCTGATCCTACAGGGGACCAGTTCTGAGTCCTACAGGGGACCAATTCCGAGTCCTACAGGGGACCAATTCTGAGTCCTACAGGGGACCAATTCCGAGTCCTACAGGGGAGCAACTCTTTGAGTCCTACAGGGGGACCAACTCTTAGTCCTACCGGGGAGCAACTGTTTAGTCCTGCAGGGACCAATTCTGAGTCCTTCAGGGGACCAACTCTTTGAGTCCTACAGGGGGACCAACTCCGAGTCCTACAGGGGACCAATCCGTGTCCTACATGGGACCAATTCTGAGTCCTACAGGGGAGCAACTCTTTGAGTCCTACAGGGGACCAACTCTTTGAGTCCCAAAGCGACCAACTCTTTTGAGTCCTGCAGGGGACCAACTCTTAATCCTGCAGGGGTCCAACTCTTTGAGTCCCCCAAGGAACCAACTCTTTAAGCAGTGTTTGGTTCAGAGATCAGTCTTCAGCCACTGGCAGATCTTTGTGAGGCTTGTTCGATGACAGATCTTTGTGAGGCTTGTTCAATGACAGATCTTTGTGAGGCTTGTTCATCGGCAGATCTTTGTGAGGCTTGTTCATGGGCAGATCTTTGTGAGGCTTGTTCATGGGCAGATCTTTGTGAGGCTTGTTCATGGGCAGATCTTTGTGAGGCTTGTTCATGGGCAGATCTTTGTGAGGCTTGTTCATGGGCAGATCTTTGTGAGGCTTGTTCATGGGCAGATCTTTGTGAGGCTTGTTCATCGGCTGATCTTAATATGTTACCACTTCCCCCCTCCCCCCGAATTATACAATGGAGGAAAACCATTGAAAAGAGAAAAAAAAAGGCTAACGTGCACAATGGGCTGCTAGTACCCACTGGGAAGAGTGTGCAATGTAACCACACCATGCCCACATTACAAGCAAATGGGCACTGAAATGAACTGTGACCAGGAACTAAGGCAGAAAAAGAGTAGACCACGGTAAAGCAAAAAAAAAAAAAAAAAGGCGAGTCGAAACAGTAGCAGGATAAACAGTTGACCATGGTCATAAAGCAAATAAACATAGGTAGTCAACCCAGCAACAGGGACATGGCAGCTACAAGCACTGAACTCTGGGAAAGCAGGGTTACCATCCATACGGACAAGAACCCCTGACATCCCCATGGGGATGGGGGGGGGGGGGGGGGGAGGGTGAGGTTGGGATGATGGTACTTTTTCTAAATACATGCATTTCATGTCAACTGCCAGGACAATAATGAAAACAAGAAAGGAAACACAAGAAAGGAAACACAAGAAAGGAATCTACAACTTATGAAGCAAGGGGTGGGTGGGGGAATAATGGTTCCAAATAACTCTGCAATACTTTATTAATTAGCAAGCAATTGGAACTTTTGATGCAATGCACAAAGAAGGTACACACCTGTAAATAGTGTACAGATCATTCATTCGTCTCTCCAAGTATCCAAACGGAAAAGACCTTGTCGCTCAACAACAAAGAGAAAGTCCAACCTAAGGGACAAAAAATCATACAACCCAAAGGGGAAGAACTGATAAGCAGGTCACAGACCTCTCTTGAGTGTGCGGCAGAAAGACATCTCGAGGGACTGGAATGACCACGCTGCCCCTCTGAGTAACAACAATCCTTTCTATGAGAAACTGGAATAAACGTCAGCTGTTGAGTATGACAAGTAATCAACAGTGCCTCAAGGGATAGCAGAATATTGCACTGATCAGCTGGAAAAAAAAAACATAGGCGCTTCTGCTTTAATTGGTTCTGGTCCAAACCAAGGATCAAAACACACCTAATACAAACCAACAAATCTTATAAAAAAAAAGGTTTGGAGGGAGTGGGGAGGGGTGTCTAAGTAGATCTTTTATTGCCCTGTATATTAAGTCAACAAAATATTACAGAAAAAAAGTATACCCTATCCAGTGCCTAAGGGCTTTTTCAGTGTTGTCAAACATGTACAGGGGAAAAAAAAAGAGTCTGTCCTGAACATCAGATCATCAACAAAAAAATATCTTGAAAAAGGAACAACTAACAAAATCGAACCATGACATGGTAAACTATGGCACCCTTATTGCAGATGAAAGTAGTCTGTGCTGACTGAGTGAGGCCTTCCCCTGACTTCTTATTCCAGGGGGAAAAAATCTTTTAAAAGAACAAAAAAAGCCCAGTTTAAATCCCAGCCACAAAAAGAAAGAAAGTTAAAAAAAGCAATGGATATGTTGTTGGCCCAAATGCTAAAAAGAAACAGTTGAAGGGGGGCAGTTTTTTTTTTTTTTTTTTTAGTCACCATCCCTCGCCACCCACACTTTCCCCCCCCAAAAAAAAAAGTCTTCCGAAAAGCCGACCACAATATCCCAAAACCGCATCTCTTCGAAAACCTGAGGAAGCAACCTTTGCCCCAGCAAGGCAAATGTTTACAATTCGTCATGCAAGGTTTATTGGTGTCAAAATCAATTCACCTGTAGTGAGGCAGACACAAGTTTTGGGCTAAACGTGGAGAGGGAAGAGAATGCCAGTGGAGATCTTGGGAAAAAATCTTGAAATTCACGAAAACATAAATCAGAATACAGTATAACTTTAACTGAAGAAGAATACAGTGTTAAAAGAATTTTCAGGTAAATGACAATACAGCCCATAATGAAAATTTTTAGGGAAATGAACCATACTCAAGTGGGGAAGAAAAAGAATATAGTAATGTGAGAGAAAATATATGGGACGGTGTGTGTGTGTGTGTGTGTGTGTGTTTGTGGGTGTGTGTGTGTGCTTTCGAACGTTTGCAGCCCTACGTTTTCAACCATGAGTCCCTTTTCAAAGTCACTGGTGGCACGCTCACCCAATTTGGAAAAACAGTGTACCCTTCTGAATTTTTCCCCTCTGCCATGCAATTTTTTGGGACAGAAAAGTGGGGGAAAATCTATCGCCGCTTTAATGATTGTTGAGATATTCCCTCACAAAACAAACAAAACAACAATTTCAAAAAAGAAAACCCGTCGGCAAGGGGAAAAAAAGGATCAGCAAAACTAAAAAAACAAGAAAAAGGTTTTTTTTTTTTTTTTTTAAACAATTGAGGGTTTTTCCAAGGAAAAAATTGTAATTTAAGGAGGTTTCCCCGCAGTGCCCCACAGTGTACAACTGCCCACAGTGGGCAGTGACCCACAGTGTACGTGACCCACAGTGGGGGAGCTGACCCGGTACAGCTGACCCCCCAAGTGTAAGCCCACCAGGTGTAAGCTGACCACAGTGTACAATGCCCCCAGTACCTGCTGACCCCAGTGTACAGCTGACCCCAGTACACGTGACCAAGTGACGCTGACCACAGTGTACAGTGCCCCCAAATACAAAACAGATAGGTGCTACAATCTGAGTATTTTAGGGATTAGAACATACAATTTGTATTCCGCTACACCATGATGGCAGGCACTTTTCCCCTTGAGTTGTGCGCACAGTCCATCTAAGCGCTTTTTTCACTGCAGTGATCCCCCTTTCCCAAAAACAGAAGCAAAACCAAATTTCCAACACACTGCTTATAAATTTTCCCGTACCAACCTTTAAAAAAAAAAAATTTTAAAAGTACAGAAATGTCCACTGCTTTTTGTCTTTGCACAGTCCCCCAAAAAAAATGAAAAAAAAAGAAAGCGGGGAAAACCTGAAAACTTCTTTTTTTCTTCCTTCGCAAACCCCTGATAAAAAAAGCCAAAAAATAAATTCAAGCAAAAGGTGACATTACCCTTTTACCCCTTTATAACCAACATGAAAAACAAGAACGCCCAAAGGTTTTTTCTCTTTCCTACAAACCTTCCGATCAATGAAATAAACAACAAAATGGATCTTGGCAACGTTTTTTTTATTGCCTTTCGCAATCCCTTTTGTGCCCAAAAACACTGAACGGCACAAAAATCCAACGGGTGATATCAAAATTTTTTTATGCACCCTTGGGCACCCCGATGGAAAAGACCTTACCAATTTTTGTGAGGTGGTCGAAAAAGAAGAAAGAAAAACCTTTGCCCTCCTATAGTGAACCCAAAACACAAACGATCAATAAGCAGTACTATGATGTGAGATTTTGTTAAAAAAGTAATGTAAATTAAAAAATCTGTGTTTTCACCCACAACACATGAGATGAACACCTTTGCACCTCCCATAGTGGACCAAAGCACAATAGATACATAAGCATGTACTATGATGTAGAGATTCTTGTTGAACAAAAAAACTGTAAAATTAACACTGCTGCATTCACCTACACACACATGAGCACTACCTAAAGCTAGCCACGGATCAAGAGGGGCGGCATGATCAACGCCTCGCCTCGCCTTCCCTCTGTTCACCTCTGTCAGTCCAAGCACCTGACCTCATCTGAGTCCTGCCTTCCCAGGCGCCTGTCACTACAGGCAGCAAGACAGTGGTTCACTGGGCTGCCATCTGGTTTCACGTTGCCTTTTGGGATGGTTTCAGTGTTGTAGCAGCCCTGACTGACCACGCTGGGCCCTTCGAGGCTGCCACCACACCAACACATCCTGTAGACGTCGTCATCACATGACAGCGACACTGGTGACATCCACTCTTGCCAGTTTGCTCCCTTAGTCATCATGCCTCAAATGTTTTCGATTTTTTTCCACCGTTGCTGTTTCAGCAACCACAAATAGTTTCTGTGGTCAGATTGTCGATTTTTTGAAAAATACGAAAAAAAAAAATGTAAATCTAAAAATACTTGTCAACATTTTTATATCTATAACTTATTTTCATGCATACTTTTTATTTGTCCTAAAAAACCGGTTCTAAGTGTACTCCTCGGTAGCAAAATGTCGGAACTGGCAGTTAAGCTGGTGAAGCTAGGCTGCGCTAAGAGTGGCAGCCATCCCACTGGATTGGTTAACCCTGCTTTACAAACATGACAAAGGATTAATAAAAACATGTATGTGCCACACACACACACACACCACAAATAAAAAAAAAAGGCCACAGGGGAAACGGACAGTGCAGAACACACAGCTAGTGTCCACACTGAATCGTGTCTGAGGTCTCCGTGACCAGCTGGTAGACTGCAACATCATCACATTTCATCTGGCACCGAACATGACAAATGAAAAAGGTGTAAACACTTTCTAGAACAAATAAAGACAGGTGAAGTTAGAGAAAGTGACAGAAAACGATCAATTAACAGCACAGAAAACAGCAGAGAATGTTTAAAGAGGGAGTGCGGGGGTGGGTGGGGGGGGTGGGGAATACAATTTGTACTGAAAGAACTCCCAACATGCCCAGTAGTAGCAGCAAAGAATTCTGAAGACAAAACTGCGCAGTGTGAGTGGCATCAGAGTTTGGAATTTTTTGTAGTAAAGCACTCGAGTTGTTTGAACAGGCAAATGAAACATAAACCTCTGCTTGGGTCACATGCAGCAGTCTACTACTGCACAAGTGTCACTACACTTGCTACCCTGTCCACCTTGGCAGCCAAGTTTCCTGGCAGCTATTTAGTAACACAAAAAGATACGGGGGAAAATGTAGGAAAGAGTAGACAAGAATAGTTAAAGATCAGGGAAACAGAAAAAAAAAGGGGGGCAAAGAGAGGCAAGAAAGGAAGCTGCAGGTAAACATGGCAGAAGTAGAAAAAGGGAAAAAAAATCGTAGGAAAAGGTTTGGCAACACTCGGCAGAAGAGACCAGTAGTAACAAAAGGTTGACAAAAGTAAGAAAACGGAGACAAATGTAGGAAAAATCTGAAAGGAGTAGGAACAGGTTGGTAGGAATTGGGAGACGAAAACGGGGAAAAGGGAGACAACCATAGGGAAAATTTGAAAGGAGTAGGAAATGGGGAGACTACAGAAAAGGGGAGACAAAAGTAGGTAAAAGGAGACAAATGTAAGGACAGGCTTGCTGGAAAGTAGGCAAAGGGAAACAAATATGAGAAGAGAGGCAAAAGTACGAGAAGGGAGGCCGATGCCCTGCTACCCGAGCACACCTCTGTTGCTAGCGACTCGCAGACCCACTCTCTTCAGCTATCAGTCTGACCCACTCTCTTCAGCTATCAGTCTGACCCACTCTCTTCAGCTATCAGTCTGACCCACTCTCTTCAGCTTTCAGTCATTGCCATGTACCAGCACAGCTGAGCAGTCATCACTAGGGTATCTTTCTGGCAAGGAATGCATGGAAATAACAACACCCCCCCCCCCCCCCCCCCCCCCCAAGAAATAAATGCACTGTGTGCGTATGTACATATCCGTTACCTTAGAAATATTCACATAACATTTTTTAAGCTTGCCGAAAAAGTTGGTGTCCATTACATTCTTTGAAAAGAAAAAAAAAAAGGATTCATAAAAGCTAATGCTCTTGGAGGCAAAACCATAAACGTCATCCAAATTAACAAAAATAAGATTTTTTTTACAAAACAAACTGTTGTTAATCAAAACAAACTATTGTTAATCTTTTTTTTAATAAAATTTATCTCGCAAATCAAAAACAAAATCTGTGCAGTGTAAGCACACTTTTCGATACTAATTCCACTTCTCCAAATGCTCAACAGACTGTCGCCATCCACCCCCCCCCCCCCCTGTCCACAGCCATCAAACGGCATCTGGTTGCTGACAAGCTCCTCCTCGCCAGACCACATCCCGATTCAGCAAACCTCTACTGTAAAGGTGGGATCGTGACTGTTCATCCAATGAAAGCCCTTTGAAGTTGCCTGTGCTGAACACCTGGATGCTTGGTCAGGCATGGATCAGTTGGTGGAAATTAAAGTTGCCATGGGCGACATTAAAGATGCCATGAGGACATTTGTAACCGCGATTGCCTCTTTCTTTTGCAACCTCTGAACTGTCACTTTGTTTCGTGAAAATCAAAGTTGCCATGGGCGACATTAAAGATGCCATGAGGGACATTTGTAACCGCGATTGCCTCTTTCTTTTGCAACCTCTGAACTGTCACTTTGTTTCGGATCAGTAGGTGGAAATCAAAGTTGCCATGGGCGACATTAAAGATGCCATGAGGACATTTGTAACCGCGATTGCCTCTTTCTTTTGCAACCTCTGAACTGTCACTTTGTTTTGCCTCTTTCTTTTGCCACATGTAAACTGTCACTTTGTTTTGCCTCTTTCTTTTGCCACATGTAAACTGTCACTTTGTTTTGCCTCTTTCTTTTGCCACGTCTAAACTGTCACTTTGTTTTGCCTCTTTCTTTTGCCACATGTAAACTGTCACTTTGTTTTGCCTCTTTCTTTTGCCACATGTAAACTGTCACTTTGTTTTGCCTCTTTCTTTTGCCACATGTAAACTGTCACTTTGTTTTGCCTCTTTCTTTTGCCACTCTAAACTGTCACTTTGTTTTGCCTCTTTCTTTTGCCACATGTAAACTGTCACTTTGTTTTGCCTCTTTCTTTTGCCACATGTAAACTGTCACTTTGTTTTGCCTCTTTCTTTTGCCACATGTAAACTGTCACTTTGTTTTGCCTCTTTCTTTTGCCACGTCTAAACTGTCACTTTGTTTTGCCTCTTTCTTTTGCCACATGTAAACTGTCACTTTGTTTTGCCTCTTTCTTTTGCCACATGTAAACTGTCAGTTTGTTTCGCCTCTTTCTTTTGCCACATGTAAACTGTCACTTTGTTTTGCCTCTTTCTTTTGCCACGTTTAAACTGTCACTTTTTTCGCCTCTTTCTTTTGCCACGTCTAAACTGTCACTTTTTTTCGTCTCTTTCTTTTTCAACATCTAACCTGTCACTTTGTTTTGCCTCCTCCTTTTGCAATGTCTAAACGGTCACTTTGTTTTGCTTCTTTCTTCTTCCACCTCTAAACTGTCACTTTGTTTCGCCTCTTTCTTCTTCCACCCCTGAATTGTCACTTTGTTTTGCTTCTTTCTTCTTTGATGTCTAAACTGTCACCTTGTTTTGCCTCTTTCTTCTTCCACCTCTAAACTGTCACTTTGTTTTGCTTCTTTCTTCTTTGATGTCTAAACTGTCACTTTGTTTTGCTTCTTTCTTCTTTGATGTCTAAACTGTCACTTTGTTTCGCCTCTTTCTTCTTCCACGTCTAAACTGTCACTTTGTTTCGCCTCTTTCTTCTTCCACGTCTAAACTGTCACTTTGTTTCGCCTCTTTCTTCTTCCACCACCAAACTGTCACTTTGTTTCGCCTCTTTCTTCTTTCACCTCTAAACTGTCACTTTGTTTCGCCTCTTTCTTCTTCCACGTCTAAACTGTCACTTTGTTTCGCCTCTTTCTTCTTCCACGTCTAAACTGTCACTTTGTTTCGCCTCTTTCTTCTTCTATGTCTAAACTGTCACTTTTTTCGCATCTTTCTTCTTCCACGTCTAAACTGTCACTTTGTTTCGCCTCTTTCTTCTTCCTTGTCTAAACATTCACTCTGTTTATTTCCAACTCAGAGGTCAACTTTTCGACTGCCGTTTGTCTTTACTCCATCATCTGGTGTAAATTCTACATCACAGGTACAGCGTGAACACCCCACACTGTGGTTCTACAGCAACTGGGCGAGCGCTGGTCTCCAAGAGTTGTGATTTTCCACAACACTCGTGTATATCTCAATTTATATCTGTATCATGTTGCCTGCTTGCTCGTTGTGCATGCACACTGGATTAATGCACACCTCGATGGTGAACTCTCTGGACTGTATGAGATGAATAGGTATATAATTATGTTAGACTGCTTGCAGCACCAGTCTTTCAGTATATATATATATTAGATTGCTTGCAGCATGACTCTTTCAGTTTAAATATGAATTCTTTATGTCCATCTATGATCTGATTATTTCATTATTTGTTAAAAAGCTTTTGTCATTTTCACATCTATTTGCTTTTCATTTTTGTGCATCTTTGATGTCTTGAAAATATTAAACTGAGTATAAAGCACAATGCTTTGAGCTGTATTGAAAGACCCTGAACATGATGGTTTGCTGCAGATATGGTGCTTCCTAACATGAGGCGCCCTGGTTGCTGCAGATATGGTGCTTCCTAACATGAGGCGCCCTGGTTGCTGCAGATATGGTGCTTCCTAACATGAGGCGCCCTGGTTGGAATTTGAGGGGTGGAAAAAGTTTTGTAGTACAGAAACTATCGCAACGGCTGAGCTGGTTGGGTAATCCCCGTGACACCCACAGAATGACATCATGAACTGGTGAACACAGGTCAATAATAGCCAACAATGACGGCTGACCTACAATTTTGAAGATTGAAGATTTGAACCTAGGTGGCACTGTTCCAGTCTGCCCACAACAACATTTAGTCACCTACTAGATCATCAACCCCTGATATTCCTTTTGTCAGTCTGTGAACACTAACCGCTGGACCACACGGAGTAAGTAATCTGCAATAGTACAATACACAAACATTTTGATATGGTTTCATAAAATGATGTTCCCCTCCCTCTAGTTAGTTCGAGTGCCACAGTTCTTTGTGTGCCTTGAATCAGTTTCTGTTACAACATTACGACGACATTTTGTCCTTTGTTTTGGGACTCTTTCTGCATCATTAAGCATGCTGCGCATCATCAGCTTGGCGGATTGTGAAAAAAACATAAACAAACAAAAGCTAGCGCTTTCCACATGCAGAGAAACAAAGTAGAGACACTTGCAACTCATGAATTGACAGAAATTCTACATACAGATAATGATACTGTGAAGTGAAAATACTGTGAAAAGCAATGGATTTTCACTTTGCATACTTCTAGGTTTAAAAAAAGAAAGAAAAAAAGGATGCAGCAGTTGATGTTACTGAATTTATTATTTCCCCTGACAAACGGAGAAGAATTCAAAAGTTCTGCAAAGCTAAGTCATACCCTGTATTTGTGAAATCAATGGAAAGACATATGCACACTTCAGTGACTGAAACTTTGAAAAAAACAAGCATTGACTGCTGTACAAGTCATGAATGTCAAAATCCAACAATGCTAACGGAACACCCACTGCCCATGCAGTGAATGATGAAAAAAAAAAAAAAAAATGACGCAAAAGAGTTTCGTAACTATCAAACGCAGAACAAAACAAAATTCTGCAGTACACACAGCCTGCAACTGCAAGGAAACTTAAGCGATCCTAAGAACTGGACAACGTTGATGTGGATAACGACGACGATGACGTGGGCGATGAGGAGGGGTCTGACAGGACGGCACTGGTGCCGGCAGACTGGAGAATGGGCAGCAGGACGTCCAGGGAGGATTTGCTGGCTCTCAGGATCTCGGAGATCATGCTTTTACAGTCACAACAGATGCTGGTCAGGGGCCTCGTCGGGCGCCGCCCCCCGTGTTGCCCGGCACTATCACAGACTGCGAGCGCTGCAGGAAGTGCTTCCCCTTGGGATGGTCGCTGGCAAAGCTGGACCCGCAGGAGAACTTGGGGTTGACGCAGGGGGAGGATGTGCGTCGTATGGCGTTGGACCTGCCCACAGTAGAGCAATGATGACTGCATGGTCAGCGTGAGTGCAGGTTGGACAAACATGCTGGTTCATGAGTGTACAGCGTGAGTACAGGCAGGACAAACATGCTGGTTCATGAGTGTACTGCATGAGTACAGGCTGGACAAACGTGCTGGTTCATGAGTGTACAGCATGAGTACAGGCAGGACAAACATGCTGGTTCATGAGTGTACAGCATGAGTACAGGCAGGACAAACATGCTGGTTCATGAGTGTACAGCATGAGTACAGGCAGGACAAACATGCTGGTTCATGAGTGTACAGCATGAGTACAGGCAGGACAAACACGCTGGTTCATGAGTGTACAGCATGAGTACAGGCAGGATAAACACGCTGGTTCATGAGGGTACAGCCTGAGTACAGGCAGGATAAACAAGCCGATTCATGAGAATGAGAGTTCAGATCTCCTTCTTTTATGACCTGAATCTTCAGTGAACACCTCCTGGACCATTACGTGAACACCAACTTGAACGTGTACACTGACCTGAATCTTAAACTTGAATTTCAAGTGAACATCTGCTTGCCCCTGAAGTGAGGTGAACACCCAATCGCCTCTAAACTGAACACTGACTTGACATTCAATTTGACACTGACTTCATCTTAAAATAAACAAAAATTCAAATCTTATGGGAACACATTCTTAAATGAACACCAACCTGAATCTCGCATGAACATGACTTCAGTTTTCAGTGAACACTGACTGCAATATTTAAAAGAAAACTGAATTTAATCTTGCATGAACACAGCAGATATCTAACGAATACTGACTGGAATCTCAAATGAACACTGACTTTTAATCTTGCATTAACGCCGACTGGAATTTTCAGTGAAAAACCGACCGGAAACTGAAAGAGCTCTGATTTCAATCTTAAAGGAACATTAATCAGAATTCAACATAAACACCAGCTGCCATGCTGAATGAACACCGACTGTAAGTTAAAATGATCACCGCCTGGAATTCCTGACATCTACACAAAGCAGTCATTAAAACTGTTTTCTGTTCGCTTCTGCCTTTTGTTTATTCATTTTCTTTTACTTGCACTGACGTTTTTTAGTTTTTTTGTTTTTTTTTTATAACAGCTAAGTTGTAGTCTGCAAATTACCCCCTTTGCCTTGACACCCTCCCTCCTCCCACTTCTCTTTTTTTTAATGGTCAGGTTTCTTCTCTCTTTGTTTTTAAAAAAAAAAATTTTCTCCTCTGGAAGACTCACCCCCTGGTCACCATTAAAGGTAAAGAGAAGATGGAAAAGGTGGCAAAGTGAAGAAAAAAAAAATCCATCCCACACAAGACTGGAAAAAACAGATCTTAATGTCTGGTTTTCTGGGTACACAACACTCCACTAGTATACATCAATGCCTTGACCCACATACACATAAAGACGGACAAGCATGCACGCCACTATCAACACATGCTGTTGGAAGCTGCATGCATCAGTCCACACGCTGAACAGGCCACCTCACTAAAGCAACTGATTTGCAAGAATGCTTAAACTGCTGTGAAATGTGGGTGGTGTGAAACTGAAAAGACCAAACAACCCACGACTTCTTGGCAGTCTAAAACATGCGCCGATGTCTGTAGATAATTTTGCACAGCCAGGTTATGTTTCAAACAACTCAGTCAAGCTACTCCTTCCTGCTTGCTTTGTTTGCTGTGTGAAAGGCAGACCACTATCTCAGCTGAAATCTCACACTCAACCTCCACCACTCTGGCCTCCACCACTCTGAACTTCACCATATCGACAAAAAGATATCCCGGCATGCTAAGATTCAGTCATAAATTAAACATGGGGAAACATCTCTCTCAAGATGAGACAGCATCAATGGACATCAGCGATGGCCCCTGTCATACGTGTTCTCTCTCTATCCACGAATGCCATAGCAGAACCAGAAATCCAGGACACCCGTTTCTCCCTAGAGGGCCAAGTTGTGCTGACCAGAGGCCAGTGACTTACTGGACGTAGTTGTGAACCAGGGCCAGGGTCTCCTGGCTGAGGGGGCTGGAGCTGAGGGTGTAGACAGGCACGTCCTTCAACTGTTCCGTCGGCATGTACATCTGCAACCAACACCTCAAAGCTCAGTGTTCCCCTCATCATCGCAGCCCCCATGCAGGGTTCTGTCAGGGCTGTCATTGTAAAACAAAGTTCTGGCCAAAAACTAAACACCAAACACACGCACAAAATTACTAACACCACTTTAGCTAAACTACTGTGCTTAAGAGCATCAGTCATTGGGCTCACTTTTCCATCCTCAGATTACAAAATGTACATAATTAATGAAAAAAAAAATCAACAATGCCAGAACTTAAAGGACATACAAAAATATGATACTAGCAGTACAAAAAAAAAAAAAAAAACGCACAAGGGACACCAAGAGTTCATCCTCTACAGTGTTTATGTTTTACTTCCTAATCTTCAGATTACAACAAAAAAAAAACCGGCACAATATAGGTGTGAAATCTTTCAAGAACAAAGACAAACCTATGGGTCAGAAAGGCAGGAAAAACTGTTGACAACTGAAAAGGAAGATGAGAAACAAACAAACCAGTAGGCCTTGGTCAGTTCCAGCTCTGAGTTGTTGATGCTTAAGGGGAAAAGACTGAAGCCACAATGCTGAGTGTCCTCCACTTCAAGGATGCTCTCTAGGAATGTGGCTCAAATCTCCTGATCCACACAGGGCATGTATCTGTGGGCCTGGTTGCACCAAGGTACATCACGTAAAGGGGAAAGAGTTCAGCTTACCATGGTATGGGCATGCTCACGGGGATTAATGGTGCATGGATGGGGTGGGGCCCTCTGGAGGGGGATACTGGATCACGCTGGCTCTGTGATCACGCAACTACTGCAATAAGTAGGAGATGAGCTGAAGCTGTCTTGTGCATGTTGGATTATAACAGGCACCACTGAACACCACCAAAATGACTCGGCAGCAGTGCAGCGTCTTCTGTGGTGGGGTGCCTCATGACAACAAATGGATTGCACCCTGCGATCTGTCGGGGTGCCGATGACAACAAATGGATTGCACCCTGCGATCTGTCGGCGGTGCCGATACAATGACGGGGAAACATCAGGGAACTGGTGTATGAGGAGCTGGAATGAGGGGAATGAACCTAATGCCAATAGAGAACTCAATGATGAGACAGCACAAAAAAACAACAACAACAAACAACAACAACAACAAAAAACACAAAATAACCCAACCAAAAAAAGAAAGAAGAAGAGACAACAACAACAAAAAAGCCCACACAAAAAAACCCAACCTAACAATTGCTGTAGGAAAGTCATACAGACTGGTAACAACAGGCACAGGTGTTGCCATGTGAGGCAAGAGGGGAAACGGAGCAAGCACGTATGGAGCCGGAGGGGAGGGGGATGGACAAAAAGGAAATGACAACAGACAGGGAAGACAGGGGGGAAAAAGGAAATGGTAGGGAACCAAGGGCAGGTTGCCACAGAGACCAGAAATAGAAAGGACGAAACAGCCACAGGAAAAAAACAAAAATCATTACACAGGATAGTGAATGTGAGAGAAGAGAAAGTGAGAGTGAGAGATGAAGACAGGGGAAGGAAGCAGGAACAAAAGACAACAAGAGACAAAGAAGAGAAGGGGTGGGGGTGGGGGAGACAGAGAAAGAAACTGAAGTAGGAACAGACCGAAAAGCAGAAGAGACGGACAGACAGGGGAAGAGTGAGGAAGGAAGAGGTCATTTATCATGACAACTCAAGAGACAGACAGACAGACAGACAGAGACAGGGGAAGAGTGAGGAAGGGAGAGGTCACTGATCAGGACAACTCAGAGACAGACAGACAGACAGGGGAAGAGTGAGGAAGGGAGAGGTCACTATCAGGACAACTCAAAGAGACAGACAGACCAGACAGGGGAAAAGTGAGGAAGGGAGAGGTCATTATCATGACAACTCAAAGAGACAGACAGACAGACAGGAAGTGAGGAGGAGGCATTAATCATGAAACAAAGAGACAGACAGACAGGGGAAGAGTGAGGAAGGGAGAGGTCACTAATCAGGACAACTCAAAGAGACAGCAGACAGACAGACAGACAGACAGGGGAAGAGTGAGGAAGGAGAGGTCACTATCAGGACAACTCAAAGCAAAGACGACAGACAGACAGACAGACAGGGAAGAGTGAGGAAGGAGAGGTCATAATCAGGACAACTCAAAGAGACAGACAGGGAAGAGTGAGGAAGGCAGAGGTCATATCAGGACAACTCAAAGAGACAGACAGACACAGACAGGGGAAGAGTGAGGAAGGCAGAGGTCACTAATCAGGACAACTCAAAGAGACAGACACAGACAGACAGACAGAAGGGAAAGAGGAGAAGGCAGAGGTCACTATCAGGACAACTCAGAGACAGACAGACAGACAGACAGACAGGGGAAGGAGGAAGGCAGTGGTCACTGACAGGACAACTCAAAGAGACAGACAGACAGACAGGCGAAGAGTGAGGAAGGCAGAGGTCATGATCAGGACAACTCACAAAGCAATGATGACAGAGGGATGAAGGCAGAGATAAAAGACAAAAATGCTGGGACAGAAATTTTGTATGATAATAGAGAACGGTGTTTTATGCCTTCGACAAACGCTACTTCTGTGTGTGTATGTGGGTGCACATGCATGTGTATGTGTGTGCATAGATTCGCGTATGTGTGTATGTAAAGCTTGACGTGTCTACCTTGTAATGATGTCTCTGTGACATGAAAGATTAACATACACGCACTGGAGAGAAAGACACAAAGTCTAGTGACACAGATGCTGCATAAATACTAACAGACATAAGGAGAGAAAGACACAAAGGCTTAGAGACGCACAGATGCTGCATATATACTAACAGACATAAGAAAGAAAAAAAAAAAGGACAATAGGAGTAAAACCAACATGAAAGAAGGGCCAACAGCCCCTATCCACCATCACTCCATAATACACCACCTGTGTCAGAACACCCCCCCCCCCCCCCCCCACCACCTGAACCCCCCCCCCCCCCCTCCCTCTCCCCTCCCACCTTCCTCATGCACTTGCTGCACACAGTGCACTTGCAGAACTTGCACCTGTTGCCCCACTCCCCGAACAGGCTGAAGCGTGTCGTCTTGCAGGTAAAACACACCTGTCACATACAGCAAGCATGCATGCTCCTGTCAATACATAGCTACTGGCCGGTCCCACATTTCTGGCTTCTAAATTAAAAAAAAAAAATGGGAACAGCAAAAAAAACAAACAAGAAAAACATCACCTGATCTACAAGGAAAGCTGTTCATGTCAGGTGGGAGAGGGTGGGGGCTGGAACTGGGGGTTGGGGTCTGGGGACTGCTTTGGAGTCGTGGGTGGGGTGAGGGGGAAGGAAGTGGTCTGGGCGTGAGTTATTCATGCGAATGGTGACTGGGTCAGTGTGTTCAACTGCTAACGCTGCGCTTTCTTTCTATCATGCATAACAATCATCATTACTAACATTATCAAAATTTCAGGTTTTTTGACGATAGTGAGGTGGTTTGGTATCTGCACTTCCCTCAATTCGCAAGGCAAAAAATATCTAATCTTCCATAAGTAAGGCGTTCTGCAGTAATGGATGGAAGTAAGGCATTTGGAATATAAGATGCATTGATCATGCTACTTACGAACCGGCAACTGCAGTACTACGGCATGCAAGAACATGCAAATGTGACCCCACTTGTGCGTCAATCCAATGGAGAATTTCTGGGTGCTTGAGCCTGGTGGCTGCATCAGTGGCAGAGAGACTGCACGGCACATCAGTACTGATGACCCTGGGGTCTTGTGCAGGTGCAGGGCTCATTGACAGAATTTATGAACTGTTCCCAAACTTTTCAGATCCATTGGGCTAAATTTCCATAGTCAATGTATACTGAGGACCATACATGCATCACCGTAAAAAAGAAAGAGCAGAATATAACCTCACCTTCATTTGAGAGCACAGACCATCCACTCCTATCAATAAATGCTAAATTCACTCATCATTACGCTGCAGTTGTTACAGCTCACTCTCCCAAGCATTTGCTAAAAGCTATAGAAGCTCCAGTAGTTAGTCTTCAAATTTGTGGGGATGCTGAATTCGCATCCAACAAGCACTCAAATCACTTTCTCTCTCTTCCCTTTCTGAGGAGATGAGATCATATCCACGAACTGTCCAAACCCAAGTCAGTTTTAACCAACTTTTAAGGGCTAAGAGAGAGGTACCCATTTCCATCCCAACTCTCCAAATATGTACACTAGACCAGAGAAACTCTGAGGAAAAGAGTGTGTGTAAGCAACTGGGGTTGGGTTTGTGTGTGTGTGGTTCCGTCTTCTACATCTTTTTCATTCGAAATGAATCCACCACCCTGTGGTCAGGCATTCCACACGTGTGTTCCGTCTTCTACATCTTTTTCATTTGAAATGAATCCACCACCCTGTGGTCAGGCATTCCACACGTGTGTTCATACATTTAAAGCCAGCAAATATGTGTGCAGGTGTTCGCCTACACGCATGTCTGTACACATACATATGGACAAGCACACGCATTCATAAACACAAATGGGTATACCCCCATACACACACACTTACCTACACTTGCCTATGTCTATTAACCCTTTTAACCACATAATGTCTGAATGAAAGTGTATCTGTTTAACATGTATTTTGCTTGATCAATTTCTGGCGGTCTAAAGATGATAAAAAAACCAACAACAACACTTGTATACTATAATCACCATCATCATATAGTAGTATGCCATATCAATATAAACTGCAGCCTTGATATGAACACTATGGCTGGGATATAAACACCATGACTAGACTGCACAACAACCTGGGCACATGACACACTAACCACCTCTCACCTTGTTCTTGGCAACCTGGTTATACAGATCAGGGTGAGAAACCAGGGACTCTAACTCCGCCTTGGTCAGGACTGATCGAATGTGAGTGACCTCCTCCAATGTCAGGCTCAAGCACTCGATGGGGTTCTGCCAGCGTTTCTGGAAGCATGTCACATCGCCAGAATGAAAAATGTTGAAAAAAATCCAGCTTCAACCTCCATGGAAGATCTGGTCTCTCTTAGAAAAAAGAAGAAGAAGGTGAAAGCGTTTAGCATCAACATCAACAATACCAACACCACAGATCAACAACTACTGCGAGCAATGCAGACTCAAAGCACACATCTATCTAACATCACTTTGAAAATGACATACTGTACAATTAGAAAGAGCACCACACACACACACACACACACACACACACACACACACACACACACACACACACACACACCTGCACTCATGTAAACTGGAGACAACGGTGCATCAGTTAATGTCAGGAACTTCATCTATGAGGTCACAAGTTCAACCCTGTGAGAACCATTAAATCACTAGGATTTTTCAGTCTTGCCCAGCCCCTTCACAGAGAATTCTTGACAGTGATGCAGGCTCAAACTGTGAGATCTTCTCTATGGAGTTTCAACCATTAAACACATGCGTCATTTGATAGTCTTGCTAAAATTCCCCGACCAACGCTGCAGGTGTCCATCTCTCTCAAGCAACACTGGAATACTGCCTGAAAAGAGTAGCACACAACCCCGTCATGAAGTCTCAGACCAGAGAGGAACTCCGCAGCATGGCCCTCATTCTTCTCATAATGAATGAAGACAAACAAGAGAAACGCCCTGAACTCCGTGGCCCTTCATGCCCTGCGTTTGTGGTGATCTCACTTTTGCTTTCCCCCACCGGCAGCGGGCTCAGCAAGCACCCTGCCGGTTAGTTCAGAACAGCCCTGAACGACAAGAAATGAAGGGACACCGCCGCAGTGCAGGGTCCTCTGTGCCGAATGACCTCACGGAGACCTGATATTGGTAGCTCCCTGAAAGCTGGCCTGGGACAAGGGTAACTGTGGTCAGACTGACTGGGGGAGCCAGAATGAGTGGTAGGGGTGTCGCTGCTGCCGATGGATGGGCGCAGACAGCTGGTTAGTCTTCTGTTATCACACCCCAGCTGGCTGTGGTCCACACTGCTACAGGCAAATCGCACCTGGACCAAAGTGATTTCTGAACCCAACCCACATGGCCACATGATTGGCTGAGATGTTAAGGCATTCCCTGTTCACATCCTATTAAACGAAAGAAATAATGTTGATTTCACTGTAAAAGCACAAAAACAAAAAATAATAGAATAAAATGACCATCCTTGGCAATGAGAAAAGTAAGGCAATTCCCTTGGCACGACGCTAGTTTTCAAGTACTGGTCTTTGAAACTGTTTAAAGACAAACAAAAAAAACAAAAAAAAAATAAAAAAAAGACCTGGCAAAAAAAACACAACAAACAGAGTATTGACAGAGCCCAGTTAACACCTGATCACAATGATCACAAAGACAGAAAAACTAAATACAAAACAAAGAAACACCAACAACCACACACAAACACCTCACAAAACACAAACAAACACACAAAAGAGAGACAGAGCTCAGCAAACAAAAGGGAAATTCCTAAGACAGAACTTAAACAGAAATGCAAAGAGCTTTTTAAACAAAAACAACACACAAAACACAAACAAACAACAAAAAAGAGAAACAGGCAGCACAAGAAAACTAAAAGAAAACAGGACAACAAAACGAGGAGAAACAAGACACACACAAAAGAGAAACATACAGAACCACTGCACACCTACACTTAGCTAACCAATTCTCATTGAAATGAAGGGAAGAATGTCAATTTACACAACTACCAGCATTTCAGAAACTACTGCTCAGCAATGTTTAAAAAAAATAAAATAAAATAACTTAACTAAACCAGCAGATGCAAATAAGAAATATTATGACCAAATCATAATCAATGAAACAATGACTTTGAAACCAGTGGCACATCCACAAAAGAAAAGAGTGAAATTCAAAAATAGACAATCTGATGGGGGAGAAGGGGAATGGGAGGGGGAGGGGGAGGGGGGGGGGGGGCAGCAAACCATTTCCATTGGAGTGGTTGTTTTACATTAATCTTTAACCCTCTGAACAACAAATTAAAAAATAAAACGAATCAGAAGGGCACTCTAGGGTCAGCAGACCTCCACCGAGGGAAGACAGTTTCACACCTCAATCTGTTACGCTGCAGAGACTGAATTCATTTGTCCCTCTCACAGAGTTAACGAAATAAATAAACGTATAAATAAACAAAAAGGAAAAAAGAAAAAAAACCCTCCCTAGATCCGCCCACATCAACATCTAATGGCTTTGTCCTTGGGGGGGACATTCCATGTTTCCATCCAGCTCCATTCTAACAGGTTTATTTCCCATGTCACCTTGCTGACAGGCAGACAGAACAACCAACAAACAGATGCATCTGAAAACAGGAATTTGTGGTGAATTGGAAAAAAAAAAAAAAGACGAGAAGAAAGGAAAGGAAGACAGAAAAGAAAAAAAAGAGCTCCCTGGAATGTGTGACTTCCTCCCGCGTATCTGGTTACGGAAATGCCCCAGCTTTCTGCTCTCCCCTTCCCTGTCTCCCTCCCTCCTTCAAACATGCATACCATGCACTTTCAAATAACATCTGGGTGATTCTGAACACACACTGTCTTTGTAGGTAAAAATTAAATTAAAAAAAACCCAACAACAACCATATATATACTAAATTGATACATACCAATTAAAGTCCCTTGAGGAAGACCAAAGAGGTCGAAATATTCGGAAAAATTTAACGTGTTTTGTTGTCGAGTTCTTTGTTTGGTAGTATATTTTCCGGTTTTTTTTGAAAAAGTGCTCAACCATGCGGGAGCAGCTAAAACAATGATCTGAAGATCTGAAGAGAGGAAGGACCTCGAAACAAATTTGTAGTCCCGGTTTTAAGATTTACTTTTAATCATTATATATATATATATATATATATATATATATATATATATATATATATATAATATATATAAACTGATTGTATCTACAATACAAAAGCATCTTTTAAAAAAAAGTCATCCACAACAGTAATAATAATAATTATTTCACTACTCTTCAATGTTCATTCATAAAGGACGAGGTTTGAAATGACAGAACAAGCACTCTACTGCTACAAAAGAAGAGATAAGATAATGTTGCTTATAGCCCAGCCGACCGCAAAGGGCCACATCAGGGCTGGCTACAAAAGAAGAAGTTGAACATCATTTCACCGCTCGTAGTCCTCCACTTTATGTTCTCATTGTGATGTGCTATCACATCAAAAGGAAGAAAAAAAACCCCACTCTTCTTGTGAAATTTAAAGAAATATTTTCAAATTTGCAACACCCCCCTCCCCCACCCTCCAAAAAAAAAAAAAAAAAAAAAAAAAAAAAACCCTCTGAACATAAACATCCCAAACGGCAAAGAACAGCACAGGATAAAGAGATTGATAAAAACAAGAAAACGGCAAAGAACAGCACAGGATAAAGAGATTGATAAAAACAAGAAAACGGCAAAGAACAGCACAGGATAAAGAGATTGATAAAAACAAGAAAACGGAAAAGAAACAAAGCACACAATTTTGAAAAAATGTTATTTTCTCATGCGAACTTATGAACAATGCCATGATCAATTCAATTAATGATTAAAAAAAAAATTCTGCATAGAAACTAAAAGGACAAAAGTAAAAAATTTAAAACTATTTGACAAATGGATCAATCCCAGTGTATGTTGTCTTCATGTTAATCCGTTAATAAACAAACATGACCCGAGACATACATATAAACTCAGAACTTGAAATAAATGACATCCCGTTTAAATATTAGTCTCTCTCAACTGCTGAACGGTGATCAACTTGTGTCTTACTACACAAAACAATAACTTTTTTTCAAATCCAGCCCTGACATGATTTTGGGTTATAAACCACAGGAATCAACAAATCAGACCAAAAATAACCTTAGCCATTAACAATGAAGAAGTGTAAAGAAAAAAAAAAAAAAAGAGTCAACTAACAGATCTGTTGTATGACATAAAAAGGACCCAGAAAGACAGATTCAATAATGGGCTTGGTTCCACAGTCAAACTTTTTCTTTTGTAAAAAATTACATTTACAGGACCACAGATGAGGAGTCCAAACATGTTCCATCAATTCATTTAGCTGAATGTAAAAAATGGTTTTGCGTTATTATTTTCATAAATCATCTAATCAACCAGACAGGAGCAAAAATGCTTAAAAAATATTTTTGCTCTGAAGCAAATGCAACCAATGCAAAGCGTACACATTTCCACATGCATACATGCATGCACACGCGCAAAAGCATGTACATGCACATTCCGAACTATGGGGAAAACGAACATGGTTTTGATTTTCCCTTTGTGGTGGTGTGAAAGCCCCAAATCATGGTCGTCATGACAAATGTAATGTCATTCTGATTCAAATATGTAGTTACATAAAGACACATCCATAGCACAAATCTCCCATTTTACTGTCCTATGTCCTTTTCCTAAAATAGTTCAGATTAATCTTAGTTGGTAATGTTAGTAAAAAACAACAACAACAACAAAAAGGCAAGGTTAACAGCTGAACAACCAATCTGGGCTTTTCTCTTCTCTACAATGAGTCATCACATGGATGGGTAAGGGATATATTTGGGCAGGTGTGTACATGGGACAGACAGACAGACACACACACACACACACACACACACACACACACACACAACACACACCCAACAGACACAAACACAGCACTGATGAACAATGAATAATGCCTGTCACATACAGACACTAACACAGCACTGACGAACAATGAATAATGCCCGTAAGATACAGACACTAACACAGCACTGATGAACAATGAATAATGCCTGTAACATACAGACACTAACACAGCACTGACGAACAATGAATAATACTTGTAACATACAAACAATAACACAGCACTGACGAACAATGAATAATGCCTGTAACATACAGACACTAACACAGCACTGATAAACAATGAATGCCTGTAACATACAGACACTAACACAGCACTGATAAACAATGAATAATGCCTGTAACATACAGACACTAACACAGCACTGATAAACAATGAATAATGCCTGTAACATACAGACACTAACACAGCACTGATAAACAATGAATGCCTGTAACATACAGACACAAACACAGCACTGATAAACAATGAATAATGCCTGTAACATACAGACACTAACACAGCACTGATGAACAATGAATAATGCCTGTAACATACAGACACTAACACAGCATTGATGAACAATGAATAACGCCTGTAACATACAGACACTAACACAGCACTGATAAACAATGAATAATGCCTGTAACATACAGACACTAACACAGCACTGATGAACAATGAATAATGCCTGTAACATACAGACAATAACACAGCACCAATGAACAATGAATAATGCCTGTAACATACAGACACTAACACAGCACTGATGAACAATGAATAATGCCTGTAACATACAGACACTAACACAGCACTGATGAACAATGAATAATGCCTGTAACATACAGACACTAACACAGCACCAATGAACAATGAATAATGCCTCTAACATACAGACACTAACACAGCACCAATGAACAATGAAAAAATGCCTGTAACATACAGACAATAACACAGCACCAATGAACAATGAATAATGCCCGTAACATACAGACACTAACACAGCAACTGATGAACAATGAATAATGCCTGTAACATACAGACACTAACACAGCACTGATGAACAATGAATAATGCCTGTAACACACAGACAATAACACAGCACCAATGAATAATGCCTGTAACATACAGACAATAACACAGCACCAATGAACAATGAATAATGCCTGTAACATACAGACAATAACACAGCAAAAATGAACAATGAATAATGCCTGTAACATACAGACAATAACACAGCACCAATGAACAATGAATAATGCCTGTAACATACAGACAATAACACAGCACCAATGAACAATGAATAATGCCTGTAACATACAGACAATAACACAGCACCAATGAACAATGAATAATGCCTGTAACATACAGACACTAACACAGCACCAATGAACAATGAATAACACCTGTAACATACAGACACTAACACAGCACCAATGAACAATGAATAACGCCTGTAACATACAGACACTAACACAGCACTGATGAACACTGAATAATGCCTGTAACATACAGACAATAACACAGCACTGATGAACACTGAATAATGCCTGTAACATACAGACACTAACACAGCACTGATGAACACTGAATAATGCCTGTAACATACAGACACTAACACAGCACCAATGAACAATGAATATGCCTCTAACATACAGACACTAACACAGCACCAATGAACAATGAATAATGCCTGTAACATACAGACACTAACACAGCACCAATGAACACTGAATAATGCCTGTAACATACAGACACTAACACAGCACTGATGAACACTGAATAATGCCTGTAACATACAGACACTAACACAGCACCGATGAACAATGAATAATGCCTGTAACATACAGACACTAACACAGCACCGATGAACAATGAATAATGCCTGTAACATACAGACACTAACACAGCACCAATGAACAATGAATAACGCCTGTAACATACAGACACTAACACAGCACCAATGAACACTGAATAATGCCTGTAACATACAGACACTAACACAGCACCAATGAACACTGAATAATGCCTGTAACATACAGACACTAACACAGCACCAATGAACAATGAATAAGCCTGTAACATACAGACACTAACACAGCACCGATGAACAATGAATAATGCCTGTAACATACAGACACTAACACAGCACCAATGAACAATGAATAATGCCTGTAACATACAGACACTAACACAGCACCAATGAACAATGAATAATGCCTGTAACATACAGACACTAACACAGCACCAATGAACAATGAATAATGCCTGTAACATACAGACACTAACACAGCACCAATGAACAATGAATAATGCCTGTAACATACAGACACTAACACAGCACCGATGAACAATGAATAATGCCTGTAACATACAGACACTAACACAGCACTGATGAACAATGAATAATGCCTGTAACATACAGACACTAACACAGCACTGATGAACAATGAATAATGCCTGTAACATACAGACACTAACACAGCACCAATGAACAATGAATATGCCTCTAACATACAGACACTAACACAGCACCAATGAACAATGAATAATGCCTGTAACATACAGACAATAACACAGCACCAATGAACAATGAATAATGCCGTAACATACAGACACTAACACAGCACTGATGAACAATGAATAATGCCTGTAACATACAGACACTAACACAGCACTGATAAACAATGAATGCCTGTAACATACAGACATTAACACAGCACTGATGAACAATGAATAACATACAGACACTAACACAGCACCAATGAACAATGAATAATGCCTGTAACATACAGACACTAACACAGCACCATGAACAATGAATAATGCCTGTAACATACAGACACTAACACAGCACCAATGAACAATGAATAATGCCTCTAACATACAGACACTAACACAGCACCAATGAACACATGAATAATGCCTGTAAGATACAGACACTAACACAGCACCAATGAACAATGAATAATGCCTGTAACATACAGACACTAACACAGCACTTATGAACAACAAATGCCTGTAAGATACAGACACTAACACAGCACTGATGAACAATGAATAATGCCTGTAACATACAGACACATTGAGCTAAGTGAGCTGATTACAGCTAGGCTACATCTGTACAGGCATTCAATAAAGAGGAAAACCTCAGGAGATGTAAATGATCAATGAAGGCTTACATTTTACTCCACTCGGTACAGTGCCTATGAAAGTCATGAGCAACTCTGCCACTACGTATTGTGAGTGAAAAGCAGAAACACAGCATGATCCTTCCACCCATATCATGCGGGTATTTTGCGCTAAAAGTTCTTCACAATCGTAACACAACTAGCATTGGGCCGGTGAGATGAAAAATCTACAGTGATGGGGAAGTTTTTGACGCATCCGTTTTGTTGCCAGATAAAACTTAAAAATAACCAGACCTTTGCTGTAGCAGACAGACTCATTCTAATCACAGACACACATGCAGGCATGGATGAATAATGAACACATGGAACCTACAAATACAATCAACAGACACGGAAACAAGACACTGATGTATATTGAATTCCTGTGGCATACGCACACCTTGAATTTTAACAAACATTGCCTTGATGACCAATAAATACCTGTAGTATACACAATCAATTAACCGACACAGAAACACAGCATTGATGAATAATGAACACATTAGCACACAGACACACCCAAGACACAATCGACAGACACAAAAAAAAAACCAGCACTGATGAATAATGAACACAGTAGCATACAGACACACCCCAGTAACAGACACACAAACACAGCATTGTAACACATGTAGTCCTGACACAGACACACTCTAATAACAGTAACACAAACACAGCGCAGAAGAATAATGAATACCTGTTGCATACAGACATGCCATACAAACAGACAAACATACAAACAGCATTAATGATAATGAATACTTATACAGACACACTGACCGCAGATATACAAACATAATACTGATGAATACTGAGTACCTGTTGTATAGGCCTACACACTCAATTAACAGATGAACACGGCTGATGGCTGACGAGTATCTCTACCTCACACACACACACACACACACACACACACACACACACACACACACACACACACACACACACACACACCCCTGACAGACACACAAACACAGCATTAATGAATAATTAATACCTGTAACACAGAGAAAAATCCAACTAAAGGAAACAAATACAGCAATGATGAACAAAGAGATTGCTTAGACAGTAATAAACAAACCCACCAAAACAGAAGCACAAACACAGCATTCTTGAATACGAAGTACCTGTAAACTGCAGACATACCCTAATAAAGACAAACAAAATACAGCATGGCATCAACAGAAAAAGAAGAAAGAAAGAAAAGAACACACCCCAAAATCAGATGTATACACTCACCCATCTGAGCACACATACACAAACATGGCGTTTATAAGATAATGTGAAGCATAAATAACACCTCTTCTAACACATCCTGCAAATAAAGTCGCAAAATTACAGCCTCTTCACCTTCCTCTCCCCCCCCCCCCCCCCCCCCATCCCCCGCAAATACTCCAATGCTTCAGCCAACAGGCACTTGATATCAATGCAAAGCAGTTTCCACAAGAGGACCCCATCCACGCTGTTTTCAGCTGCTGCACTCCTCCAGTGGGCACCACGTTCCAACACCGAAGTCAGCTGACAAACACCCCATCATAACACCGAAGACAACTGACCCACACCCCATCATAACACCGAAGACAGCTGACAATCACCCCATCATGACATCGAAGACAGCTGACAAACACCCCATCATGACATCGAAGACAGCTGACAAACACCCATCATGACATCAAAGACAGCTGACAAACACCCCATCATGACATCGAAGACAGCTGACCCACACCCCATCACGATCCAGAGAAGAAAAGCGCATGCCTTATCTTGGTCACACTCTCCATCGTAACGTCACCAGGTCAAAACAATGCCACCTGTTCAGTGTACAGCTTTATCTGCCCTCACTTAAAGGATTTCATGCTGGTTCTCCACTGTCCATGCTCGCAGATTTTGGTGGGGGTTTTCTTTTCTTCTTTCTTTTGTTTTTCCCCAACTTACTCTGGACAAATTCTGAGGCAGCAGGGTGAAACTCAATTTCCATGTGTTCTCGCAACAGCCAGCTCCCAGTTCAAACCTTGTCTGTTACCTGTCTTTTCTCAATCCATTCCATGTTTCATGAGTTGCTTCACTTCACCTGTCTTTTCTCAATCCATTCCATGTTTCATGAGTTGCTCACTTCACCTGTCTTTTCTCAATCCATTCCATGTTTCATGAGTTGCTTCACTCACCTGTCTTTTCTCAATCCATTCCATGTTTCATGAGTTGCTTCACTTCACCTGTCTTTCTCAATCCATTCCATGTTTCATGAGTTGCTTCACTTCACCTGTCTTTTCTCAATCCATTCCATGTTTCATGAGTTGCTTCACTTCACCAGTCTTCCTTTGATCTGCATCTGGAGACCTTTGTCTGTGTCCTTGGCGGTAACTAACCACCTCTCTTTCCAAATTTTGTCTCTTTTCTGTCGTCATATGCAACCAATGTTCATTTTACTGATCCAAACCACTGTTTCACACGCATTCATGTGTGTGTGTGTGTGTGTGTGTGTGTGTGTGTGTGTTGTGTGTGTGTGTGTGTGCGCGCGCGCGCGGCGTGCGTGCACGTGCATATCTGCTCAGTTTGGATGTTCAATTACATCTTATTCAAAGTCAAAACAATACACACTGGTTTATTAGCAAACTCATGTCCCATTCCAACATGCAGTCGCTGGTTACTAGGACCATATACATTTTAATTACACCACAGCTTAGTCTATCTGCTATCATCATGCCAACTCTTCAGCCAGTCTGTTGACCAAGATCTGACTCACTGTGTGTTTTCCAACCAGTCCTGTTGACCAAGATCTGTCTCACTGTGTGTTTTCCAACCATCTGTTGACCAAGATCTGTCTCACCGAGTGTTTTCCTACCAGTCTGTTGACCAGATCTGTCTCACTGTGTGTGTTTCCAACCAGTCTGTTGACCAAGATCTGTCTCACTGTGTGTTTTTCCACCGTCTGTTGACCAAGATCTGTCTCACTGTGTGTTTTCCAACCGGTCTTTGACCAGATCTGTCTCACTGTGTGTTTTTCCTACCAGTCTTTCTAGGCAGCCCATGCCCAGGAGTCCTTCTAGCAAGGGGCAGCTTTTGTACAACTAGCAGGTTCCTTCTTCCTCCCACTTTTCTCCTGTACTGCCGTATTGTTTCAGCCAAGGACAACGCATCTTGACATCCTCCAAGTCTCTGGTTGGTTTGCCCGTCAGCACATGACACCACTAGAACAGCACCAATGATTTTAAACGAAATCAGGTGGAAAGATGGGACGAAGCCTGAAGATCAACCCATAAAATCTGGAGTGGAACTGTTCCCAAAAGGTGGATCCAGGAAAAGGTTTTGGAGGCCAAGGATGGAATCTGACTTATTACTGTTTGATTGAAGTTCAGAGGAGTGTTCAACTGTGTGGAGGTCTACGCTCTCCCCAGTGCCTTTCTAGCTCAGTCCAAGCGCGTTTTTCTAAGTGGCTGAGGCGTGGCGCCATGTGATGTGGTTTGCTGTTACATGGTATCGTGTGGTGTTGAAAGCTGATGCTATGTGGTATTGTGTGGTGTTACAATGTGTGTCTGTTTGTGTACATACATGTTGGTGTGTTTGCGTAGAGGCTGGTGAGAAAAAAGGAGGAGGGGAAGGCATGCAGGGAGGGTGGGGTGGGGATGGGATGTGAGTTAGAGAGCAGCACACATACATGTGCGTATGGATTGACAGATAGGTGCATGTGTAAGTGTGCATACAGATCTGTTTCTCTACATGAGTTTGCCATGCATGTATTTCTCATGCTCCTTCGTGGGTGATTGCATTGTACGTGTGTGCATGAACACATGCATTTCATCTCTGTGCGATCGAAACATGATCTGTCAGTTTCAGACACACACACAATTAATTATTATGATTACTCTCCTCCATTCTAAAGAACTGCTGTCTGCAGAAATCACACATACAGGTACAAACATGCCCCCAAAGTCATTCTAAAATCTGAACATGCCACTTTTTTTTTATGCCTGTCAAACTTAAAGAGGGTAATGCTTAATAAAAAGGATTAAAAAAAAGGTGGGCAAAGTTTATGAGAAAAAAAATTGAAAAAAAAGACAAGACACCATGCAAGCAGTATGTTTCAAGCACACAAGCACACATACTCTCTCTCTCTTCTCTCTCTCCTCTCTCTCTCTCTCACAACACACACACACACACACACACACACACACACACACACACACACACACACACACACACCACAGAGTCTGCATGCAAATACATGCCTGCTCAAATGCACACACACACACACACACACACACAGATTCAGTCTGTACGCATGCACAAACACACACATTCTCAAAAGAAGTTTACTGAAGATGGGTAACAGACTATCATTCAACAAACAGTAAAAAAAAAAATCAAAAAAAAAATCATGAAACTGTCATTACTCTTTCCAACTGAAAAAAAGGGTCGTCAAAAAGTGTCAACACTGTTCAGAAGTCAAGTTGACCCAGACTTCTCTCTATGGTGACAGCCCCAGGACAAAGATAAGTCACCAGCTGTGCACAGCACCCACACATGTCAACCCAGACTTCTCTCTATGGTCACAGCCCCAGGACAAAGACAACAGTCACCAGATGTGCACAGCACCTACACATGTCAACCCAGACTTCCCTCTATGGTCACAGCCCCAGACAAAGAGAGCACAGCACCCACACATGTCAACCCAGACTTCTCTCTATGGTCACAGCCCAGGACAAAGACAGCACAGCACCTACACATGTCAACCCAGACTTCCCTCTATGGTCACAGCCCCAGGACAAAGACAACAGCAACCAGCTGTGCACATCACCCACACATGTCAACCCAGACTTCTCTCTATGGTCACAGCCCAGGACAAAGAGAGCACAGCACCCACACATGTCAACCCAGACTTCTCTCTGTGGTCACAGCCCCAGGACAAAGACAACAGTCACCCGCTGTGCACAGCACCTTCAGATGTCAAGGCCAGTCCACGTCAAGGAACGAAGCCTGTAGAAGTAGGTTCCATGACCTTCCTCTGAGGACGCAAGATATCGCCTAAAAAGACTTTTGATTCTTTTCACTTCTGTACAACCTGCCAGAAACAGTCTGCACAGTTATGGATGTTGTTGTTTTTTAAAAATCTTTTTTGTTTTATGGTTTTGTTTTTTTAAAAACTTTTTTGGAATGAAGGTGAGTGGTAAAACAAATCTTCTTCATAAGCATTCTGATACTTTGTCCTTCACATTTCAAAAACATCCCATCTTGAATCCCATTTAACTCATCACTGGTGATGTGTGTAGATGTGAAAGAACACTGTCAATTTTCTTTGCCTTAAGACAGGAGTCCTAAGCTTTTGAAATCGGCAATGAAACACTGAGCACCTACATCAATCCATGTCTAAAACCATGATCATGATAATTCCTGCTTCAAATGGAAACAGGGGAAGCCATCCCTGTGTTGACTCCCGTGTGAACACACAGCACAGCACTGTGAAACGTAAGGCTGAAGAAAACGGATGGCAGATGGCAGCAGGTTTTGGCTAACTCCTGATGTAACCTTTGAGTTCTTGAAAGAGACTAACATTTTTCATCAGATCTGAGGTTTTATAGTTGAAAGATTTTTAACAAGGTTTCGGATGGGTTTTTTGAAGATGCATTTTAAAGAGTTGTGTCAATGAATGACTTGTGAGTTGATTTTAGCATGATGACAGCCCTGATATGGCCCTTTGCTGGCTATAAGCAACATTACCTTACCTTACTTCTGCAGTTTTTTCATGGTTTTTGATTCTGCATCAACCACTTTAAATTTTAACTACAAATGGTGTCAATGCCAGTCACTCACATGGTGGAAGCCACTGATACCAATCTTCTGTTCAAGCATTCTTACAACGGTTCTGTCATCGCACTCTCTCATGCTGGCTTTAAGCAGAGCTTGTCACTCTTCAGCCAGAAAACAAGATGAGACAACAGGTGACCCAGGGTAAAAGAGAGGTTTATGACCTGTGCAGCAATACTGAAAATTCAGCTGAGAGCATTTTTCAATGATTCACAGTCTGTGCTATTCAGTAACATCTTGATGCATGGGAGGGCAAGTCTTGCTAAAATTGATAGTTCTGTCAGCTTTGGTTCTGCAAGACCTTGCAATTGCCAAGAAAAGGCTAATTTACCACACAAACACACCAGCTTAAACACACACACAAATGAAGGCAATTTCATGGACTCACTTTGTTTACATATATGAGACCACAGAAAGAGGAAGAACATTCAACATCCGTGTGCCCTGTAAAAATTCTAACACCGAGGGAAGAAAGCACGGTGCATGAAGCCAAACGTTTGATGAGAAACAGTCCGCTAAAAACTGCACTACAAGCTTCAGATTTAGAGAGCCAAACGACAGCAACTAAAAAAGGGGGTAATAAGTGAAGAAAGGACACCCATACCGTACCTGAATTTCAACCTTACATGGAACAAAGACATACATATGTGTGACTCATTATCTTTTGCTTCATCCAAAACCAAGAAAATTTAAGTCAAATCGGCATGATAATGTATGACAGGTTATTTCAATAACTTGAACATGAAAAAGTGAAATATTTGCTTCAGCTGAATTCTTTGATACGTGTGTGTGTGTGTGTGTGTGTGTGTGTGTGTGTGTGTGGTGTGTGTGTGTGTGTGTGTGTGTGTGTGTGCGTGCGTGTGTGCATGCGTATGTGTGTATGTGTATAACTTAGCCTCCAGACTGCAATTTCTGTACATATTGACAAGTAATACACAGAAAAAGAAACCCAAAAAGGGCCCCCACCTCACCCCCCTGACTCCAGTTTTCAATGCCCTTTATCTTCCTCTATTCAGCTCCACATGCTATTTCTTTTACTGTACACAAAATGATCAGACACACACTGATATCACCTTTGTCCTTCCCAACACCAAGTTTGACATGTTCAAAAGAAAGCCAAACACACTAACGCCTTACTAAATGCATGACAGCAAGCGCTGACCAAGGAGACTTATTGGAGAATTAATTTTATATTTCATCTCAGTTCAACACACTGGAGAAAGTTCACCAACACCTGTCTCGCTGTCATACCTGGCATTCTGGAATGAAGGGAGTCTCTTATATTAACTGATCTTAATTCATGACAAACAACCCTAAGATACTATATTTTGTGGAAGGAGGAGAAGTGGAAACACAATTAATTATTTTTTAAAAAATGAAACGCACTCTGATAGTTGTACACACATACATGCTCTCTCTCTGTCCCCCCCCCCCCCCCCCCCACACACACACACAGAGCCTTCCCAAAGTAGAGTTGGATCTCTGCCTCCTGAATGAGGGGTGGGGGGTGGGGGGTGGGGGGTGGAGTCAGATCACTAAATCAACAGACATTGATGGTCAACACACAGCACAGTCTTCAACAAGCCAGCAACAATCCCCCCCCCCCCCCCCCCCCCCCCAGCGCGCACCAAGCTGGCCACCTACCAGCACTGGCCGTCTGTCCCAACCTCATAGCGCAGCACAGAGCCCTCTCTGCTCCTCCTCGCATCTCCCTGTGGGGACACACACATGCTCCCTCCCTAGGGTCAGGACAAAACTCACGCCTCAACACTGGACTGCATTTCTATCTTGGTCATTTACTTTCTTGATATATAAATAAAAAGCTTGTTCTTTCTGTGTGGACTGACAATGAAACAATAAACCATTCTACAAACAAAATTGTTGTTTCTTTCCTATATCCATGAAAAACATTTTCTATGTGTTTCTAAGCGAAAATGTTCTTTGCTTGTGCTGCAATCCACCCCTCCAACCTCTTCTCCAACTTTTCAAATGCCTGTCAGACACAACTGTGTCACTAGCCTTCCGAAATGGGTTCCTATCTTAGTACTGAACACAGACTGAAAGAATATACTGTTGATTTTGCTCAACTTGAACATCAGAAGATAAACTAGCGTTGACACACAAAAACAGAACATCCAACAACTGCCATGGAGAGACAGAAGACAGAGGTACTAAGAAAGAAACAGCGAAAGCTGGAGGCAGAGAGCAAGAAGAGGACAAACTGGAAGAAGAGGGATACAAACTAAGTCTACCAAACTATGACAAAATGGACACACACACACACACACACAGGCCATGGACTTCACTTCAGCAGACACAGCTGGCTGAATGAAAGCAGCAGGCAGAATACTACCACTGAGGACAGAACACACCAGACCAGCACAGAAATCCACGGGACACTAGGAGCATGAAACAACACCCAGGAGACGGGGAGGTAACCCACTCTGCGGAGGGGGGACAGGTTGGCAGGCCGTACTCACGGGACAGAGCGGCAGTGCTGGCACGCGGAGGCGCAATCGGCCGCGCCGTCCGGGCACAACTCTTCCCCACTTACGTGCATGTTCTCCGTGGCCGTCAGCAGCGCCAAATCTTTGGCCTCACCCTCGGCGCCACCTTCCCCCGCGCTGCGGGACACTTCAGGCGGGAGGGCAATGTCGCAGAAGGATGACCTGCCACCCCTCATTCGGCACCAGTGACCCGGTTTCTCGGGTTCAACAGAAAATGGCTGTGGCAGTCGATGGTGGTAAACTCACCGCCTTCCCCAGTTCTAGACCCCGCTAACTTTGGACTGAACCGGCCTACGTCCAGTCGGTGAGGGACAGTGGGCATGGAATGTCTCCGGTCTCTCCTTCGAAACGGTCCCTCAGAGTTATCTCCCCCACACTCGTGGCGTCGTCATCCTCTGGGATGGCCGTCAGACCCGTGGTGAGGGAGCGACGATGTTCGGATCGGTACATGGGGCGGCCTCCCCCGCGCAGCAGGTTGTGGCCGTTGTGCAGCGTGTGGTCCGGCAGGCCCGACAGGGGGAGTCTGACCCATACTGGAAGCGGGGCGTCTGGTCCTCCGTGGGGGACGGCTCCTCCTCCTCCTCCACAGGGGCAGCTCCTGCAGGGCCGACAGCTTGCTCTCCATGGGCGACTCACACACGGTGATGGTGTGGCGGCGCTGCAGACGAGGACCGCGCCCTTCGTGACCTGACCCCACCAGCCCTGACACAGCATGAGAGGTCAGCTCACAGATCTTGACTGCACAGCTATCTCTGTTGGTCTCTTAGAGAGAGAGAGGAGAGAGAGAGAGAGAGAGAGAGAGAGAGAGAAGAGAGAGAGAGAGAGAGAGAGAGAGTGTGTGTGTGTGTGTGTGTACACTGAATCTTGTAAGTGTATCCGTACGCTTCAGAAAGTGTGTGACATGATAAGAGAGAAGCACTTTTATCAAAATGTCTAAAATTAAACAAACAACACCCAGTGGACAGTGTGACAAAGATCTGCAAAGTGAACTAACATAGGAATCATCATTCAACATGCTGTGTGTGTGTGTGTGTGTGTGTGTGTGTGTGTGTGTGTGTGTGTGTGTGTGTGTGTGTGTGTGTGTGTGTGTGTGTGTTGAGTGTGTGCATGAATGCACAAGCGCATGCAGGTACCCATGATACATGTAGGCATCCATCCAGTCAGGTGTGTGTGCATGCAGACGTGCGTATTAACAGCCAGCTAAATAATATATTCCAATGGACCTTCACCAGTAGTTGCTGGATGGCGATGCCATTGTATACTTCAGAATTTTCACCGAAAACATGCAAGCACAAATTGAGTGACATTATCAAAAGGCGGGCGTTTTTTTTTTTTTTTTTTTTTTTTTCAAAATAAATGGAATAAAACTGGATGGAAAAATAAATATTTCAGAAGTCCTGAGAAACCTTTAGATCTGTAGGACAACATACACTTCTTGTAAAATGGATGATTTCTTCACTACAGACTATGGCTGCTATGGGATGGTCTGGTGCAAAACAATCACAAACGCAAGGGATGTTCATGATCATGGTGGAAAAGATCAAAAAGAGAGAAAAAATATTCCACCATCAAACCATGTCCAACATACAGATCACATTGTCAACATTTCACAACTAAGATGCCACCTGTGTATATAGACAAAAAATATTTCACCATCAGACTATGCCCAACATACAGATCACATTGTTCGCATTCTATCACTAAAGAGCGACCTGTATATGTATACAACAAACTCTCAGAAGTCTGAACACGAATTGACCTGTCTCTAAGAGAGTTCACAATCATGGCAATGTAGACAACAAACTCAACCAGTCTGAACATGAACTGACCTGTCTCTAAGAGTGTTCACAATCAGGGCAATGGATGCCCACACTGAGCTTCCTCCTCATATGGATCTGACAGTCATGGAGCAATAGGAACATGGTCACTGTCACAGTTTACTATGATAGCTGCACTTCTGGTACAGAGACAGAGAGAGAGTAAGGGCCGGAAGAGGAGGAGGAGCGGATGGTAGGGGCGCTCTGGGGTTGGGACAAACAATTAATACATACATGCTCACACACATACGTCCACACCCACACACAAAAAGCAATGCATAGAGGTACCAGCTGCCATGGCAAAGTGGTTAGCATCGCGGACTCCCAGCTGGGAGGTTGTGGGTTCGAATCCCATCAGAGTCATGTGGGTTTTTCTGCCCCAACCGGCTCCTACCCAGAGTTGAGTTTGCTGCAGACTCAGTTGGAAAGACTGGGACCACACAGTCGAGTTTCATCCACTTAATGGATGCGTTTCTGACAGTGTTGTTCAAATTTCCTGACCAACACTGCAGGTGCCTGTATCTCTCAGGCCTGGTTGACGCCGGGATATATTATGAAAGGAAGCGTAGAGTACAGCCCTGTCCTGTAGTCTCAGACTGAAATGGAAATCCATAGCATCATCTTAATCATCCTCACTCTCATCGATCAGCATAAAAAATTTTTTTTTAATGTCTCAAATTCTGTGGCCCTTCATGCCCTGCTCCCTTGGTGACCTTAATTTCGATGTCCTCTCCACATCTGTGGCCTTGGTTTGGTTCCGCTGGGGTCACCGGTATTGGTGAGTCTATGGGGGCTGTCATTGGACGGACATGGTGGCGTCCTCCGGAGGGGAGCTCACTCACGCCGGCTCCGCGACTAAGCAATTATTGTCATCAGTAGGGGGCTTAATAGGTGGTGTCCTGCGCATGTTAGATAAGAACAGGCACCACTAAACACCATCGAAGTGACTCAGCAGCAGTGCAGTGTCTTCTCCGGTGGGTTGCCTCTTGACAACTTGACATTGACTGCTCCCTGTGGATTGCCTGTGCCGGTTCCGGGCTGCGGCGGGGCTGACCGGGCTGTGGCTGTGGACGAGGTGTCGGAATGAGCGGCGTGGGTGCACTGCCTCTGAGATGGCGCAGAGGTTGGGACAGAAAAACAACAACAACAACAACAACAACAAAAAACTAGTGCATAGAGCATGTAAGATGGTTTGAACAAAACATGGACAACACCCTCCTCCTCCCACTCCTTTCCTTTGCACCAACAAGCCCCTTTGATGTCCAGAACCAGCATCCTTCTCCACCTTCACCACCCCCCCCCCCCCCCCCCCCCCCCCCCTGGGAGGGCCACAGACCTGTGTGCCAGGTAGCATTCATGCTGTCCCGAGGAGGCCTGGCGTGGGGAGAGCGGCACCGACAAGGACTGGAACAGAGTCCTAGCCTCTCTGGACTGCTTCCCTCGCTGTCTGCATCAGAATCCTGTCACACACAAACCACTGTCTGAACAACAGGATTCACAACCAGACCGCAATCCTGTCACACATAAAGCACTCTCTGTACAACAGTATTCACAGCCACATCACAATCCTGTCACACATAAAGCACTCTCTGTACAACAGTATTCACAGCCACATCACAATCCTGTCACACACAAACCACTGTCTGAACAACAGGATTCACAGCCACATCACAATCCTGTCACACATAAAGCACTCTCTGTACAACAGTATTCACAGCCACTCACAATCCTGTCACACACAAACCACTGTCTGAACAACAGGATTCACAGCCACACCACAATCCTCTCACACACAACCACTGTCAGCAGAACAGCATTCATAGCCACACCACAATCCTGTCACACAGACCACTGTCTGTACAACAGGATTCACAGCTACAGCAAAATCCTGTCACACACAAACCACTGTCTGTTAGTACTACAGCATTCACAGCCACATCACAGTCCTGTCACACACAAACCACTGTCTGTACAAGAGGACTGACAGCCACATTGCAATCCTGTCACATAAACCACTGTGAATACAACAGCATTCACAGCAATATCACAATCCTGTCACACAAACCACTGTCTGTTAGTACTACAGGATTCACAGCCACATCACAATCCTGTCAGATAAACCACTGTCAACATTCACAGCCACATCACAATCCTGTCACACATACCACTGTCAGTATAACAGCATTCACAGCCACACCACAATCCTGTCACATAAACCACTGTCAACATTCACAGCCACATCACAATCCTGTCACACATAAACCACTGTCTGTACAACAGGATTCACAGCCACACCACAATCCTGTCACACATACCACTGTACAACAGGTTCACAGCCACATCACAATCCTGTCACACACAAACCACTGTTTGTACAACAGGATTTACAGCCACACCACAGTCATGTCACATAAACCACTGTCAGTACAACAGCATTTGCAGACACACACACACACACACACACACACACACACACACACACACACACAACACACACACACACACACCCCTCTGACAGCTCAAGGTAATGGAATAAACATTCCATTACAGAGAAAAGGAATTCAATAATGTACTATTCCACACATATGTCCATTCATATACTGGTCTGCAGGCCTAACACTTACTGTGCTTGTCTTTGTGCAGATGCACATACACAAACATGCATATAGACTGGTTGGCAGGAGCCTTATGTACAGTTCGTAACCTGTGTTGATGACTTTAGACTAAAAAAAAAAAAAAAAAGGGGGGGGGGGGGGGGGGGAGACACAGAAGCTGAGAGAGATAATGCAGTAAGGTGGGGGAGAGCAAGCAGGCTTTCAGTCACTGGAACGGACTCCAAGAAACCCCCCACTGGATCTATGTAAAAGACTGCTGGTCAGTTTGTAATTAGAACCCATGCATATAGATACATATACATACATGTACATGAGCAAACCCCCCTTCCCCCCCCCCCCCCCCCCCCCAACACACACACATGTTCAGGCATATACAATACACATGCATATACACACTTGCACACACGCGCGCTTACACGCGTACAATTCCTAGACTTAATTAAATCACACACCAGCCTGACAAAACAAGATCTTCACTCCAAACCTGACTCCCCAAAGCTGAACAACACAGGCTGAATAATTTCAAAAGAAAAAGGGATGTATAAGAAAGAAGAAGAACAACAAAGTGAACGTTCCAAAGAATGACTAAGAAATGAACGAAAACCTGCACAGGCCTAAACTACATAGCAAAAAAAAAAAAAAAAAAA
>CM031609.1:14611438-14615787 GCA_018398815.1 Conus ventricosus | reverse complement strand
CTTAAAATAGCTTTCGATTGGTTTTCTTCTTAATTTTCAAATCTTTGACAGTCTATGCTGTTGGGAAGCAAACTGTCAGCATCGTTCTGGTTACACATGCTTTCTCTCTCTCTCTCTTCTCTCTCTCTCTCTCTCTCTCTCTCGGAGCTGGAGTGGATGTCAGCCGGTGAACACCATGTAGAATCGCGTCTGAAAAAATAGCAAATTATAAGTGTTATAGGCATTGTTGTAGACTCATTTCTGCCAGAGACTGCTGTGAGGTGCCATGCCTTCAGAAACGTTGGATTTTAGACAGCGATGTGGTCTCTTTGTTTTTGTTTTTGTGTCGTTTATGAAGAAACGTGCAAATTCAAATCTACCGCGACTTGGACTGACATTGAAAACTAGGACAACCGGTGTCGTGTTTGGTTTCCTCCTCACCTATTTCTTCTGGGGGAGTTTGTTGCTGTTACGATGCGGCGACGTTGAACTGAATCCAGGACCCGTTCTTCCACGAAACAAACGCAACTTGGATCTCAGTCCTCTCGTTCTCCTGGTGCTAGTGCACGAGACACACCATCGGATGCTTCCCAGAACCGAGATCGGTGCTCTAGTGATGTCTTGTCTATGCTCCATCAGTTGAACCAGAAATTTGATGAGGTGAGGGATGACATCAGAGGCCTCAGAGACGGTTTTGATACGATGCACGAGGAAATGAAGAACATGAAAGAAGAATGTACCCGTCTACGAGAAGAAAACGCCGCGCTGAGGGAGAGCAACAACCGCCTGGAGAAGAGGATGGAAGAGATGGAGAGGAGGACTGACGACCTGGAATGCAGATCCAAACGGAAGAACGTCATCATCCATGGGCTCCACAAACCAGAGAAGGAGTCGGCAGATGACCTGGAAGCTGCTGTCAGGGAACTCTTCACTGACCGACTGGAGCTGGCCAAGGACGTTCCCTTCGACCGCCTACATCGTTTGAACCAGAGGCCCAACGCTCCGATAATCGGGTGCTGTACCTTCTACAAGGACAAGGTAGAGTTACTTAGGGCGAGAGGGAAATTGAAAGGCACTAAGATTTTCATTGGGGAAGATTTTTCTTTCAGAGTTAGAGAAATTAGACGGAAACTTTTACCCCATTTGAAACAAGCAAGGGCAGCCAATAAAAAGGCGTCAATGGTATTTGACCATCTCATCATAGAGGGTACTAAGTTTTTTGTAGACACAGAGGGCAAGCTGAGTGAAAAGAAATAGGACAGTGGCCGCTCTTCTTGTGAAGGTGTTTCTTCTATGTTTTGTTGTGTGAATAATGTTTTTTTCCACATTTAGTTTAGGCGGAGCATCCAATAAGTTGACACCGGTTGAACAACAGGAGAATATTTGCGAGGCTGACGCTGCACGTGCTTGTATGTTTGAAGCTTGTGACATTGTCAATGACAGTGAAGAATGTGTGAGCGAGCGGGTTACAGGCCGTGCGGCCGTGCAAAAAAGTTCACGGTCGCGCTCTGTGTTAGGTCAAGTTAATTCTGATTGTGAAGCACGTGCGTTTTCTATTAAGCGTTTTAAAGTCTTGCAGTGGAACGTCAATGGACTGCTCCCTAAATTAAAACATAAAGATTTTGTTTCTTATGTTCGTTCCTTTGACATCATTTGTTTTGCTGAAACCTTTACAGAGACATTTCAGTCAGATTTATTTGTTGATTATATGATCTTTTGTAAATCTGCTGTTAAATTGTCTAAACATGGTCGTTTTTCTGGTGGAGTTGTGTGTCTTATTAAGAGAATGTATGCTCCATTTGTTCGATCTATTGACGTAGATTACTCTAATATTATTGTTTTTCTTATAGACAAAGGTCTATTGGGTACCATGAGAGATATATTGTACATGTGTGCATATGTTCCGCCTGAGGGGTCACCATTTTATTCTTTTTTTGATGTAAACAATGGCATTGGTCTTCTGGAAGAATGCTTAGCAGATTGTTCAGTTGCATTTCATGATGTATACATTGTATTGTCGGGAGATTTCAACAGTCGAACTGCTGATATAAACGTTGATGATTTTTGTAGTGAAAATTTTATTTACTCATTAAAAACAAGCAGTTCGATCAGCAAAAGGAATTCTCAAGACAAAGTGCTGAATAAATATGGTAAGCTTATGTTGAATTTATGTACTACATTTGATTTACGTATTTTGAATGGTGCATGTAATGGCGACCACTATGGTTGCTACACATACATCTCAGATTCAGGCAGTAGTGTGAATGATTACTTTTTCATGTCAAATGACTTGTTTGCCATATTTGAATCCTTGTGTGAACTCAATATTCATGATATGTTTCATTCAGATCATATGCCACTTGAATTACACTTAAAGTTTTCGGAAGAGCATGGCAGTATGAAATCTCCAGATGTGAAGCAAACATTAAATAAGATAGTCTGGAACAATGATGCAGCGCCAGTGTTTATTAACTCAATGCACTCTGAGGAATCTCGTAGAACATTAGAGCTGGCTGTACGTTTAATCGACTATGATATTGACAAAGCTTTGTCTACTTTTAACGATTGTATTAAGCGATGCGCTAAATGCATGAATAAGCAGATCAGCACTGGTGACAATGATAAATCAGATGACTGGTACGATTATGAATGTAAAACAACAAAGAAAAATTTAAGAAAGCTTTACATAACAGCCCGTCGAACAGGCGATCATGAAGACGAAAATGCTTTTTGCATTGCACGTAGAGAGTATAAGCATCTGTTAAAACGCAAAGAGAATGATTTTCATAAGTCGTTGTTAAATGAATTGTTATCTTCTGTGAATAATCAAAAGCAATTTTGGGAAAATGTAAATAAAATTTCATGTAAAAGAAAACACATTAGTAATGATATCACTCTGGATGACTGGTTTCAACACTTTAAAAATTTACTCGAAAAAGAAAGTGAAGCAGATGATGACGAATTTAATGTTGATGATAATGATAGTTATTTTAATCGACCAATTTCAAAAGAGGAAGTTCTTTTAGCAATTAGAAAGATTAAAATGAAAAAAGCTGCTGGACCGGATGGAATAATTGGAGAGTTGTTAAAAATGCAGGTGATTGTGTTGCAGATTTCTTTGTCATATTCTTTAATGCTTTGTTTCAGAAAGGTATATTCCCTAACACATGGACAGAAAGTATTGTATTTCCTCTGTACAAAAAAGGTGATGTCAACAATCCTAACAATTACAGGGGCATTTCGCTATGCAATATTAGTAGTAAAATTTATAATACAGTTATTAATCATCGTTTACAAGAGTGGGTTGAAGAAAATAACATTACTGGGGAATACCAAGCAGGGTTCAAAAAGAATTATTCGACTATTGATCACATGTTTACTTTGTTAGCTCTTGTTCAAAAACAGTTCTCTTTTGACAGAAAATTATATGTTGCATTTATTGATTTTGAAAAAGCTTTTGATACTATAAACAGGAAAATTCTTTGGTCAGTTCTAGTAAAAAATGGTATAAGTGGTAATCTATACCATTGCATTAAAAGTATGTATAATAATGTTAAAGTTAAGATACGGTGTGGTTATAAATTAACTGATTTTATCAAGTGCACTTATGGTGTTAAACAAGGTGATGTGTGCAGTCCGGTTTTATTTTCTTTGTTTATTAATGAACTTGCCATAGAAATAATTCAAAATGGTAAACATGGTGCAATGTTTACAATCGACTATTTTGAGCTCTTTATCTTGCTACTCGCAGATGATGTTGTACTGTTATCAGAGACAATTATTGGTTTACAAACCCAGTTAAATAGTCTGCAACGCGCAGCTTTTTCTCTTGATTTGAAAGTGAATTTAAGTAAGAGCAATATAATTGTGTTCAGAAAAGGTGGTTATTTAGCAGCAAGAGAGCATTGGACGTATAACCATGCTGTGATGCCTGTGGTAAATGCTTATAAATACTTGGGTATATTGTTTTCAACAAAACTCAGCTTCACATTAGCATGCAATGACCTGGTAAGTAAAGCAAAGAAAGCTCTGCTCTGCATTATGAGAAAACTTCATGTTTTGAAGAATTCTAGTTTAGATTTGTTGTTGAAGTTATTTGATTCCCAGGTTCAGCCCATTGCTCAGTACGGTGCAGAACTTTGGGGACTAGACGTTGCAGCCCGTCAATGCGAAAAAGTACATCTTTTTGCCTTAAAGAAGTCTTTAGGAGTCGAAATGCGAACACCCAATGACCTTGTCTATGGAGAGACCAATAGATATCCTATTTACATAAATTCTGTATTAAGCTGTATTCGATACTGGTTAAAATTAACTAAAATGAATGATTATAGATTACCACGGAAAGCTTATGTGATGTTATATGACCTAGA
>CM031609.1:14603938-14606438 GCA_018398815.1 Conus ventricosus | reverse complement strand
CAATTTGTGATCTCTGCCACAACATTGCATGGGCTCGATCCTTTGTGAATGTGCTATCTTCTTTTGGCATGTTCTGTTTGTAATCTCTGTCACACCACAATCTGCATAGACCTCACCTTGTTTAAGAGTGCCACATGTTCCCTGTCTTGTTCAATTTCTAATCGCTGTCGCAGATTGTACAGACTCCATCCTTTGCTGGAATGTTATTTTTTACCTTGCCTTGGTCGATTTGTAATCTCTGTCGCAATCTCTACAGGTCTATTCTTTGTAAGAGTACCATGTTCCCTTGCCTTGGGTCAATTTGTAATCTCTGTCACAATCTCTACAGTTCTATTGTTTGTAAGAGTACCATGTTCCCTTGCCTTGGGTCAATTTGTAATCTCTGTCGCAATCTCTACAGTTCCATTCTTTGTAAGAGTACCATGTTCCCTTGCCTTGGGTCAATTTGTAATCTCTGTCGCAATCTCCACAGTTCCATTCTTTGAAAGAGTACCATGTTCCCTTGCCTTGGTCAATTTGTAATCTCTGTGGCGGTCTGTGCAGACACTGTCCTATGTAAGAGTGCCATCTCTGGCCTCGTTCCATTTGTAATCTCTGTCACAAACTCTGCAGACTCTATCCTATGAAGGAGTGCCGTCTTCCTTCGTCTTGTTCAGTGTGTAGGCTGTTACAGTCTGAATCGACTCTTTTTTTCTTTCTTTTTTTCTGTCCCAATCTCTGCGCCACCTCGGAGGCAGTGTACCCACGCCGCTCATTCCGACACTCCGTCCACAGCCACAGCCCGGTCGGCCCCGCCGCAGCCCCGGCACCGGCAATCCACAGGGAGCAGTCAGTGTCAAGTCGTCAAGAGGCAACCCACCGGAGGAGACACTGCACTGCTGCCGAGTCACTTCGGTGGTGTTCAGTGGCGCCTGTTCTGATCTAACATACGCAGGACACCACCTACTAAGCCCCCTACTGACGACAATAATTGCTTACGTGAGTGAGCTCTCCCTCCTGAGGGCGCCGCCACGTCCGTCCAACGACAGCCCCCATGGACTCGCCGATACCGGTGACCCCGACGGAACCAAACCAAGGCCACAGACGTGGAGAGGACATCGAAATTGAGGTCACCATGAGAGCAGGGCATGAAGGGCCACAGAATTTGAGACTTGTTTTTAACGCTGATCGATGGGAATGAGGATGATTAAGATGATGCTACGGAATTCCATTTCGGCCTGAGACTACATGACAGGGCTGTACTCTACGCTTACGTTCATAATATATCCCGGCGTCAGCCAGGCCCGAGAGATACAGGCACCTGCAGTGTTGGTCAGGTAATTTGAGCAACGCTCTCAGAAACGCATCCATTAAGTGGATGAAACTCGACTATGTGGTCCCAGTCTTCCCAACTGAGTCCGCAGCAAACTCAACTCTGGGTAGGAGCCGGTCGGGGCAGAAAACCCCCACATGACTCTGATGGGATTCGAACCCACGACCTCCCAGCCGGGAGTCCGCGACACTAACCACTTTGCCACGGCGGCTGGTCTGAATCGACTCTTTGCTTTTAGGAGCGCAATCGTCTCTCAGCCAGCTCAGTGTGAAGTCGCCATCAGCTGTGTGGATTCTTTTCTTTGTGGGAGGGTTATCTTCCCTTTGCATCGTTCAGTCTGTGACAAAACAGAGCACTTTACTTTTAGGGAGCGCTATGTACCTTCTGTTGGCTGGTTCAGTTTGTTGCCAACAGCGGACTTTATTTTGAGTAAACACTATCTTCTCTCGCCCAGTTCAGTCTGTGACAAACAGCACACTGCTGAAGGAACGCTATCTTCTCTTGCCCAGTTCAGTTTATTATCAACAGCGGACTTCACTCTGAAGGAACGCTATCTTCTCTTGCCCAGTTCAGTTTGTTATCAACAGCGGACTTCACTCTGAAGGAACGCTATCTTCTCTTGCCCAGTTCAGTTTGTTATCAACAGCGGACTTCACTCTGAAGGAACGCTATCTTCTCTTGCCCAGTTCAGTTTGTTATCAACAGCGGACTTCACTCTGAAGGAACGCTATCTTCTCTTGCCCAGTTCAGTTTGTTATCAACAGCGGACTTCACTCTGAAGGAACGCTATCTTCTCTTGCCCAGTTCAGCCTTTGACAAACAGAGGACTTCACTCTGAAGGAACGCTATCTTCTCTTGCCCAGTTCCGTTTGTTTCAAACACCGGACTTCACTCTGAAGGAACGCTTTCTTCTCTTGCCCAGTTCAGTTTGGTGGTCTGCAGTCGCTGCATTGGACATAGGAATAGGGGAATCAAAGTCGGCAGACGAGATCCACGCGGACTAAAACATAATCATGAAACAATGACGGGTGCCTAATCAACGTGATATCTTCAGTACTGTACGAAACTTCTTTCGGCTTTACATGAAGTATTAAAGACGAAAACACACACACACACACACACACACACACACACACACACACACACACACACACACACACACACACACACACACACACACACACACAC
>CM031609.1:14596438-14598938 GCA_018398815.1 Conus ventricosus | reverse complement strand
CAAAACCTAGACACACGTCGCTTTTGGTCGAATATATCTATGAACGTAAGAAAAGAACCAGCCCTGAAAGGGAGGTAAACAAATAACAAAACAGAAAAAGGAAAAAAAAAGGCTTTGTTTGTTGTTTGTTGTTGTTGTTTGTTGTAGTTGTTGTCGTTGTTGTTGCTGTTGTTGCTTTGCCAACAAAGAAGGCATATGACTATCGGACAAAAGAGGAAGAAGAATAGGGAGTAGCTAAGACATAGACAGACAGACAGACAGACAGACAGACAGAGGGAAACGCACGGAAACACACACACACACACACACACACACACACACACACACACACACACACACACACACACACACACACACACACACACAAACCCCCAACACCTCTCTGGGCTCTACTACAGCAGCAATGTGGGAACAAGTCTGGCCACTGATGAAGATGACGGCTTCATGCCCTACTTCACATCGTGCAGCAAAGGCCTGTAGGATTGATAGACCGTGAGAGAGATCTCGGAAGAAAAGAGAAAGCCCCTTGCGTCCTAAAAACAACAGGGGCCGGCCCGCGGGGAGATCACAGACCCCCGCCAAGGTCGAACAGCGTCCTCTAAACCTTAGTCGGATCTTAACCGAGTTCACCGTATGTCATATCAAGATAGATCTAGTTGCAAAGTGAGACGACTGCAGGCGGAAATCTAAACAATTCTGAAATAGATGTTAGCGAACCGCCAAGAGAAACGTGGACAAACGAGTCACAAGACAAACACGACGCGTTTCGACCTCTTAGGTCTTTTTCAGGCAAGACACAAATAAAGACGCTGAAGAGTGAAGAGATCGAAGTTGAGAACCAAATTCGTTCATTTTCGTGGTCTTATTTATGTGTGTCTTGCCTGAAGAAGATCTAAGAGGCCGAAACGCGTCGTGTTTTGTCTTGTGACTCGTTTGTCTACGTTTCTCTTGGCGGTTCGCTAGCATTTATTTAAGACTTGTTCATATCAAGATATGTAATAAATGATCTTAAAGACTGATTGTAACGCGCGCTCTGCCTTGGGTCAAACATATGGTTAAACTCTCATTGCATTTTATTGATACGTTCAAGAGGAGGAAGAAAGGGGCAAGGGGGGAGAAGAACTCGAAAAACCAATACAAAAGACAGAAAGAAAGAAAAACAAGATGCAAAGCATATAAACGTACTTCCAGTTTATCTTGAATACGCGTGAGATATTCCATAAAGAGGGAAAAACCGTTTTGGGCCGTTATAGCCGTCAGTAACGGCTATTCTGGTAAACATCAGCCATCATCTGTGACCCATAATGAACATACCTACAAATTTTCAGAAAGATCGGCAAAGATACTTTCTGAGATTTTCCATAAAGAAGAAAACTGTTATGGCCTGTATAGCCGTTAGTGACAGCTATAACGTTAGTAACGGTTTATAACGGTAAAATAACACATCGGGCATAATCCGCGACCCATAATAAACATACAAATTTTCAGAAAGATCGGCCAAATACTTCTTGAGATATTCCATCAAAAAGAAAAAACCGTTTTTGGGCCGTTATAGCCGTCAGTAATGGCTTATAACAGTAAAATAACACATCGGGCATCATCCGTGACCATAATGGACATACCTATATAGAAGTTTTCAGATAGATAGGTCAAGTACTTTCTGAGATATTCCATAAAAAAGAAAAACCGTTATGGGCCGTTATAGCCGTAAAATAACAATCGGGCATGATCCTTGACCCATAATAAACATGCTTACAAATTTTCAGAAAGATCAGTCAAATACCTTCTGAGATATTAAAAAAAGGAAAAGGAAAACCGTTATGCGCCGTTATAGCCGTTAGTAACGGCTATAACAGTAAAATAACGCATCGGGCATGATCCGTGACCCATAATGAACATACCTACAAATATTCAGACAGATCGGCCAAGTACGTCTTGAGATAAGAAAAACCAATACGGGCCATTATAGCCGTTAGTAACGGCTGTAACGGTATAAACAACACATCGGGCATTATCCGTGACCAATAATGACCATACCTGCAAATTTTCAGAAAGATCGGCCCAGTAGTTTTGCATGGAGCGAGTGGAGCACATTTTGACCACGGACGGACGGACGGACGGACAGACAGACAGAAAGACAGACACACAGACAGCATTTCTTCCTTCCCATTGTAAAGTACTCCCTGTTCTATAAGAACTGTGAATACAAAAATGAAAGAAAGAAAAAGAAAAGAAAGAAAAGAAAGAAAGAAAAAAGAAAGAAAGAAAGAAAGGAGAAGAATCAAATGAAAAGGACGAGTGAATAGGAAAAAAGAAGAAAGGAGAGAGAGACAACAGGAAAGTAATGGAAGCAAACAAACAAACAAAAAGTAAGTAGGTACGTAAGTGAATAAATGAAATATAACCATCACCCCCTCTCCCTCTCCCTCCCCCCTTCCCTAGATTAGAAAGTTCAAGCAGGGAGAAACGAGAGTTTGGAGGGGGTGGGGGTGAGGATGGG
>CM031609.1:14586438-14593938 GCA_018398815.1 Conus ventricosus | reverse complement strand
CACAGTCAGTCAGTCACAGTCAGTCAGTCACAGTCAGTCAGTCACAGTCAGTCAGTCACAGTCAGTCAGTCAGTCACAGTCAGTCACAGTCAGTCAGTCAGTCACAGTCAGTCAGTCACAGTCAGTCAGTCACAGTCAGTCAGTCACAGTCAGTCAGTCACAGTCAGTCACAGTCAGTCAGTCAGTCACAGTCAGTCAGTCACAGTCAGTCAGTCACAGTCAGTCACAGTCAGTCACAGTCGCAGTCAGTCGCAGTCAGTCGCAGTCGGTCACAGTCGCAGTCGGTCACAGTCGCAGTCAGTCACAGTTAGTCACAGACAGTCACAGACAGTCACAGACAGTCACAGACAGTCACAGAGAGTCACAGTCAGTCAGTCACAGACAGTCAGTCAGTCACAGACAGTAAGTCACAGACAGTAAGTCACAGTCAGTCACAGACAGTCAGTCACAGACAGTCAGTCACAGACAGTCAGTCACAGTCAGTCACAGACAGTCAGTCACAGACAGTCAGTCACAGTCAGTCACAGACAGTCAGTCACAGACAGTCAGTCACAGAGAGTCAGTCACAGACAGTCAGTCACAGACAGTCAGTCACAGACAGTCACAGACAGTCTGTCAGTCACAGTCAGTCACAGTCAGTCACAGTCAGTCACTGTCAGTCACTGTCAGTCACTGTCAGTCACAGTCAGTCACAGTCAGTCACAGACAGTCACAGACAGTCTGTCAGTCACTGTCAGTCACAGTCAGTCACAGTCAGTCACAGACAGTCACAGACAGTCTGTCAGTCACAGTCAGTCACAGTCAGTCACAGTCAGTCACAGTCAGTCTCAGTCAGTCAGTCTCAGTCAGTGTGTGTGTGTGTGTGTGTGTGTGTGTGTGTGTGTGTGTGTGTGTGTGTGTGTGTGTGTGTGTGTGTGTGTGTGTGTGTGTGACCAGACAGCCCGGCTTTTGAACTCGGGTGTGGGAGCTGCAGTTGGTCTCACAGAACATGTTGTAGGCGTCAAGGTCTCACAGAACATGTAGGCGTCAAGGTCTCACAGAACATGTTGTAGGCGTCAAGGTCTCACAGAACATGTTGTAGGCGTCAAGGTCTCACAGAACATGTTGTAGGCGTCAAGGTCTCACAGAACATGTTGTAGGCGTCAAGGTCTCACAGAACATGCTGTAGGCGTCAAGGTCATGACACACGCACGTCAAAAAACAAAAGCCACGCTTGTCTCGTGCCCACCCAGACATGTGATCTGAACTGTTTGCTGGGAGGGGGGGGGGGGGAGGGGGAGGAAGAGGCAGGGCGGGGGAGTGGGGAATTTTTTCAAGGAACGAGGACGTTGCACAAGTCCTAGATGAAGTGCCCCTCCCAGACACACGCACTCGTACATACATGCACTGTCTTCTTCTTCTTCTTCTTCTCAGATGCCTATTTCATTTCTCGGCTTTGATCATGCTTTCCATGAAAACTAATACTGTATCTTATGCTTTCAATCAAAATCTTGTCCAGTGTCACGTTCTTTCGCCATTTTCTTCCATTTTGTCCAAAGCAGTAGATGCAGCGGTATGAGTGTGTCAGCACACCACACATTAGTACAGTGATAAACCCGGATGCTGTGTGTCATGTGTTAAAATATCAAAATCAGCAGGGGAATGTCCATCGATAATGAAACATACAGATGGTGTATGGTGAGCGAGCATGTTTTTAAACAAAGCGAGAGAAAAAAAAAGAAGAAAAACAAAAGCGGAGCAAATAGGAGGATGAAGGCCCTACTGAAAAAATATATATATATAAAAGAAAAAAAAAGAAACAAAGAATGACAAAGAAAGGAAAATGGGAAAGACTGGAAGTTGGAGGACCAACAAAAAAAGTGCCCGTGAAACAGTCACCTTCACCTGGAGGTTTTGTTCTTGTCCGTGCCTTTTTGACTGTTGGCGAGATTATGAAAAAGAAAAAGTAAAAATAGGAATCGATGGGAGTTTTTTTTTTTTTTTTTTGGGGGGGGGGGGGGGGGGGATTATAGAGGGATGTTGTTTACAATTTTTCCCCTCACAATGAAGGATCTATTTCCACGCGAAACATATTCTACATCAACTATACCACAAAACATCCATATGTTTACGTAAGACACATCAAATCATATCCTCAAGTGTAATATGTGACGAACTGAACTTACTGGCATGAATATCAACCGCTAGTGTGTTTTATATTAAAAATCAGGCACGTGGGCTACCGCAAGGGTGTTTCATGTTTAAAAAATGAAAATGAAGACCAAAACCAAGGGCAAAAAAAAAAAATCAGTAAAACACGCGAGGGACGGAGAGGTAACGCAATTGAAAAGAAGAAAGAAAGAAACAGAAAGAAGAAAGAAAGAAACAAACAGACAAAATTAGAAACGGAAAGACAGCAAGTCGCTAGTTATTGGGTGTTTTTTTTCATGGTTTGTCTGATTGCTATTGTTGTGTGTGTCAAGAACTGCACATTTTTTTTAGAAGAACTGTCAGATTCTCGATCACGTTACGTCACACACAACCGGTCAGTTAAAAGAAAAGGGAGCTACCCTTTTTATTGTTGACTAAACTTTTACATTACATGCACAACATTCTTTCTACTATAATGTACCACAATTACATAGACACATGAACGATTCAGCACCCAAACAGGTATTCGCGGGCAAAAAAAATCCTCCTGTCTTTCTCAAAGTTTGATATCAATAGTGCAACACAAAATAACTATTTTTGCAAATAAATCACCTGATCCTCACAGACGTCACACACACACACACACACACACACACACACACACACACACACACACACACACACACACACACACACACACACACACTACACGCACGGGTGCGCGCACGTTTGCACGCAGACTGCAACTATGCCCCTCTCAAACAAACGAACATACAAACAATCAAACAAACAAACTACATGTCTTTAATCCATCAGTGGAAATAAAAAGGACAACAAATTAATCACTTTCTGCAGAACATTAATCTTTATCATTGTGTGTGTGTGTGTGTGTGTGTGTGCGTGCGTGCGTGCGTGCGTGCGTGCGATTTATTTTCACCACCTTACACCCGGAGGTTTGCTGAGCGTAATGTAGGCCAGTCGTGGTCCTTACTTAACGTTGACTTCTGACGCCTCCCTTGTCCCAAAAAAAAGAAAAAGAAAAAAAAAACAGAAAGAAAGAAAGAAAGAAAGGGCAACCAGCCACCTGCCTTTGCTGACGCCTTTCTGTATGGAGCCATGGGCCAGCTTGTCCTCCGAGTTCAACTGCTAATCCTACAGGTAATAGTTCAGAAACCAGGGCCAGCTTGTCCTCCGAGTTCAACTGCTAATCCTACAGGTAATAGTTCAGAAACCAGGGCCAGCTTGTCCTCCGAGTTCAACTGCTAATCCTACAGGTAATATTTCAGAAACCAGGGCCAGCTTGTCCTCCGAGTTCAGCTGCTAATCCTACAGGTAATATTTCAGAAACCAGGGCCAGCTTGTCCTCCGAGTTCAACTGCTAATCTTACAGGTAATATTTCAGAAACCAGGGCCAGCTTGTCCTCCGAGTTCAACTGCTAATCCTACAGGTAATATTTCAGAAACCAAGCCGCCGTGGCGAAGTGGTTAGCGTCGCGGACTGCCGGCTGGGAGGTCGTGGGTTCGAATCCCATCAGAGTCATGTGGGTTTTTTCTGCCCCGACCGGCTCCTACCAGAGTTGAGTTTGCTGCGGACTCAGTTGGGAAGACTGGGACCACACAGTCGAGTTTCATCCACTTAATGGATGCGTTTCTGAGAGTGTTGCTCAAATTTCATGACCAACACTGCAGGTGCCTGTACCTCTCGGGCCTGGTTGACGCCAGGATATATTATGAAAGGAAGCGTAGAGTACAGCCCTGTCATGTAGTCTCAGACCGATATGGAAATCCGTAGCATCATCTTAATCATCCTCATTCCCATTGATCAGCATTAAAAAAAAAATTGTCTTAAATTCTGTGGCCCTTCATGCCCTGCTCTCATGGTGACCTCAATTTCGATGTCCTCTCCGCGTCTGTGGCCTTGGTTTGCTTCCGTCGGGGTCACCGGTATCGGCGAGTCCATGGGGGCTGTCGCTGGACGGACGTGGTGGCGCCCTCCGGAGGGAGAGCTCACTCACGCCGGCTCCGCGACTAAGCAATTATTGTCGTCAGTAGGGGGCTTAGTAGGTGGTGTCCTGCGTATGTTAGATCAGAACAGGCGCCACTGAACACCACCGAAGTGACTCGGCAGCAGTGCAGTGTCTCCTCTGGTGAGGTTGCTCCTTGGACGACTTGGACACTGACTGCTCCCTGTGGGATTGTGGTGCGGGGCTGGGCGGGGCGCCTGGGTCTGGCATTGGACGGGGTGTCGGAATGTCGCGGCGCTGGGTTGCACTGCATCTGAGGTGGTCGCAGGGATTGGACAGAAAAGAAAAAAGAAAATTAAAAAAAAAAAATATTTCAGAAACCAGGGCCAGCTTGTCCTCCGAGTTCAACTGCTAATCCTACAGGTAATATTTCAGAAACCAGGGCCAGCTTGTCCTCCGAGTTCAACTGCTAATCTTACAGGTAATATTTCAGAAACCAGGGCCAGCTTGTCCTCCGAGTTCAACTGCTAATCCTACAGGTTAATATTTCAGAAACCAGGGCCAGCTTGTCCTCCGAGTTCAACTGCTAATCCTACAGGTAATATTTCAGAAACCAGGGCCAGCTTGTCCTCCGAGTTCAACTGCTAACCCTACAGGTAATATTTCAGAAACCAGGGCCAGCTTGTCCTCCGAGTTCAACTGCTAATCTACAGGTAATATTTCAGAAACCAGGGCCAGCTTGTTCCGAGTTCAACTGCTATCATACCGGTAATATTTCAGAAACCAGGGCCAGCTTGTCGTCCGAGTTCAACTGCTAATCCTAAGGTAATATTTCAGAAACCAGGGCCAGCTTGTCCTCCGAGTTCAACTGCTCATCCTACAGGTAACATTTCAGAAACCAGTCGCCCTGTAGCCTTTGAAATCCTTCCTATTTTTTTTTTTTTCGGAATCTGGCATGAGCGATCTGTGTTTCCCGCCGACGTGCTCTTTTCACAACTCAACACACGAACCCATCAGGAACTTGGGCACCGTTCCTGAAATTCTGAACTCAACATAGTTCACTGACGCTAAATCACAGGGCCATTCAGACGTTTGTCAGAGAGACTGCGCAATTTTCAGCAGTTGTTTTGACATGGCAAAAATGGGAAGGGGGGGGGGGGGGGGGGGGGGGGGGGGGGTCGGTTATAGCATTTCATAAGAAAGAACGCGCATTGTTATCTGTTTTGCATTAACTGCAGCTAGAAATTGTGATAACGCATTCCCGTAACATGCGAATCCTCTTCCTGTATTGGATCTGTATTTCAGTTAAATTCAAACTCTGACAAACTTGGTTTCACACAATTACTTCTGCGTGTATAGACGAAACAAACAATCAGAAAAAAAGCTTTGTCCAGAACGATAAAGATCAAAAGATCGATGTGTGTTTCCCCCTGTCTATTCTAAGTAGAATTGATTCACATTAAAGATTTTGACCAAACTAGGTGAATGTGTGTGTGTGTGTGTGTGTGTGTGTGTGTGTTGTGTGTGTGTGTGTGTGTGTGTGTGTGTGTGTGTGTGTTTGCGCGCATGCATGCATGTGCGTGCGCGCTTGCGCGCGCGTTTTTTCTGTTTGTGTGTACGTATGTGTGTGTGAGAGCGCACGCATTTGTGTATGTGTTTGTGTGTGATTTGCATGTTTGTGTGATTGCCTTCGTGCATATGGGCAAGCACACGCGTGCGCGCCTTGTGTGTGTGTGTGTGTGTGTGTGTGCGTGTCGTGCGTGCGTGTGTGTGTGTGTGTGTGTGTGTGTGTGTGTGTGTGTGTGTGTGTGCGCGTGCGCGCGCGCGTGTGTCTGAGCGCGTGTCTGTTTGTTTTTCTGTCTTTCTGTCTGTCTGTCTGTCTGTGTCTCTCTATGCCTTTCTCTCTGTCTGTCTGTCTGTCTGTCTGTCTGTCTGTCTCTCTGCCTCTGCCTCTGTCTGTCTGTCTGTCTGTCTGTCTGTCTGTCTGTCTGTCTGTCTGTCTGTCTCTCTCTCTCTCTCTGTAAACGGATTTGTATAATGCACACTGTTTGCTTATCTCCGTTTTACTTCTTTTTTTTCTCCTTTCTTCCCCAGGCAGTGACAGACCTGACGTCACAACTTGTTGATCTAATCTTCTTTGGGAGGAATTGGATAAGCGCTTACATCTGTCTACCTTTTTCTTTTTTGTCGTTTCCTTTTTTCCCCCTCTGTGTTTGTTACGCTTAGTTTATGTGTTGGTGGTTGTGCGTACTTATAAGAACAATTGAGATTTTGTCGTTGCTGTTGTTGTGGTTTGTCAGCTGCAAAATGTTCACATTTGCTCGGGGCGTTTGATGTTGGCGTGTCAATGGGCCTGTTTAGTGCGACTCCTTACAAGTGTCTGGAGGGGTGGGGTGGGGTGGGGTGGGGTGGGGTGGGGTTGGGTTGGGTTGTGCTGGGTTGGGTTGGGTTGTACTGGGTTGGGTTGTGCTGGGTTAGGTTGTGCTGGGTTGGGTTGGGTTGGGTTGGGTTGTGCTGGGTTGGGTTGGGTTGGGTTGTGGAGGGTTGGGTTGGGTTGGGTTGGGTTGTGCTGGGTTGGGTTGTGCTGGGTTTTGTTGTGCTGGGTTGGGTTGGGTTGGGTTGTGCTGGGTTTGGTTGTGCTGGGTTGGGTTGGGTTGGGTTGGGTTGTGCTGGGTTGGGTTGGGTTGGGTTGTGCAGGGTTGGGTTGGGTTGGGTTGTGCTGGGTTGGGTTGGGTTGGGTTGGGTTGGGTTGGGTTGTGCTGGGTTGGGTTGTGCTGGGTTGGGTTGTGTTGGGTTGTGTTGGGTTGTTTCCATGCAGTTGCTGAACTGTTTTGGCGGCCAGTTCGGATGGAATCCGGGGTGTGTCGGCACAGGAGGAATTTCACGGTCGTGCCCTTCCAGGAGTGGGTGGTGGTCCTTCTGATCGGTTTCCAAGGCGACGGCATCACTGGCTGAAGGCTGATGCTCGTGTTTTGAAACGTTTGTTTTGGTAATAACAATGAGAAGACAATGTTGATAACGGCTATGATGATGACATCAGCAACAGAGGCAAAACAACCACGACGACGGCAACAACAAAAACAAAAAGAGTAATAATGATAATAATAATAATAATAATAATATGATAAGGATGATAATGATGACGATGAAGATAACGATAATGATAATAATGATAATGATAACAACGATGATGATAATAATGATAATATGATAATGATGACGATGAGGAGAAGGAGGACGAGAAGGATGAAGATGAAGATGATAACGATGATGAAACGAATACTAACAATGATAAAAATACTGAGAACAACAATAACAATAGTACGGAAAAGATAAAGGTAATAATAGCACAAATTATAATCATGATAACTGAAGTAATAATAATATCGTGGTAGTAGTAGCAGTA
>CM031609.1:14573938-14581438 GCA_018398815.1 Conus ventricosus | reverse complement strand
GCACTGTGTGGCATCATGTAACACGGGTGCTCGGGGACTGTGTGGATCACTGTAAAGGGGGTGACCGGGGCAGTGTGGCATCACTGAACATGGGACGGGGCATGGTGGCATCACTGAACCTGGTGACTGGGGGGCACTGTGGGGATCATGTAAAAATGGTGACCGGGGCACTGTGTGGCATCATGTAACATGGTGATCGGGGCCTGTGGGGGCATCATGTAAACTGGTGATCGGGGCATGTGTGGCATCACTGTAAATGGGATCGGGGCACTGTTGGAATCAATTTTGTAACACTGGGACTCGGGGCACTGTGGGCATCACTGTAACAGGGTGAATCGGGGCACTGTGTGGATCACTGTAACATGGTGATCGGGGCCTGTGTGGCATCACTGTAAACACTGTGCCCGGGGGGGCACTGTGTGCTTCACTGTAACACTGGTGATCGGGGCACTGTTTTGCTTCTGTAACATGGTGACCGGGGCACTGTGTGGATCACTGTAAACATGGTGACTCGGGGACTGTGTGGTAAAAACTGTAACATGGTATCGGGGCCCCGTGTGGCTCACGTCCCTGGTGACTCGGGGCATTGTGGCTACTGTAACATGGTGACTCGGGGACGTGTGGCATCACTGTAACCTGGTGATCGGGGCAGTGGGGCATCACGTAACCTTTGGTGATCGGGGGCATGTGTGGTCATGAAACTGGTTGTCGGGGACTGTTGGCATCTGAAACATGGTACTGGGGCCGTGTGGTCACGTAACTGGTGTGGGGGGGCACTTTTGGGGGCATCCTTAACATGGTGATCGGGGCACGTTTGGCATCCTGTAACCTGGTGATGGGGACTGTGGGGGCTCACTGAAAACCGGGTGACTCGGGGCAGTGTGGCATCACTGTAACATGGTGATCGGGGGCCCGTGTGGCTCACTGAAAAGGGTGCCCGGGGATGTGTGCATCCGTAACATGGTGATCGGGGCCCCGTGTGGCATCACTGTAACCTGGTGCTGGGGGCAGTGTGGCATCACTTAACACGGGTAAAAGGGGCACTGTGTGGCTCACTGTAAACTGGTGACTGGGGACTTTTGGGGCATCACTGTCCGGGTTTGACTGGGGCATGTGTGGTTTCCTGAAACACTGGTGAGGGGGGCCTGTGTGGCTCACTGTAAACCTGGTGCTGGGGCATGTGGGCATCCTGTAACACTGGTGATCGGGGCATGTGGGGCACACTGTAAACTGGTGGGATCGGGGCATGTGTGGACCCCTTGTAACATGGTGACTGGGGCACTTTTTGTGGAAATCATGAACATGGGGTGGGGCCCCTGGTGGATCATGTAACATGGTGAATCGGGGCCTGTGTGGCATCACTGAAACAGGGTGATCGGGGATGTTTTGGATCACTGAAAACATGGTGATCGGGGCAGTGGGCATCACTGTAACATGGTGATCGGGCACTGGGGGGGGATTACTGTCACTGGTGACTCGGGGACTGGTGGCATCACTGTAACATGGTGATCGGGGAACTGTGTGGATCTGTAAAAATGGTGATGGGGGCACGTGTGGCATACTGTAACAGGTGACTGGGGGCACTGTGTGGATACTGTAACATGGTGATGGGGCATGTGGGGATCACTTTAACACTGGTGACTCGGGGCACTGTGTGGATCATTACACTGGGACTCGGGGCACTGTGGGTCACTGTAACATGGGATCGGGGCCCCTTTTTTGTGGCTCACGTAAATGGTGTCGGGGCTGGTGGCATCACGTAACCCTGGTGACTCGGGGCATGTGTGGCATCCTGTAACCGGGTGATGGGGCACTGTGTGGCTCATGTAAAGGTGACTCGGGGGGCATGTGTGGCATCACTGAAACACGGGGTATGGGGGCACTGTGGGCATCACTTTTCAGGGTGACGGGGCATGTGTGGCATCACGAACATGGTAAACTCGGGGCATGTGTGGCATCACTGTAAAGGTGTTGAAAAAAGGGGTTTAAGGTGTGTGGGTAGTCCCCAGTTTTTAAAGGTGTCTGTTTTTGGGGTTTAAAGTGTGTGTGAGGTAGTCGCCAGTGTTCAAGTGCTGTCTGTTATTGATGGGTTGAAGTGTGTGTGAGGTAGTCGCCAGTGTTCAAGTGCTGTCTGTTATTGATGGGTTAAAGTGTGTGTGTGTGTGTGTGTGTGTGTGGTGTGTGTGTGTGTGTGTGTGTGTGTTTTGTCTGTGTCTGTGTCTGTGTCTGTGTGTGTGTGTGTGTGTGTGAGTGAGAGAGAGATAGTCGCCAGTGTTCAAGTGCTGTCTGTTATTCTCTCTCCTGCTTCAATGGTGCGTCAACTACTTTGTGAAAATACAACAGAGAATATCATGAACGCGCAGATTTATGTTTAATTTACTAACACAGGTAAAACCCAAGAGGGGAGAGAGAGAGAGATGAGAGAGAGAGAGAGAGAGAGAGAGAGAGGAGAGAGAGAGAAGATGATGATGATGATGATAATCTTTATTTCAAGGGTAAAAAGATAAGCAAACAATGCTTTTTTTCATCCGGCCCTTGCCCGTTAAGGGACTAAGTATGACTAGCGACGAAAACTTACAAAAACTTTTAACAACACACATATATTCACAACATTAAAAAGTTTATGCATTAACAGTTCAGGCGTAGATGACTTTAAAAGGAAAAAGAAACGATTTAACAACAACACAAGAATAAAGAAATTGATTACAAAGAAGAAAAGAGTTAGCACACACAGATATATGGAATAAGCGATCCTCCTATCGAAGGGGAGAGAGAGAGAGAGAGAGAGAGAGAGAGAAGAGAGAGAGAGAGAGAGAGAGAGAGAGAGAGAGAGAGAGAGAGAGAGAGAGAGAGAGGAGAGAATTACATTCCTTTTTGTAAAAGATTAACATACAACAAACTGCTAAGAATAATAAACTAAGACAATTACAATGCATTAATAATATCAACATTTGTTCTTTCTTTTACATTTATATGATGTGGTTATAAGGCAAAACGAGAACGAACAATCAATTATCAGTAAGCAGCAATAAATTCCTAGCATCAATAATTATAACATTTATTTTTCATGATGCGTGCGTGTGTGTGTGTGTGTGTGTGTGTGTGTGTGTGTGTGTGTGTGTGTGTGTGTGTGTGTGTGGTGTGTGTGTGTGTGTGTGTGTGTAGTGCGTGTGTGTGTGTGTAGTGCGTGTGTGTAGTGCGTGTGTGTGTGTGGGGTGTGTGTGTGTGTGTGTGTGTGTGTGTGTGTGTGTGTGTGTGTGTGTGTGTGTGTGTGTGTGTGAGAGAGAGAGAGACACAGAGAGAGAGAGACACACAGAGAGAGAGAGAGAGAGAGACAGAGAGAGAGAGAGAGAGACAGAGAGAGATGCCATTATTATTTACCTTCCCCCATCTTTGTTGTTTTCTTCTTTACCATTCATACACTACCCAAATTTACAATTATTAATTAAGCGACAATCCATCGAAACGCAGCCGTAGTTAACGAAGAGAGAGAGAGAGAGAGAGAGAGAGAGAGAGAGAGAGAGAGAGAGAGAGAGAGAGAGAGAGAGAGAGAGAGAGAGAGAGAGAGAGAGAGAATTATAATTCCATTTTTCTATCCAAAATATCACATGCTAAACATTACTATAAATTTGAATAAAGAGCAATACATCAATATGATCAACAGTTGTTGTTGTTGTTGTTGTCGTACCCTGGCTAAAAGACTCCAGGATCATCCAAACAGCCGAAGTACTTGAACACTATGGTACAAATGCATCACCTGGGGATGAGAACATTACGTGTGTGACCGTTTTTGATTACCCCGCCACATGGGCAGCCACACTCCGACTTCGACAGTAATCCGGACACACATTTATCACCTTGCAGTTACAGTGCTCAAAGAAATAAAAGTATTAAGACATCAATCAATTCGTGACAATGCACCAATAAAACCAGCGACCACAATAGTCATTCATCATAATATGATTTCAGTCATTAAATAACCAATAGTAACCATATCTCTCATTTATCATTATCTGTTTTTTAAAAACATCAGTGGAAAGGAAACGGCGTATCAGTTTAATATGCAGCAAAACAGAGAGAGAGAGAGAGAGAGAGAGAGAGAGAGAGAGAGAGAGAGAGAGAGAGAGAGAGAGAGAGAGAGAGAGGGGAGGGCTGCCCTAATGGCAGCTTTCAGTCTGGCCATTAGCAACATGACGCTTCTTGTTCTTCTTTTTCTTCTGCTTCCTCTTCCTGTTGTTCTTCATCTTGTTCTTGTTTGTCTTGATCTTGATTTTCTTTTTTTCCTCCTCCTCCTCCTCCTCCTACTCTACCTCCTCCTCTTTCTTCTTTCTCCTTTTTCTTGTTGTTGTTGTTGTTGTTGTTGTTTTCTTCTTCTTCTTCTTCTTCTTCTTCTTCTTCTTCTTCTTCTCTTCTTCTTCTTCTTCTCTTCTTCTTCTTCTTCTTCTTCTTCTTCTTCTTCTTCTTCTTCTTTTCTTCTTCTTCTTCATAGCGAAAAATGCTGCACGCATCAATGGCTTTGCGAACACGTCCGACAGCAAACTCACAGCGCATGGCACACAGACATCACCAAAGTCACAGTGCATGGCACACACAGACATCACCAAAGTCACAATGCATGGCACACAGACATCACCAAAGTCACAGTGCATGGCACACAGACATCACCAAAGTCACAGTGCATGGCACACAGACATCACCAAAGTCACAGTGCATGGCACACAGACTATCACCAAAGTCACAGTGCATGGCACACAGACATCACCAAAGTCACAGTGCATGGCACACAGACATCACCAAAGTCAAAGTACATGGCACACAGACATCACCAAAGTCACAGTGCATGGCACACAGACATCACCAAAGTCACAGTGCATGGCACACAGACATCACCAAAGTCACAGTGCATGGCACACAGACATCACCAAAGTCACAGTGCATGGTACACAGACATCACCAAAGTCACAGTGCATGGCACACAGACATCACCAAAGTCACAGTGCATGGCACACAGACATCACCAAAGTCACAGTGCATGGTACACAGACATCACCTAAGTGACAGTGCATGGCACACAGACATCACCAAAGTCACAGTGCATGGTACACAGACATCACCAAAGTCACAGTGCATGGCACACAGACATCATCACCAAAGTCACAGTGCATGGCACACAGACATCACCAAAGTCACAGTGCATGGTACACAGACATCACCAAAGTCACAGTGCATGGTACACAGACATTATCACCAAAGTCACAGTGCATGGCACACAGACATCATCACCAAAGTCACAGTGCATGGTACACAGACATCATCACCAAAGTCACACTGCATGGTACACAGACATCATCACCAAAGTCACAGTGCATGGTACACAGACATCATCACCAAAGTCACAGTGCATGGCACACAGACATCACCAAAGTCACACTGCATGGTACACAGACATCACCAAAGTCACAGTGCATGGTACACAAACATCACCAAAGTCACAGTGCATGGCACACAGACATCACAAAGTCACAGTGCATGGCACACAGACATCACCAAAGTCACAGTGCATGGCACACAGACATCACCAACGTCACAGTGCATGGCACACAGACATCTCCAAAGTCACAGTGCATGGCACACAGACATCACCAAAGTCACAATGCATGGCACACAGACATCACCAAAGGCACACTGCATGGTACACAGAAAATCACCAAAGTCACAGTGCATGGTACACAGACATCACCAAAGTCACAGTGCATGGTACACAGACATCACCAAAGTCACAGTGCATGGCACACAGACATCACCAAAGTCACAGTGCATGGCACACAGACATCACCAAAGTCACAGTGCATGGCACACAGATATCACCAAAGTCACAATGCATGGCACACAGACATCACCAAAGTCACAATGCATGGCACACAGACATCACCAAAGTCACAGTGCATGGCACACAGACACCACCAAAGTCACAATGCATGGCACACAGACATGATCAAAGTCACAGTGTGTGGCACACAGACATCACCAAAGTCACACTGCATGGCACACAGACATCACCAAAGTCATAGTGCATGGCACACAGACATGATCAAAGTCACAGTGCATGGCACACAGACACCACCAAAGTCACAATGCATGGCACACAGACATCACCAAAGTCACAGTGCATGGCACACAGACATCACCAAAGTCACAGTGCATGGCACACAGACATCACCAAAGTCGCAGTGCATGGCACACAGACATCACCAAAGTCTCAGTGCATGGCACACAGACACCACTAAAGTCACAGTGCATGGCACACAGACATCACCAAAGTCGCAGTGCATGGGACACAGACATCACCAAAGTCACAGTGCATGGGGAACAGACATCACCAAAGTCACAATGCATGGCACACAGACACCAACGTCACAGTGCATGGCACACAGACATCACCAAAGTCACAGTGCATGGCACACAGACATCACCAAAGTCACAGTGCATGACACACAGACATCACCAAAGTCACAGTGCATGGCACACAGACATCACCAAAGTCACAGTGCATGGCACACAGACATCACCAAAGTCACAGTGCATGGTACACAGACATCACCAAAGTCACAGTGCATGGAACACAGACATCACCAGAGTCACAGTGCATGGTACACAGACATCACCAAAGTCACAGTGCATGGCACACAGACATCACCAAAGTCACAGTGCATGGCACACAGACATCACCAAAGTCACAGTGCATGGCACACAGACACCACCAATGTCACAGTGCATGGCACACAGACATCACCAAAGTCACAGTGCATGGCACACAGACACCACCAAACTCACAGTGCATGGCACACAGGCATCACCAAAGTCACAGTGCATGGCACACAGACATCACCAAAGTCACAGTGCATGGCACACAGACACCACCAAAGTCACAGTGCATGGCACACAGACATCACCAAAGTCACAGTGCATGGCACACAGACACCACCAAAGTCACAGTCCATGGCACACAGACATCTCCAAAGTCACAGTGCATGGCACACAGACACCACCAAAGTCACAGTGCATGGCACACAGACATCACCAAAGTCACAATGCATGGCACACAGACATCACCAAAGTCACAATGCATGGCACACAGACATCACCAAAGTCACAATGCATGATACACAGACATCACCAAAGTCACAGTGCATGGCACACGGACATCACCAAAGTCACAATGCATAGCACACAGACATCACCAAAGTCACAATGCATGGTATACAGACATCACCAAAGTCACAGTGCATGGCACACAGACATCACCAAAGTCACAATGCATGGTATACAGACATCACCAAAGTCACAGTGCATGGCACACAGACATTTTTAAAACGATTGTGGTTGGATGACAGTGAAAGAGGTGGAAGGGGAGCAGGAGGGAGGAAGGTGTGTGTGGGGGGGGGGGGGGGGGGGGGGGGGGTTAGACTGAACAGGAGAAGGGTGCAGTGCTGGAGTGAA
>CM031609.1:14541438-14566438 GCA_018398815.1 Conus ventricosus | reverse complement strand
CCTGGTCTGTCCTGTCCTGCTGGGCTGTATCCTGTCCTGGTCTGTCCTGCCGGGCTGTATCCTGTCCTGGTCTGTCCTGCCGGGCTGTATCCTGTCCTGGTCTGTCCTGCCCGGCTGTATCCTGTCCTGGTCTGTCCTGTCCTGCGGCTGTATCCTGTCCTGCCGGGCTGTATCCTGTCCTGGTCTGTCCTGTCCTGCCCGGCTGTATCCTGTCCTGGTCTGTCCTGTCCTGCCGGGCTGTATCCTCTCCTGGTTTCTCCTATCCTTTAGGCTGTATCCTGTCCTGGTCTGTCCTGTCCTGCCGGGCTGTATCCTGTCCTGGTCTGTCCTGTCCTGCTAGGCTGTATCCTGTCCTGCCGGGCTGTATCCTGTCCTAGTCTGTCCTGTCCTGCCGGGCTGTATCCTGTCCTGGTCTGTCCTGCCAGGGTGTATCCTGTCCTGTCTGTCCTGTCCTGCCAGGCTGTATCCTGTCGTGGTCTGTCCTGTCCTGTCCTGCCGGGCTGTATCCTGTCCTGGTCTGTCCTGCCGGGTTGTATCCTGTCCTGGTCTGTCCTGCCGGGCTGTATCATGTCCTGGTCTGTCCTTCCCGGCTGTATCCTGTCCTGGTCTGTCCTGTCCTGCCCGGCTGTATCCTGTCCTGCCGGGCTGTATCCTGTCCTGGTCTGTCCTGTCCTGCCAGGCTGTATCCTGTCCTGGTCTGTCCTGTCCTGCCGGGCTGTATCCTCTCCTGGTTTCTCCTATCCTGCTAGGCTGTATCCTGTCCTGGTCTGTCCTGTCCTGCCAGGCTGTATCCTGTCCTGGTCTGTCCTGTCCTGCTAGGCTGTATCCTGTCCTAGTCTGCCCTGTCCTGCCGGGCTGTATCCTGTCCTACTCTGTCCTGTCCTGCCGGGCTGTATCCTGTCCTGGTCTGTTCTGCCGGGCTGTATCCTGTCCTGGTCTGTCCTGTCCTGCCGGGCTGTATCCTGTCCTGGTCTGTCCTGCCCGGCTGTATCCTGTCCTGGTCTATCCTGTCCTGCCGGGCTGTATCCTGTCCTGGTCTGTCCTGTCCTGCCGGGCTGTATCCTGTCCTGTCTGTCCTGTCCTGCCGGTCTGTATTCTGTCCTGTCCAGCCCGGCTGTATCCTGTCCTGGTCTGTCCTGTCCTGCTATGCTGTATCCTGTCCTGGTCTGTCCTGTCCTGCCGTGCTGTATCCTGTCCTGGTCTGTCCTCTCCTGCCAGGCTGTATCCTGTCCTGGTCTGTCCTGTCCTGCCAGGCTGTATCCTGTCCTGGTCTGTCCTGTCCTTCCAGGCTCTATCCTGTCCTGGTCTGTCCTGTCCTGCCGGGCTGTATCCTGTCCTGGTCTGTCCTGCCGGGCTGTATCCTGTCCTGGTCTGTCCTGTCCTTCCAGGCTCTATCCTGTCCTGGTCTGTCCTGTCCTGCCGGGCTGTATCCTGTCCTGGTCTGTCCTGCCGGGCTGTATCCTGTCCTGGTCTGTCCTGTCCTGCCGGGCTGTATCCTGTCCTAGTCTGTCCTGTCCTGCCGGCTGTATCCTGTCCTAGTCTGTCCTGTCCTGCCAGGCTGTATCCTGTCCTGGTCTCTCCTTTCCTGCCAGGCTGTATCCTGTCCTGGTCTGTCCTGTCCTGCCGGCTGTATCCTGTCCTGGTCTGTCCTGCCGGCTGTATCCTGTCCTGGTCTGTCTGCCGGGCTGTATCCTGTCCTGGTCTGTCCTGTCCTGCCAGGCTGTATCCTGTCCTGGTCTGTCCTGTCCTGCCGGGCTGTATCCTGTCCTGCTTGTCTCTGTCAGTGTCCTGAGCGCTGTCCCGTTCTTCCCTGCCTCTTTCTGACCTACCATGTCCTGTCTTGCTGATGTCCTGTCCTACTTTGTCCTGTCTCGCCCTGTCCTTGCAGGGCCCTCTCATGTCCCTTTGTCCCCTGCATGCCCTGTCTTGATTCCTTCCTGTCATGTCTTACCTTTTTTTTCCTGACCCGTTCCTTTGCTGTCCTACCCCTGTTCTGTCCTCCCCTGTCCCTCCTGTCTTGTCTCTCCTTTAAAGATACTACCCTTCCTTACTCTATCCTGAAAACATCCTCCCCGTCCTTTCATTTCCTGGTATGTCTTCTCTTGTCCTGCCCTGCTCTGCCCTGCCCTGTCTTGCCCTTTCCTGTTTTAACCATGTCCTGTCCTGTCCTTCCTAGCTCTCTTTCTCTCTGTCTCCTGTCTTGCTTTGCTTTGCTTTGTCTCTCTCCTGTCTTGCTTTGCTTTATCCTCTCTCTCTCTCTCTCTCGTCTCTCTCCTCTCTCTCTCTCTCTCTCTCTCCTGTCTTGCTTTGCTTTGTCTCTCTCTCTCTCTTGACTTGCTTTGCTCTCTCTCTCTCTCCCCTGCCTTGCTTTGTTCCGTCTCTCTCGCCTTGCTTTGCTCTCTCTCACTCTCTCTCGTCTTGCTTTGCTCTCTCATTCCTGTCTTGCTTTGCTTTGTCTCTCTCTGTCTCCTGTCTTGCTTTGCTTTGTCTCTCTGTCTCCTGTCTTGCTTTGCTTTGTCTCTCTCTGTCTCCTGTCTTGCTTTGCTTTCCTCTCCTCTCTCTCTCTCTCTCATCTCTCTCTCTCTCCCCTCTGTTCCTTCTTCTCTCCTCTCTCTCCTCTCTCTCTCCCTCTCTGTGTCTCCTGTCTTGCTTTGCTTTGTCTCTTCTCTCTCCTGTCTTGCTTTGCTTTGTCTCTCTCTCTCTACTGTCTTGCTTTCCTTTGTCTCTCTCTCTCTCACCTGTCTTGCTTTGCCTTTTCTTTCTCTCTCCTGTCTTGCTTTGCTTTGTCTTTCTCTCTCCTTTCTGCTGTTTTTTGCTTTGCTTTTGTCTCTCTCTCTCTCTCTCTCTCTCTCCTCTCTCTCCTCTCTCTCTCTCTCTCTCTCTCTCTCTCTCTGTCTTGCTTTGCTTTGTCTTTCTCTCTGCCTGTCTTGCTTTGCTTTGTCTCTCTTCTCTCTGCTGTCTTGCTTTGCTTTGTCTCTCTCTCTCTCTCTCTCTCTCTCTCTCTCTCCTCCTCCGTCTTCTTTCTTTTCTCTCTCTGCTCCTTCTTCTTCTCTCTCTCTCTCTGCTGTCTTGCTTTGCTTTGTCTCTCTCTCTGCTGTCTTGCTTTGCTTTGTCTCTCTCTTTCTCTCTCTGTCTCCTGTCTCTGCTTTGCTTTGTCTCTCTCTCTCTCTCTCTTTCCTGTCTTGCTCTCTCTCTCTCTCTCTCCTGTCTTGCTTTGCTTTGTCTCTCCTCCTCTCGTCCTCCCTTGTCCTGCTTTTGCTTTGTCTCTCTCTCTCTGTCTCCTGTCTTGCTTTGCTTTGTCTCTCTCCTGCCTGTCTTGCTTTGCTTGTCTCTCTCTTCTCTCTCGTCTCCTCTCTGCTTCTCTCTCTCTCTCTCTCGTCTGCTCTTCTTCTCTCTCTTTCCTGTCTTGCTTTGCTTTTTGTCTCTCTCTTCTCTCTCCTGTCTTGCTTTGCTTTGTCCTCTCTCTCTGCTGTCTTGCTTTGCTTGTCTCTTCTCTTTCTCTCTTCTGTCTCCTCCTGGCTTGTTTTTGCTTTGTCCTCTCTCTTCTCTTCTCTGTCTCCCTGTCCCTTGCTTTGCTTTGTCTCTCTCTCTGTCTCCTGTCTTGCTTTGCTTTGTTCTCTCTCCTCCTCTCTCTGTCTCCTGTTCTTGCCTTTGCTTTGTTCTCTCTCTGCTGTTTCTGTCTTGCTTTCTTTGACTCTCTCTTCTCTCTCTCTCCTCCTGTCTTGGCTTTGTTTTGTCTCTCTTCTCTGTCTCCTGTCTTGCTTTGCTTTATCTCTCTTTCTCTGTCTCCTGTCCTTGCTTTGCCTTTGTCTCTTCTCTCTCTCTCTTCTCTGTCTTGCTTTGCTTGTCTCTCGTCTCCTGTCTTGCTTTGCTTTGTCTCTCTCTCTCTCTCTTCTCCTCTGTTCTTCTCTCTCTCCTCTGCTGTCTTGCTGTGCTTTGTCTCTCTCTCTCTCTCTGTCTTGCTTTGCTTTGTCTCTCTCTCTGTCTCCTCTCTTCTTTCTCTCTCTCTCTTCTCTGCTCTCCTGTCTTGCTTTGCTTTGTCTCCTTCTGCTGTCTTGCTTTGCTTTGTACTCTCTCTCTCTCTCTCCTGTCTCTTGCTTTTCTCTCTCCTCTCCTCTCTCTTTGCTTCTCTCTCTCTGTCTCCTGTCTTGCTTTGCTTTGTCTCTCTCTTCTCCTGTCTTCGCTTTGCTTTTATCTCTCTCTCTCTCTCTCTGTCTTGTCTTGCTGTGCTTTGTCTCTCTCTCTCTTCTCTCTGTCTTGCTTTGCTTGTTCTCTTCTCTGTCTCCTGTCTTGCTTTGCTTTGTCTCTCTCTTTCTCTGTCTCCTGTCTTGCTTTGCTTTGTCTCTCTTTCTCTGTCTCCTGCTTGCTTTGCTTTGTCTCTCTTTCTCTGTCTCCTGTCTTGCTTTGCTTTGTCTCTCTTCTCTGTCTCCTGTCTTGCTTTGTTCTTCTCTCTCTTTCTCTGTCTCCTGCCTTGCTTTGCTTTGTCTCTCTTTCTCTGTCTCCTGTCTTGCTTTGCTTTGTCTCTCTCTCTGTCTCCTGTCTTGCTTTGCTTTGTCTCTCTCTCTCTTCTCCTGCCTTGCTTTGCTTTGTCTCTCTTTCTCTGTCTCCTGTCTTGCTTTGCTTTGTCTCTCTCTCTCTCTCTGTCCCTGTCTTGCTTTGCTCTTCTCCTCTCTCTTCTTGTTCTCCTGTCTCCTGTCTTGCTTTGCTTTGTCTCTCTTCTCTGTCTCCTGCCTTGCTTTGCTTTTGTCTCTCTTCTCTGTCTCCTGTCTTGCTTTGCTTTGTCTCTCTTTCTCTGTCTCCTGTCTTCTTTGCTTTGTCTCTCTTTCTCTGTCTCCTGCCTTGCTTTGCTTTGTCTCTTTCTTTCTCTGTCACCTGTCTTGCTTTGCTTTGTCTCTCTCTCTGTCTCCTGTCTTGCTTTGCTTTGTCTCTCTTTCTCTGTCTCCTGCCTTGCTTTGCTTTGTCTCTTTCTTTCTCTGTCTCCTGTCTTGCTTTGCTTTGTCTCTCTCTCTCCTGTCTTGCTTTGCTTTGTCTCTCTCTCTCTCTCTCTCTGCTGTCTTGCTGTGCTTTGTCTCTCTCTCTCTCTCTGTCTCCTGTCTTGCTTTGCTTTGTCTCTCTCTCTCTCTCTCCTCTCTCTCTCTCTCTCTCTCTCTCCTGTCTTGCTTTGCTTTGTCTCTCTCTCTGTCTCCTGTCTTGCTTTGCTTTGTCTCTCTTTCTCTGTCTCCTGTCTTGCTTTGCCTTGTCTCTTTCTCTCTCTCTCTGTCTCCTGTCTTGCTTTGCTTTGTCTCTCTCTCCTGTCTTGCTTTGCTTTGTCTCTCTCTCTCTCTCTCTGTCTCTCTCTCTCTCTCTGCTGTCTTGCTGTGCTTTGTCTCTCTCTCTCTCTTGTGTCTTGCTTTGCTTTGTCTCTCTCTCTCTCTCTCTCTCTCTCTCCTGTCTTGCTTTGCTTTGTCTCTCTGCTGTCTTGCTTTGCTTTGTATCTCTCTCTCTCTCTCTCTCTCTCTCTCTCTTTCTCCTGTCTTGGTTTGCTTTCTCGCTCTTTTGCTCCGCTTTGTCCCTCTCTCTTTCTCTGTCTCCTGTCTTACTTTGCTCTCTCTCTCTCTCTCTCTCTCTCTCTCTCTCTCTCGCTTCGCTTTGCCTCGTCTTGTCTTCAACGCGTGCAGTCCAGTCTTCTCTCGTCTCATCTGATCTTTCCTGACGTGTTCTTGTCTGTGCTCGTCAAGTGCACGGGTTTTCATGATGAAACCCCCATCCAGTCTGCACGACTGGAACACACCGTCATCTTCGGCATTCAGCTGTACTGTCTGATAGTGTATCGCCCTGCACTGTACTCTGTCTGTCTGTCTCTTTCTCTGCTTGTGCTGTGGTACGCTCGTGTACAGTGTGTGTGCTGGGTAGAGATTGTTGAGGGTGTGTGTGTGTGGGGGTGGGGGGGGGGTGTTGGTTAGGGGCGGGAGTGCAGGGGGTAGGGGTAAGCGCGCGTTTGTTTGTGTGCAGGGTAAGAAAAGACAGAAACATCATTGACACCAAGTCGTGACGAGCCAGGACAAAAACGCACGCACACACACACACATTGATGCGCGAGCGCATGTTCACACACACACACACACACAGATGGGCACGCGAATGCACTCGCGCGTACACACACACACACACACACACACACACACACACACACACACACACTCTTTGGATTGGCTACAGGGACGTTTATTTATCACATGTTATCGAGGTTTCGACTGATCAAACATGAAATCAACCAAACAGAAGATACGAAACAAAGCACTGGACGTAACTGTGGCCATGTCACGGATGAAAATCACATGAAACCAAGTGAAAAATGAACAATAAATAGTTGTCACGCTTGTGTTAAGTACTAAGGAGTCGCACACAACCCCGCGTGTGTGTGTTGGAAAAACAAACATATCTCTGAACCCGAGACATCTTGCTGTCACATTCACGAATTCCATATAACAAGTACAGTGTGACGATGAGAGAGAGAGTGTGTGTGTGTGTGTGTGCGTGCGTGTGCGCGCGTGCGTGCGCGTGTTCATCTATGTGTATACTCTGGGTATGGATGTAAACATGCATGTCTGTATGTATAGATTGATGTACGAAATACCAGTGCTTCCACCGGTGTTAAGAAAAAAAAAAGAAGCGCGCAAGTGTGTTTATACATCCGGCTAATTGTAAGTGCTTTGAGCTCATTCAAATCGGATACTGCGCCCAGAAACCCGTCTTCGTCATTCTCATAACCATTTCATCTTCCCACTTGTTTTGTTCCAGCAAATGTTACTATAGAGCGCTTGGCAGGGAGGAGTGTTGGTGGGGGGGGGGGGGGGGGGGGGGGGGGGGGGGGGGGGGGGGGGGGCGGGGCAGGGGGATCGTCCACATCTGGAATCTGTCATTGAACATGATTAAGGTCGCATTGCATCGCGTTCTGTAACTTGCTTCCAGACCACGGTTTCCGTTGGAAACATTCCGGCCGCTCCTCTGCCGGGAAGACCGCGTTTATTATATATAGTGGCACATGATTCTGCTTTTTCCTTTATTCTCTGTCTGCCTGCCATTTTGGTTTCATTATTAACCCACGAATGTGAATGCGTTTTTTTTTTTTCCCTAACAGATTTTTTTCCGTTCGGGGCAACTCCCGTTCATTCCATTTCGCTTAAATATTCACCATCCCCACCTCCGACGACATGCAAGGAAAGTGTGTGTGTGGAGGGGGGGGGGGGGGCGGGCTGGCTGGCTGGCTGGCTATCTTACACCACACCAGAACGACAGCGTAGTCAAATGGTGGTAGAGAAAAAAACACACGACCATTTGGACGTTGAGCTTCAGCCAGGTTCGAACCCGCGACATCTCGCTGCCTACTCGATGCTATCACCGCTGAGCCGACCATGTACCCCCCATACACTTCCTCCGCGACAACTGCCGTGGGTTCCTTTACATGCGGTAGGAGGATGTTACATGCTGGACCCCGCTTTATCGGCTCATCCGAAAGAGTAGAGCTCCGTAGATGCGTAATGAAAACAACAACAACAACAAAAGGGGACCGGGGTGTTTTTAAAAAGGCGGCCAAACAAGCATGGTCAGCGGACATGCAGATGATGTTGCGATACCGCATACACTACACACATTTTGTTTTGCTATATTCTCTCGCAAAGGGATAATGATAGGAATTTGGGGTAATAATCATTTTGTTTGTACGAGGACAATAACACTTGTGTGCGAGGAGATCTTGCGGAAGGGGATAATTCACTTCTGTTGCGAGGGGAAAATGATACCTCTTTTGCGAGTTTAACATTCCCTTCAAAGAGAATCCAAATACTTCTGTTGTGAGGGCATAATTCTGTGTTCAAGTGGATTTAATCATTCTGTTCCATGGATATACGAGTAAGTCTGTTACAAGAGTATGATAATGACTGTTGTGGTGATATAACAATAATTCCAAGTGCAAGAGATAATAATGACTGCGTTAGAATGAGGCTAATAATGACTGTAGACGTTTCAAGGTGATAATAATTCTGTTGCCATGGGAATTATTATTCTGTCAGGCCGGAACAATGATCATTCTGTTTCGAGAAATCATAATGTTGTGGCAAGTGGAAAACAATTCTGATGATGACAACAATGACTGTTGATTTTGTTAAGTGGAAAACAATTCTGATGATAAGGACAATGACTGTTGATTTTGTTAGCAGAGGATAATCATTCCGTTGGAAGTGAACAAGAATGATTCTTTTTTGTATGGGGATAACAATCGCCCTGTTGCGATGGGATGGGCATGGATTCCATTGCAAGCGGACAGTGACGTCTGTTGCAAGATGATGATTATAATTCTGTTGCGAGGAAAGATTGATCCCATTCTGTTGAAATGGGTGACACCGATTTTTGCGAAGGGACATATTTGTTGCATGGGGGGACATGGTGATTTTGTTGCAAGGGTCCGTCATGAGGAGATAACCTTTATCTCTCAGCCCTTGATGATAATTATTCTGTAATGAGGGGATAATCTTTATCCCTCAGCCGTTGATAATTATTCTGTAATGAGCGGATAATCTTTATCCCTCAGCCGTTGATAATTATTCTGTAATGAGCGGATAATCTTTATCTCTCAGCCGTTGATGATAATTCTGTAATGAGGGGATAATCTTTATCCCTCAGCCGTTGATAATTCTGTAATGAGCGGATAATCTTTATCCCTCAGCCGTTGATAATTATTCTGTAATGAGCGGATAATCTTTATCTCTCAGCCGTTGATAATTATTCTGTCATGAGGAGATAACCTTTATCTCTCAGCCGTTGATGATAATTATTCTGTCATGAGGGGATAATCTTTATCCCTCAGCCGTTGATGATAATTATTCTGTAATGAGCGGATAATCTTTATCCCTCAGCCGTTGATAATTATTCTGTAATGAGCGGATAATCTTTATCTCTCAGCCGTTGATGATAATTCTGTCATGAGGGGATAATCTTCATCTCTAAGCCCCTCTAAGCCCTAACCTTTCTCTGATCCCCCCCCCGCCCACACCTCCCTCGCATCCTCCCCTCCTTGGCAAACCCCCAACCGCCCATTTCCATCCCTCCACCTCCCCCCTCTACCACACCGTGGCACGAGGCGACATGCGGCGTTTGAAACCCCACAGTGAATCATCACCTCGGTAATGGAGTTCATCTTCCTGGCTTTACAGGGGGATGGAAGTCGCCTGTACACCTCCCCTCCCCCGCCCCCCCCCCCCCCCCCGCCCCTCCCCCGCCCCTCCCCTCCCCCCCCCTCCCGCCCCCTCCCCCGCCCCTCCCCCGCCCCGCCCCCGCCCCCCCCCCCCCCGCCCCTCCCCCGCCCCTCCCCCCCCCCCCCGCCCCTCCCCCGCCCCTCCCCCCCCCCCCCCCCCGCTAATCGTCTGAAAGGCTCCTGCCTGAACGGACAGGAGTGGCGCGATCTGGGAGTGGGGGGGGGGGGGGGGGGAGAATAGACGGCAGGGGCGCACACGCGCGGCAATATTACCATTTTGATTGTCTCCAGCTTATTTCTTTTATCTTTATGTTTTTGTCCAGAACGTTCTCCGTGCCCCCCCCCCCCCCCCCCCCCCCCCCCCGACCAGTTGTCCTGACGTCAAACGCATTAACTCCCCACATAATTAGGATTCCGGTGCGGTTCTAGGGGTCGTTTGGGCGAGGTGCCGCACTCGCCGACTCCCCTGACCGACAAAGGGCGGGGGAGGTGAAGGAGGACAAAACAATCATCCCCCCCCCCCGCCCGCGTAACCGTAAGGTTTCGGACTCGGCAACGGAACCGCAGTGTGTTTGGGATGGAGGCTGAACGAGTTCCTGCTACAGTAACTGAACTCTGAACTGAAGGTAATACATAAAATGTTGAACTTTTTTTTTTTTTTTTTGCTTCCGTGGTGTTGGGGGGGGGGGGGGGGGGGGGGGGGGGGGGGGGGGGGGGGGGGGGGGGGGGGGGGGGGGGGGGGGGGGGGGGGGGGGGGGGGGGGGGGGTGGGGGGGGGGGGGGGGGGGGGGGGAAAGCTGAGAGGTTAGCTGAGGTAGGGTGTGTTCTTGGTGACTGTATGGATGTAAGGTAAAAGTACGGGCGGAGGGGCTTGTTTGGGGTGCGCCGTTTTTTGAATTTTTTTTTTTTTTTTTAGCTGGATCAGAAACTACCTTCCTTACTTTGCCTTGACTGTCTATCGTTTGCCTACTTTCGGACGTCTTTCTGAATTTACAACCGTTTCGACTTCCAGAATGTACGACCTGAGCTAAAACTTCAAACAGATCACCCGATCCATGCAGGTCTGACGATATATGAAAGAATGGCGACCACATCATTTCAACTCAATCCTAACAACCTTTGATTAGTTTACAAACTGTACTGGTCAAATGCACTTTTTTTTTCCAAAAAACGCGTGCCCTGCAGCCTCAAAGAATGAAGCAATGACGTCATCTTTCACCCCCCCCCCCCCCCTTCTTTCGTCTCGGGATGGAAAGATAAAACAAAGTGACAACAGCAACGAAATAGAAAGTAACAACAAAAAACAAGGTGTATCACATTAGAAGTCTGTCCAAAAACAAAGGACGACGGTTCCCCCATCCGTCTCCCACCGGAAACCTTGCCCTGGGGAAACCAACCCCCAGAAGAACTGGTCAACCATCCACAAATCCAACGGCCAGTGTGCCCATAGGAACACGCACAAAGCAGTTCTATCATGTTTTACCCGTCATCTGTCTTTTTCTACTTCGTTCTTCCATTAAAAAAAAAGACCATATGCAAAATGACCATGCTCTACCGGCCATCGTAGATACAGAAGCCCTGCATTCTTTTTTTTTTTTTTTCCTCCTGCGGAAACTCCACCGGACTGAAGGGAGGGGAGTGGGGAAGGAGGGTAGGGATGGTGGGGGCACAAAGGCATCGAAGATGGGACAGGACTGTCAAAATGTCGGCTGTGTGTGGTGTGTGGTGTGTGTGTGTGTGGGACGGGGGATGGATTGCTGCGTCCTGTTCCAGTCTGTATCCAAGTGACGTTCGCTTCAAATCGTTATCGATCCTCGACACCTCTCTCTTTGCGGGTTTGTTCCTCTTTCTCCAACGATCTCGTGCAAACCAAATCCACCAATTGCACCTCACGTCACAGACGAATGCTGACAATAGACACAATGTCGGTACGCCTGTATCACAGAGGTCTGATGGACGTAAGCGTGATGGCAGGTGCTCTTCATCCACCACAGAGGTCTGATGGACGTAAGCGTGTAGGCAGGTGCTCTTCATCCATGCTTCGGCGGGGAATTCTCCAGCTTCCCAGAACACGCCTACACTTCGTTCTGCTTGCATGTCCACAAAAGCCCTGGCGGCACAGTTCACAACGTCCTGCCGTTAGTGTGGAACCGCGCGATGGACACACGCATGAGGAGGATCGGCACGTCCACTGGGTGATGGGGGGGGGGGGGGGGGGGGGGGGGGGGGGGGGGGGGGGGGGGGAGGGGGGGGAGGGAGGGGGAGGTTAGGTGAGGTCGCTCCGAGTCACCATGCGCGGGGCACCACCCAAGAACCACGCCCGATGATGTCTGAGCGGGAGGTGAGCAATCAGCCCCCTGTGTCCCCCCACACCTGTCTCCTCCACACCTGTCTCCTGTACAGCCTGGCTCTGTCTTCAAACACTGATGTAGTCAAGGCGTGCACAGGCCACAACAGGACACCGCTGTCAGGCCACGAAGTGTTCTGCAGGGACTGCCTCAAGCCACGGCCAGCTTCCGCCACAACCTTTTCCTTTTTTTTTAGAAAAAAATAAACAAAAAGTCAATAGACAAACCAACTCAAATAGTGAGTTCCTTTCAAGATGGAGAGCTGATAAGTCAACATGAGGTCATCAAAAACCGGACCAGCACAACCGCCTGTCGTGCAGTGGTTAGCGGAGTCGTAGAATTGCAGTCTAAGAGGTCGCGGGTTCTGTTCTCATCTCAGTCATCTATTTGTGAGCTTTTCGTTCTGCTTCAGCGGCCCTAGCCACAGCTGAGTGTGTAACAGGGCTCAAAGAAAAGGACTCCAACCACACAGTCCATTTCTTTTCAAATTTACAACCGGTTCATGGATATGTCTGTCAGGGTGTTGCTCACATTTCCTGACCAACACTGCAGGTGTCTGTATCTCTCGGGCCTGGTTGACACCGGGTTGTATTACAAAAGGAAGTGTGAAGTACAGTGTCTGATGATAATACACCGCAGCATATCTTCATTGAATTCATTGGTCCAAAAAATGGTATGAAATTCTGAGGTTTCTTCATGCCCATGTACGGAGCACAGAATGGAAAAACAGGAACAAAAACAACGACCAAGCATAAGCCATTCTCTCATCCCACAAACTGCACGCAGCGAAGATCACTGGCTTTCCCCCCTGGAATGGTCAGCTGAGGAACGCAAACAACAACAATATCTAGACAGAGTCACAGGGAGGGAGAGTCTGATGGATGGTGAGAATCACGTCTTATTCGCCTGAGGCTGTTGAGAACAGACTGCTCCAAGACCTGTGGAGCTGTCCCGCGTGACGTAGCCGTGGTGGTCTGTTCGGTAAGGCTCGTGGGAGCGAGCCCCGTGATGGTTGGACGTGTAGCAGCATCCCAGATCCAATACTTTGGGGTGCTGTGCATGGCACCTTTCACCCACCTGGTAACGAGGGAGTTCCCACAATGTGCGGAACTCAGCACGGACCACAAAAACAGACGGTCGGTCGGATCACAGGATCCGATCGAAAGCAACTAAATCCCCCTAATCTCGGGCGTTAGGTCGTCTTCGAGGCACCTGAGCCTCCACGTTTGATGACCGCGTGCCCGACATTTCAGGTCATCTTTGAAGCACCTGAACTTCCTCGTTTGGTGACCGCGTCCCCCTGCCTTTCAGGTCATCTTTGAAGCACCTGAACTTCCTCGTTTGGTGACCGCGTCCCCCTGCCTTTCAGGTCATCTTTGAAGCACCTGAACTTCCTCGTTTGGTGACCGCGTCCCCCTGCCTTTCAGGTCATCTTTGAAGCACCTGAACTTCCTCGTTTGGTGACCGCGTCCCCCTGCCTTTCAGGTCATCTTTGAAGCACCTGAACCGCCTCGTCCACGACAGTCTCGTTCTCTGCCAACGTCACTCTTTGATGGGCGTGGCGAAGAGCCCGTGCGGCGCCGGTCCCTCCTTCACCACGCCGTCCGAATCCGCGTTCCCGGGCAGACTCCAGTACAGCAGCGCGTGCTTGAGGCGGAAGGAGGAGGAGGGTGTCTGGAAGTAGAACCAGTCCCGCAGGATCTTGCGGAACTCGGCGTTGAGCAGCCCGTAGAGGAAGGGGTTGATGGCCGAGTTGGTGATCAGCACCCAGAAGGTCAGGTCCCGCAGCCAGGGGCTGACGGCGCGGGGGTCGCTGGCGTGCAGCACGGCCGTCACGGTGTAGGGCAGCCAGCAGAGCGTGAAGACGGTGACCAGCAGGCCCAGCAGGCGGGCGGCCTTCTTGTCCTGACGCACCAGCAGCTCCTTGACCAGGTCCTCGCTCTGCCAGGGACAGAGAGACAACACAGCATAGAGTTGTGTCACAGGGTTACACAGGGCTGGGATCACTTTGGGGAGCTGGGGAGGAAGGTTGTGGGTGGGGATTTTGGGGCCTCTTTAGTCTTCATCAGACATGACAAACTGCATTGAAGACAATGGAAACGAAGAACAAGACCCCCCCCCCCCCCCTCCCCTCACTTTGCGCCCATTTTGGAGGAGATGAGATTGTTCATGTTCGTTCTTCGTTTTCACTGTCTGGAGTGTTGCCCGAAGAAGACCAAAGAGGTCGAAACGCGTCGAGTTTGTTGTGTAATTTGTCTCTCTTGTTCGGGGGAACAGTACCTATTTCTTTTAAGGTAGTTACATTTTTCCAAAAGGCAACGTTATCGGCATAAATGGCTCAAGTGGCACCTTTTGTATCAATCTGTTTAAAATCGATTTAACGTAAACAGGGTTAAAACATTCAGATTTAGAGGGTCACCTATCTTTAGAGACTTGGTAATACTCCATTTAGACTGACTTGGATCATTTATCCGCTAAGTATGCTTTTGAAAATTGGGGGTAAAAATAATGGAAGAACAAAAACGAGAGAGAGAGAGAGAGAGAGAGAGAAGAAAAAACCTAAAACGATGCCGTGTCCCTATTTCATGTGCATGGCGCAATAATTCAGAACGCCATGACGAATGATGGGCTCCGTGAACATCAGAAGCATCAAGGCTTGCATTCCGCCCGGCTAAAGCTTTTTCTTTTCTTTTTTTCTTCTTTCAACCACGTGATACTAAATTAAAACCACGTGATCCTGAACTCCATCGCTCCTACATTCAGCCCGATGTGAAGGCACAAAACTCCATTTTTGACTAGGAAATTTTCCGTTCTAAATTTCACCTTGTTTTGTTCGTTTGTTTTTCGAAAAGTTTTTTTCTAAATAGGGTGCTGGATCAAATGGGTCGGAACCGAGCAGGGTTAGTTTCAGGGTTCCCTTGTTTAAGGACCGGGATAACCATGGCTCTGGTCCAATTTGCAAGGGGGGCGTCCCAGTGATCTAGCAGCCTTAAAAGAACCCCCAACAATGTGATGAACGGCCTGCTGGAAACTGCTTTATCACGCTACATCAGATAGGATCGGAGCCTCTGGCAGTCTGACCTGGAGTTAGAACGAGTAAGTAAAAACAAACAAACAAAAAACAGATTTCTTGCATCGTTAAGTTTGTGATTATACCCGACTATTACCTTCTATGCCACAGTGTTCATAGTTTTAATTCTTGTCTTCGCACACGCACGCACGCACGCACACACACACACACACACGCACACGCACACGCACACGCGCACGCACGCACGCACGCACGCAGAGAGAGAGAGAGAGAGAGAGAGAGAGAGAGAGAGAGAGGGGGAACGAGCAAGTAAAAAACAAGAGTTCTTGCATCGTTAAGTTGGTGTTTATAACTAAGTATTGCTTTTTGTGCCACAGTGTTCAGTTTAAATCCTTATCTTCACACACACACACACACACACACACACACACACACACACACACACACACACACACACACCACACACACACACACACACACACAGAGAGAGGGGGGGCATCCATTTTTCCGCAGGATACCAGCGATCACAGAGACTGAAAAGAAAAATAAAACTCTAAATAGATAACCAATAATGCCCCTCCCCCGCCCCCAGCCCTCGCCAAAACAAACGAAGAAGCCACGTCAGCGTCAGAGACGATAATGCCTGTTATGACAGCAAGCGATTTCCTGCTGCCGAGCACCCAGCTCTGTGAAGAAACGGCATGGGCTGCAGGTGGTGGACACTTGTCTTCCAGCCAGTTTAGTCGGCATCACTCTTTCCTGTTTGGTCACGCCAGACTTGGGCCAAACCGAAGACAGTGTCTTCCAGCCAGTTCAGTCGGCATCACTCTTTCCTGTTTGGTCACGCCAGACTTGGGCCAAACCGAAGACAGTGTCTTCCAGCCAGTTCAGTCGGCATCACTCTTTCCTGTTTGGTCACGCCAGACTTGGGCCAAACCGAAGACAGTGTCTTCCAGCCAGTTCAGTCGGCATCACTCTTTCCTGTTTGGTCACGCCAGACTTGGGCCAAACCGAAGACAGTGTCTTCCAGCCAGTTCAGTCGGCATCACTCTTTCCTGTTTGGTCACGCCAGACTTGGGCCAAACCGAAGACAGTGTCTTCCAGCCAGTTCAGTCGGCATCACTCTTTCCTGTTTGGTCACGCCAGACTTGGGCCAAACCGAAGACAGTGTCTTCCAGCCAGTTCAGTCGGCATCACTCTTTCCTGTTTGGTCACGCCAGACTTGGGCCAAACCGAAGACAGTGTCTTCCAGCCAGTTCAGTCGGCATCACTCTTTCCTGTTTGGTCACGCCAGACTTGGGCCAAACCGAAGACAGTGTCTTCCAGCCAGTTCAGTCGGCATCACTCTTTCCTGTTTGGTCACGCCAGACTTGGGCCAAACCGAAGACAGTGTCTTCCAGCCAGTTCAGTCGGCATCACTCTTTCCTGTTTGGTCACGCCAGACTTGGGCCAAACCGAAGACATTTCTTCCCACAAAGGTACTAACTACAGCGTGTTCAGTGAGCATTCTACGTTTAGTTAATTTGTTTTCCCCCTCTTCTTTTATTATTGAACGTGGCTGCAAACTGATGACAGACAATCTGACCCAAACTACAACAAGATGAGTGGGTTCAGCTACCATTCCACTATCCGACCTGTAAAATGCGCGCGTACACACACACACACACGCACCGACACTCAGCCCTGAACCTCCCACCCTCCCCACCCCTCCCTTCAGCCGCGGTCGACACATTGTCCGTCTTTTTTTTTTTTTCCCCTTGTGCTCTGCCGAAGGAAGCACGCTGTAATGAGCATTAACAAGTGGCGAAAAAGAAAGAAAAAAAGAAAGGGGAAAAAAAGTCAACGCAGTTAAACAATAGTTAGAAGTCCTAAAATAGCCGAAGAGGTAGATGGAAGTACTGAAAAGTAGTTTAGAAATAGAGAAAATAAAAGGGCTAAAAGGTAATTATAAGGCAGTGACAATAATAATAATAATAATAATGCTTATATAGCGCCTATTCTCGGCTAGAGACCAAGCTCCAAGTGCTTTACAATCCACACTCGTTTACACAACGGGCTGCCTACCTGGGTAGTGCCGACTGAAGAGCTGCCAGCTGGCGCTTCATTCAGTCGTTTCCCGTGTCATCCAGTCAGTATCGTTGAATATCGATCATTCATTTTCCTTACTTCCTTCACTCTTTCCATTTCTCACGCAGGGTGCATGCTATGTGTAACGTGTCATCCATACCAACGGCTAAATAGGCGTACTCTTCCGAAACTTGGTGATGGGATTTTACATGTGTGCAAGATGTTATGCGTGCGTTCATACACGGAACCTCGGTTTATAGTCTCATTCGAAGGACTGTATGGGAAATGAGTCAGAACCAATGTTAACTCCGAGGGAAAAATCCCCCTGTACCGAAATGCTCCGGCGGAGGTTCGAACCCGCAACCCCAGGATAACCAAGATTACGAGTCCGGCGCTCTACCAACTGAGCTATTCCGGCTCCCAATAGTACACTTTACACTTTTTAGCGTAGAATGTTGAAGTACGTGATGATAATCCACAGGAAGTGACCACCCAAACCGAGCTACCTGTAACCGTTACCGTTCACCTCTGTGCTTGCTGGACACGGGCTTTCAGATCTTGGACATAGTCTTGAATACATGTAGGGTCATTTGTGTTCCTTCAGTCCTCCAGTTGTTGCTGTTGACATGTGCCAGGTACAGGTGTTCCTCCAGTTGTTGCTGCTGTTGACATGTGCCAGGTACAGGTGTTCCTTCAGTCCTCCAGTTGTTGCTGCTGTTAACATGTGCCAGGTACAGGTGTTCCTCCAGTTGTTGCTGCTGTTGACATGTGCCAGGTACAGGTGTTCCTTCAGTCCTCCAGTTGTTGCTGCTGTTGACATGTGCCAGGTACAGGTGTTCCTCCAGTTGTTGCTGCTGTTGACATGTGCCAGGTACAGGTGTTCCTCCAGTCCTCCAGTTGCTGCTGTTGACATGTGCCAGGTACAGGTGTTCCTTCAGTCCTCCAGTTGTTGCTGCTGTTGACATGTGCCAGGTACAGGTGTTCCTCCAGTTGCTGCTGTTGACATGTGCCAGGTACAGGTGTTCCTTCAGTCCTCCAGTTGCTGCTATTGACATGTGCCAGGTACAGGTGTTCCTCCAGTTGTTGCTGCTGTTGACATGTGCCAGGTACAGGTGTTCCTCCAGTTGTTGCTGCTGTTGACATGTGCCAGGTACAGGATGTAGGAGTAAGCTGGCAACATCCTTTTTTTCTTTATTGTTTCTTTGGGTTGGGGGGGGGGGGGGGGGTCTCTTATTTGTTCTGTGCGCTCTGTGTTGGCATTTCTGCTAGCCGATTGGATGTCGTAAGCAGCATTTATGTAGAGTTACGGACGTGTCATTATTTCATCATGGGAAGAAGAGGTGCCCTACTTGCTCGTGTATTTATAGAAAGTAGCAGGGTTTTTTTTTAAGAGAAAAAAAAGTAAAAAAAAAAAAAAACGTGCCGTAAATAGGATTGAAAAAGAAGTTAAAGCAGTAAAAGAAAAACAAGTTATAAAAACGAGTTGAAAAGCAATTTAAACCTAGATAGTGATTTCTGTAAAGAATGTGGTTAAAATCCTTTCTAAGAAAAAGGGCAAAAAAAAACCCAACAAAACCATCGGTTCAAAAAGAAGAAAAATAACTAGGAGTTAGTCTTTAAAAGGAAAAGAAGACAAAAAAGTATCGCCGACGGAACGCGCCCCAGTTATAGTGTCAAGATGGTAGTGATAGGGGAGGGGGGGAGGGGAGGGGGGGGGGGGGGGCTACGCCTGCAACAACATGCTGTGCGCTTCAAAAGAATACAGTCTGCATAGCTGGGGCGTTTCATGTGTAGCAATAAAGTCCAAACTCGCCCGGTGCTGAGTCGAGACCGGTACCTCCCTCCCTCGCCTTTAGGATAAGTCTTGAATAGGAATTCTTGAGGGACCGACATCCCAGGAGGTCTCTGCTTGTTCTACCGGATTCTGTTCTACGTAGCTTTCTTTTCTTAGCTGTTGTTGTGGTGGTGGTGGGAGCTGGGGTGCTTTTGCGCGCTCGCATCCTCCGTTTCATGTCTGTAGGCGTCACTCCCCCACCCTGTCCACCCATGCTCCCGCATATGTAGCCATAACCAGACACTTCGCTTTTATTCTTCATTTATTTGTTTGTTTCTTCTAGAATGTGTTCTTGATAAGAGCGCATTCGTTTATCTACCACAGCCACTAGCATCACTACCATCATCACCACCATCATCAGTGGCAGCAGTGTTGTCATTGTTGCTACCCCCCCCCCCCCCCCCCCCCCCTCTCATCATCAAAAACGTTATCATCGTCGACACTGCCACCTCTGCAACTACTACCTCCGTCGTTCACGTCATAAGCATTAGACCGTCTTCATCATCATCACCACCACCACCATCCATACCACAATCATCGTCTTTGGCATTGTCGTCACCTTCACCACGTCATCGTCATAAATGTGCTTCTCTCTCTCTCTCTCTCTCTCTCTCTCTCTCTCTCTCTCTCTCTCTCTCTCTCTCAACAAGAATGCATGAGAGCAGATTACCATATAAGGCCTATCGTATAAGGCCTATCGTATAATAATTATTATTATGGAGAAAGCATCTTGAACTGTTCAAGAGGCTAAGACAACCAGTAATTCGTGCCTTAAAATCTTCGCCGTGTACTTGGATAAAGAAAAATGTTGATACGGTTCGGTGCAAACTTGATTTTTTTCCCCCTCAATGCAGTCCTTGTTTCCCCTCCTTATTTTACTTTACCGCAAATACCCATCAAAAGGGTATATGGCTTCAAACATTGACCAATATCTCTCACCAAGATCCCTTAAAAAGGGTCTATGACTTCACCAAGATCTTGTCTTCTACACCGACGGGTGTTAACCTTTTCATTTTACTCCTGGGGAATATTTTCTGCGGATGAGGATCGTTTCATCGCCAACACCGGTTACTGACGAAGGTGCGCAGATAAGACAGGGGAGCAAACTTTTACTGACACGCGACAGTTATCTGACTTGTCTGCGTACATTGAACAGAAAAGGGGATTTTTTTGTGTGTGTGTGTGGTTGCTGTTTTTCCTTTCAACGTTTTTCCCTTTTTTTCTTCTTTTTTAATCAAGAACGTGGCGCTCGGGTTTCTCTATTACTTTTTCTCGTGCCAAGGTTTTTCTGTGACGCAGGAATGCAGATCAGCTAGATGCGTATCATAGTTTTAAAGTTTGAAGCATGAACATGACACGACTTGGCAAGCAGAGAGAGAGAGAGAGAGAGAGAGAGAGAGAGAGAGAGAGAGAGAGAGGGAGAAGGGGGAGGGGGCGGGTGGGGAGTGAGCATCCGCAACACAGTCCCGCACTCTGCAAAAAGGAACGAAAGAGGAACGTGGTATTGCGTAGGCTTATTTCTCTCTCTCCCCCCCCCCCCTCTCTCTCTCTCTCTCTCTCTCTCTCTCTCTCTCTCTCTCTCTCTCTCCTGCATAGAGGTCATATGCGAGTGCTTCATTCGTATGTTCCGCTTGAAGATTCGCGTCATTACGCACAGTAAGAGGAAAACGGGAATGCTTTCATTGTAGACAATTTCATGGGATTCTGTGACGATTTTTTAACCAAGAAGTGTAAATATCTCCTCGCACCTGAATGTATTTCTCATTTACAATAACCAGTCGAATAGAGGAGATCCAGAAATTCTTTAGACAAAGAATGGTAAAATCTTTTTTTTTTTTTTTTTTTTTTTTTGTACTCCCAGTTCTTATAGAACAGGGAGTTCTTTAGAATGGGACCGAAGAAATGCTGTGTGTGTGTGTGTGTGTGTGTGTGTGTGTGTGTGTGTGTGTGTGTGTGTGTGAAAAGTTACAGTTACGTTTTTAAAGTATTTATTTAGATTAAATAAAACTTCAATGATTTATGGTGAAACCGGAATCTATCCTTTATCTGTACTGATTAAAGTAAGAATGATAAGGTTCTGGGCTAACTTAGTTGTTCCTGATTCTAAGAAGTATTCAAACAAAGTATATAATATCTTACATGAACTATATACAAAAGGAATTTTCGTTTCACCATGGCTTAGTTATGTTAAAAGCATTTTATTTGAAACTGGTTTTGATTGTGTTTGGGAATCTCATTCATTCACAAACAGAAATAACTTATGTAAGTGTGTTAAAAAGGAGTTGCAAAATAATTATGCTCGTGATTGGCGCAGTTCTCTTGAAAACAGCAACAAGTGTGTATTCTATAAAAGTATAAAGACTGTCTTTGGAAAAGAACATTATATTTCTACCTTACCAGATATTTATATTATACCTTTATTCAAATTTAGATGTAGTAACCATAAATTGCAAATTGAAATTGGAAGACACCATAATGTTCCAAGAGAATTGCGTATTTGTCGTAACTGTGAAATGGGTGAAATTGGAGATGAATTCCATTGCATCATGGAATGTCCAAAATATAATGAACTTCGTGAAAAATTCATCCCTAAAAAATATCTAAAACCAAAGTCTGTTTTCAACTTTTGTAATTTATTAAAAAAGGAAGACGCATTTGTTTGAATATTAGTAAGTTTCTAAAAAATGGGAAGATTGTTTAATGAGATCGTTACAGTTCACCAGAATTCAGCATTTCGCAACTATGTTCACACATTGTTCTGAGTGAGTTTCGTATTTCTCTTTGTTACATTTGTATCCTCCATGCCCCAGCAGGGGTCAAAGGATTAAATTTGAATTGAATTGAATTGAATTGAATTGTGTGTGCGTGTGTCCGTGGTCAAAATGTGTTCCACTCGCTCCAGACAAAACTACTGGGCCGATCTTTCTGAAAATTTGTAGGTATGTTCATTATGGCTACGGATGATGCCCGATGTTTTAGTTTACCGCTATAGCCGTTACTAACGGCTGTAACGGCCTGTAACGGTTTTTCTTCTTTACGGAATATCTCAGAAAGTACTTGGCCAATTTATAAACGGTTTGGATGATCTTGTGACAAATCGGAGCCTCTGTCCATATGTAAGTGATGTAATGCTGAAAATGGATTAAACAACCGTTAAAAACCGTTATTCTGCCGTTATTTCTTATATGTAGGTGGATTTTAATGAAATTTGGTATATGGAAAGGTTATTACACACAAATGGCACTTGTTTCAAAATTTGACCGTTAAAAACCGTTATTCTTGACATATTGTCCGATTTGGATGAAATTTGATATGTACATAGGCTTTAGCCCAGTAAGGACTTAAATGCCGGTTTCAAAGTGTATATCGGTTATATAACCGTTAAACCGTTATTTTGCCGTTATTATTTTATATATTGGTGGGTTTTAATGAAATTTTGTATATAGAAAGGTTATCACACACAAATGGTACTTCCATGTAGCGTTTCAAAATCTGACCGTTAAAAACCGTTATTCTTGACATATTGTCCGATTTGGATGAAATTTGTTATGTACACAGGCTTTAGCCCAGTGAGGACTAAAATACCAGCTTGAAAAGTGTACATCGGTTAAATAACCGTTAAAACCGTTATTTTGCCTTTATTTCTTATCTCACAAAGCACTTGGCCGATTTGTAAGCGGTTTGGAAAACTGGGAGTACGTTTATATGCTTCGCATCTTGTTCATAATGTGTTGCTTTCGGTCTGAGAATTAATCTTAGCTTGTGCATTCCAAATGATATGCCTAAGTGACCACGATCGCTAAGTGAAGTTTCTGACAATGTGCCCGATGTTTTTCTTACGATTTATTCACTGAATCTCTGGTGATTGCGAGTTCATTGTTTCAAACACGATCAAATGCGACCATGTGCCATTAGAGTTGCGTTCAAGTGTCACAACGGATAAAGGCAGCTACATACAGGGGAAAAAAAAGTTACTGTATAAGTGATTGAGCACTTCGTATTGGACGAAGACTTTGCCGATTTGGAACTCATTCTATTCTGATCAAATGCGGACGACTTCATTTTTTTTTTCTTCTCCTAATGAGTGTTGATATTAACCAGTCATCAGAGGTCGGATCAAAAGTGCAGCGAAGCGTATGGAATGTGACTAGTACGATGCGGAATGTCGCATCGTATATGAAAGGCCCGCGACTTGTTACGGTAATTTCATCGTGCTTTGATCGTGATTCGTGTTGTGAAGCTAGACGTCAACATGGACACGTGCTTTATTGAAAGGAAAACCGTTCCACGATGCTTTGATAACTGAATTACCGCAGACTGTAACTAATCGAAAAAAATATCCCGAGAATGCTTGCGCAAAAATCCCATACTTCCTAAAAAAAAAAAAAAAAAAAAAAAAACCAACACACACCATCCTTTGAATAGCATCAGTGCAGATCGTGGTTTCAACACATTAAAGCCTTGCTCGAGAAACAAGAAAGCAGACCTGTCTAGCTCTTAAACTTCTGGGTAATACGGCAAGCTGAAAAGTGTACACTGTGGGAGTGAAAAGTGTACACTGTGGGAGTGAAAAGTGTACACTGTGGGAGTGAAAAGTGTACACTGTGGGAGTGAAAAATGCACACTGTGGGAGTGAAAAGTGCACACTGTGGGAGTAAAAAGTGTACACTGTAGGAGTGAAAAGTGTACACTGTGGGAGTGAAAAGTGTACACTGTTGGAGTGAAAAGTGTATTCTGACGCTGACAAATGTAACATGACAAGCTGAGGCGAGTTCTCCGAGACTGTAACCTGAGGCTGAAGCGAATATGAACTGTAATTTGAGATTGAAGATGGTAACAAGACAAGCTGCAAAATGTAATCTAGGTTGAAAAGTCTCATCCCAGAGGATGTACCGCGAACTGTCGACGGTACTAGTCAGTCTTCACACTTGCAGCAACTCGGCAGTCTTTACAGTCAGATTCAACTGTCGACGGTACTAGTCAGTCTTCACACTTGCAGCAACTCGGCAGTCTTTACAGTCAGATTCAACTGTCGACGGTACTATCAGTCTTCACACTCATGCGTCTTTCACACTTGCAGTCACTCGGCAGTCTTTACAGTCAGATTCAACTGTCGACGGTACTAGTCAGTCTTCACACTTGCAGCAACTCAGCAGTCTTTACAGTCAGATTCAACTGTCGACGGTACTAGTCAGTCTTCACACTTGCAGCAACTCAGCAGTCTTTACAGTCAGATTCAACTGTCGACGGTACTAGTCAGTCTTCACACTTGCAGCAACTCAGCAGTCTTTACAGTCAGATTCAACTGTCGACGGTACTAGTCAGTCTTCACACTTGCAGCAACCAGCAGTCTTTACAGTCAGATTCAACTGTCGACGGTACTAGTCAGTCTTCACACTTGCAGCAACTCAGCATCTTTACAGTCAGATTCAACTGTCGACGGTACTAGTCAGTCTTCACACTTGCAGCAACTCGGCAGTCTTTACAGTCAGATTCAACTGTCGACGGTACTAGTCAGTCTTCATACTTGCAGTAACTCAGCAGTCTTTACAGTCAGATTCAACTGTCGACGGTACTAGTCATCTTCACACTTGCAGCAACTCGGCAGTCTTTACAGTCAGATTCAACTGTCGACGGTACTAGTCAGTCTTCACACTTGCAGCAACTCAGCAGTCTTTACAGTCAGATTCAACTGTCGACGGTACTAGTCAGTCTTCACATTTGCAGCAACTCGGCAGTCTTTACAGTCAGATTCAACTGTCGACGGTACTAGTCAGTCTTCACACTTGCAGCAACTCGGCAGTCTTTACAGTCAGATTCTGCCCGTCACGTCCATCCCGACGCCATCCGAAACTGAAACGTCAGAGCACCCGTCACCATCGGTGATCAGTACGGTGCTTATGATGGTATCGGTGGAGGTGCCGATGATGATGATAAAGCACCTGCGCTAGATGCCGTTCGGCAGCACCTGGTACCGCCACAGTCGCTGCCCAGCGCTGCTGCTGCTGCAGGACCACTCAACCGCGGTGGACGCTCCCGTGTGGAAAGAGCTAGTTCTTCTTGTCGTCCAGTCACGCCACGGAAGCGGCTCTTTTGACAGTCTCTTTGGGGCGATCTCTACAGTGGGCTGAAGTGGAACGAGTCCGTTATTTCACCCAAAGTGGAAGGTGAAAGATTTATGAGCAGATGCACAAATATTGATGTCAAAACATAGATGGCGGCAGCTATGATGGTGATAACAGTGATGACGATGACGAAAATGTTGATTATGACGGTAACGGTTTGAATCGTCCAGTTTCAAGTGGAGAAATACTATTCGAGTTAAGAAACTAATAGAAACGCAAAGATGCAGGACCTGATATGATATGTGCGAGGATAAGGCTGTTAAAACGTGCTTTGGAATCAAATTTCATTCGCTTTTTTCTTGTTTAGAAAATTCCAGTTCCTCGTTCGGTACAGGAGTTTACTCCGAACGTTGCGCGGAATCAG
>CM031609.1:14531438-14536438 GCA_018398815.1 Conus ventricosus | reverse complement strand
GCTTAATTCTGTTTAATTGAAATATCTTACTTGAGATCTTCCGAGATAAAGCAGAAACGTGATTAGACCAAGATAATTGTTATCGATAGTGAGACCAAGTAACTTATGTGAATCAATTTCTTCTATAATTTGATCGTAGAGATACAATGGAGGTGATCTAGTTTTCATGTTTTGTCCTTTTTGCCTGGTTGTTATCAACATAAATTTGGATTTCATAGGATGGAGGGCCATGTGATTTAGTTTGGACCACTCAGTAAGATTATTTATATCTTTTTGAAAAGCACTGCATACCGAGTGTACGTTTTTGCCTTTACTGTGGAGTGTCGTGTCGACAGCAAATAGTTCACACGAAGAGGAAATAGCTAGAGGAAGATCATTTATATAAACCGAAAAAAGGATTGGACCTAAAACTGATCCTTGGGGACACCATAATTCACTGGTAGGAAAGTGGATTTTACAGAGGCTTTAAAAACTGACTGTTTCCTGTTGGTCAAAAAAGAGGATAATAGATCAAGAGATTTTCTGGATATACCGTAAAATAGAAGTATTTTTTTACAAGAAGATTATGGTCAATAATGTCAAAGGCTTTTGCAAAGTCAACAAAAAGTACACCTGTAAATAGTTTTACAATTAATGTTTGAAACCCATTGTTCAACTAAGTGGGTAGTGCTGTATGACATGAATGGTTTTTTCTAAAACCACTTTGGTTTGGATGAAATAAAATCATGTTTAGTAAAGTGTAACTGGAGATTGCGTTTAAGATGTTTTTCTAGAGGTTTTTAGACAAAGTAGATAGAATTGATATTGGTCGATAATTTGAAAAATCAGTTGGGTCGCCGGATTATAAACTGGTAGTACTTTGGCTACCTTAAAAGCCTGTGGGTAGTAACACTTTTCGATGCAAAGGTTGTAAATGTAGGCGAGATGCTCAGATATAACAGATGCAGATAATTTCAAGATTTACTATCAATGTTGTCTAGACCACAGCAGTTAGATTTTTTTTAAAGCACATAGTGCCCTATACACTCGTGTACACTTAAATATTCAAATTGAAGTTTTGTTTTATATGTTTAGAATCACAGTAATCTTTCAACAATGATAGATCATTGTTTATCATGTGATCAGAGTTTATAGTTTCTGAGCTATTGTTGAAAAGTGTAAATTGAATTTTTCGGTAGATAATTCCATACCCAAAATGAACAGCAGTATCAGATTTTTTCCCAGATAATTCGTTAATGGCTTCCAGATGGATTTAGTATCTGTTTTAGAAGCAATAAGTTCTCTGAAATATTTTTTGCGAGTATATCTTTTTAGGGCAGTTACTTTACTTTCGTTGTTTCTTAAAACTGTCACTTTTCCCTGTAGACTGTAATAAATTATCTCGAAGTTTAATGGCTGCATTGATTTCTTCGGTTAACCACTGTGGTTTGCCATCAGCTCTAATGCGTTTAAGTCTAATAGGGACATGTTTATCAATTACAGATAGAAAATACGATACCAAGTTTTCAAGGGGCCTCGTCGGGGTCGGTATATTGATAAACCTCTGAAAAATTGGCAGAGCACAGGTCAGATAGAAGGACATCAATATTTAATGTTTTATAACAACGAGAAGATATGTATTGGTGGCTACATCTGGGAATTTTCGTTCCTTTTTTGGACCATGTTAACCAAACAGGAAGTGGTCACTAAGACCAAACACCGGTACAGAAATGTCAATAATATTAGACGGGTCATTTACATATATATGGTCAATAAGTGTTTCAGACTCTGATGTTATTCTGGTTGGTGTGTTAATCAATTGTTTTAAATTCTGCAGTTCAAAGATTTTTATCCAGTTGTTATGCGGTTTAAAAGTAAATCAATATTAAAATCTCCAAGTAGTATTACCTCTGTTGCATAAGCGTATACATCCTCCATCATGAGATCGAAGCGATCAACCACTCAACACGTTTCTTCTGGATTTCTATATAGAAAACCTACTAAGACTGGTTTTGACCCTTTCAAACAAATATCTATCCAAATGCACTCAATGCAGTATTTATCAAACAAGTTTACTTGTTTATAATTTACCGAGTTGTGCACAAATGCTACCAGTCCAGTGTCCTAGTTTAGCCAGGGCATCTCTCCTAATCAGACTATAGCCTGGAATCGATACTAGATTGTCAGTTATAACCTCTGTTAGTCTTGATTCAGAGAAACCAAAGCAATGGAAGTGATCATTTGAATTTGATAAAATAGAGGGTATGTCTGACATTTTATTTAATAAGTGACATACATTTAGGTGACCTCCTTTTAATCCCAATTTACTTAACCAAATTCTCATTGCATTGATTGCTTGTCATAATGATGAATGACAGATAAGTGTAGGAGACAAATGATCGACACTTAAACAACACACACAGTTTATACCAAATACTAAGATTCTAAATATGAAGGTGCTGAAAAACGAGGACAAACACGACCTCAAAGAGAAGAAATAAATAAAAGTGTTACCTGATAAAGTCAGGCAAAAACAACAAATGTAGAAAATGTCAACAATTTGAAGAGGAACGAAAACACAAAACACACAACACACACACACACACACACACACACACACACACACACACAACACAAATAAAAAAAAACAATAGCAAGATGAGACAGACAGTTAACAATCAAATTCACTTGGGCAGAACACTTGGCAAACAATTACCAAAATGCTACCCAAGAATATTAAAGTGCGAAAACAACAACAATAACAACGACAACAAACTATCAGCAAGTTTTGTAATTCAGATCCTACAGTCAAAAGACCACTGCAAGTCAGGTGGTCGGCAATCTGTGACTCACTGAATAGTACCTGTGGGGGTACTCATAGATACACACAACACACACACAACACACACACACACACACCACACACACACACACACACACACACACACACACACAAACACACACAGATACATGCACACACAACCACTCTCATAGAGCGCAAGCACTTTTATCGTTTTGCGCCATAATACACACACACACACACACACACACACACACACACACACACACACACACACACACACTGAAATAGTCTATAATACTAACAATCAATATATTCTCCTATTATCATTTAAACCCCGTAATCCTCCCATGAACTTTTCCTTTTCTCCTCCAAACATCCACTTCTACTTCACACCAGATCAGCCACATGTTATACAGTTTGGCACCGACAGCATCATTGGACAGGCACCAGAGAGTAATATCAAAACAATCATGTAATAAAGGCGGAAAACTGACAATTTAGATACGAGTTCCTTTTTAGCCATATATGATGCCAATTAACAAGTTGGCAAAGTCCAATTTTGTTAAGGTTTTATTGTTGAAAGGGAGGTTGGTATGGGCTGAAATGACGCTGATTTGTCAGCAGTTGAGACGCTATGTAAAATAAATGTTCTGCATGAGGGTGGATCAGGTTAGAGGTGTTTGTTCCGTCGGTTTTCGAACTGGCAGTCATGGGGGTATTTATGCCCCGTTCGTTGGCGCTCAAGAAGTGAAGGTCAGGGGGATGACTTTCCTGAAAATGATGGGTGGGTCAGGAGCAATGATTTGTTTAGGAGGGTGGTTATGTTGGAGATGATAGCGAGAATTTGGAGTGATGTGTTCAGGGGGGTGGCTATGGTGTAATAAATGGTAAGGGTTAGGGGAGTTATCTGTTTTAGGGTGATGGTAATGTTGAAAATGATGAGATGTGTTTGGAGGAGCGATGTGTTCAGGGGGGTGGCTATGTTGTAAGGGATTTAGAGGGTTAGGTGGGATGAGGGACGGGGTCTCACTGGAAGATTTTGGAGGGAGAGGGGGGAAATGACTACAGGACGCCAGGGGAGGGGATAGGGGGGCAGACGTTCATCACCTATCAAACTTGTCGTTGGCCGTTCTTGGGAGCAGGTTTGGAAAGGGGGTGGAAGTGGTTAAGGTCTGATGATCTGGGAGGGTAAAAAGACGTTGATTCGTGTTCCTGGGAAGACAAAGGGGGCCACGCCTACTGTAAGTCTGGCGATTTCTTGCTGCAGCACTGCGCCATAGTCCTTTCATGTTTTCAGCCAGTCTGGCAGTTCCCTAGCATTTGGATGTTTCACATTGCTATACAATGTCATAAACAGACGCAAACGAGGCGAAATTATCAAGGAAAATGACATTTTGTAATTCACATGCAGATTTCAAGTTTTGATTTTTATGGTATGATCGTGTTGTTAAAGGGATGTTTACCTCTTGCTGGTAGTATCGAACTAAGAACAACACGAGCCTGCGAAAGGTCTTACAGCAGAGTACAATAAAATCGTTCCATGATTCCAGGGAAATGGGACCTGAGGGGCACAAATTAATACCCACATGGATGATAACATCTTTGATGCAAGGCGTAACTGGGATAGTGAGGAGCCAGTTGCTAAGATCCTGTAATGTCATTCCTGGCCCCATAATTTAAAAAGATGAACGCCACGAGGGCGAGTCTTTTAGGGTCAATAAAACAAATAACGGAGTCCCCAGCAAGTGGCATTGTAGCATTGCCAGGTACAGACATGTGATGTAACACTTCACTGGGGATGGCTTCAACGTTGGATAATGTTGATTCATTTGTTTATTCTTGTCTAATATCTTTCCAGGTGGGCGGGGGTCGGACAAAAGGGTTTTATCATTATCACTCTGAGAGAGAACATAATGAGAGAGAACATTAAAAGAATTAAAAGTCGGAATTGAATAATGTAAACTGGCACCGTCGTTATTGGACTCACTGTCTGACACCGTATCTTTTCCATTGGCCACCGCTGTGTTGGAGGTTTCACTCACTGAGTGTGGACTATCCCATACACCGTATTCTCTCCATTGGCCACCTCTGTTGGAGGTTTCAGTCACTGACTGTGGGACTTCCCTACAGGCCTCGGGGTTCTGTCGGTCTTGGCTTACTGGAGTATCCTCAGGGCTTTTACAAGAAAGGTATCGGACAGCGGCTGTAGTAAACATGT
>CM031609.1:14519802-14524802 GCA_018398815.1 Conus ventricosus | reverse complement strand
GAACTAAATCTCAGCCTATAGGACGGACATATATACTTACCAGTGTGTAAGCAAATAAAGTTGATGTGTGAAATTGCACTTAACTTGTGTCAGTTCTCTGTTGTTCAATCAGTGTTGAATGTTTGTACTTTCTCTTCAATTCTGTCTCTCGGCGCTACAAGTACTCTTAAGAGTACAGGCCTAAGGAAACTTGTCTCAGAGCCACTACTGAGTAGTTTAACAGTACCCGTAATAAATATAAATTTCTTTCGATGACTAGTACCGGAAAGTTGCTCCTTCCACCACTAGTAAGAGAGAGGGTGGAGGTGAAATGTTAACACAATTCTCATAGAGAAATTATTCCAAGTCCTTCCCCTGGAGGACCCACCTACCACTCCCAGCTCTCATCACACTAAAACTACTGTGTTTTGTGTCCGAAAAACCTAAGAGGCATCTTTCATTACCGTCATAATCAATTAGAAGTCACAGTTGATATTTAGAATCGAATTTCATAGGATTGACATTTTGCAGGTAAAAACGTTGAAGCACTGAAAAAATATATGATTTCATTATTGGAGACATGTAGAAATCAAGGATGTTCCCTTAGTACCACATTACATCTTTGCAAGGTGTTCACTGTGTCCGTTCTACTCTGTGACTGTGGAATCTGAGATGATGAACAGATCTGTGTTCTTGAATACTTTCATTGTATCATTTGCACAGATCTGTGTTCTTGAACACTTTCATTGTATCATTTGCACAGATCTGTGTTATTGAACACTTTCATTGTATCATTTGCACATATCTGTGTTCTTGAACACTTTCATTGTATCGTTTGCAATTAACAGGTGTTTACACCTCGTCTTAGATTCTTCTCATGAAAAAGTCTCAGAGCTGAAAACGGGTTCGATTGTGCAAGGGATACTCCAGGTTTTCAGTGAAGTCACTGATATAAGTAAGAGCATGCCGGCCTCCCCCCCCCCCCCCCCCCCCCCTCCTTTCGAAGACAGCAACCAATGCTTACGTTACAGAAATCCGAAGACCACTTTTTATGCAACCATAACACTTCCACAGCCATCTCACATATAGGCATTCAATGACAATACTTTCCACAGCCACCTCACATACAGGCATTCAACAACAATACTTTCCACAGCCACTCCACATACAGCATTCAATGACAATACTTTCCACACCCCACCTCACATACAGGCATTCAATGACAATACTTTCCACAGCCACTCCACATACAGGCATTCAATGCCAATACTTTCCACAGCCACTCCACATACAGGCATTCAATGACAACACTTTCCACAGCCACTCCACATACAGTATTCAATGACAATACTTTCCACAGCCACCTCACATACAGGCATTCAATGACAATACTTTCCACAGCCACCTCACATACAGGCATTCTACACGATACTTTCCACAGCCACTCCACATACCGAATTCAATGACAAAAACTTTCCACAGCCACTCACCATACAGGCATTCAATGACAATACTTTCCACAGCCACTCCACATACAGGCATTCAATGACAAACCTTTCCACAGCCACCTCACATACAGGCATTCAATGACAATACTTTCCACAGCCACTCCACATACAGGCATTCAATGACAATACTTTCCACAGCCACCTCACATACAGGCATTCAATGACAATACTTTCCACAGCCACTCCACATACAGCATTCAATGACAATACTTTCCACAGCCACCTCACATACAGCATTCAATGACAATACTTTCCACAGCCACTCCACATACAGGCATTCAATGACAATACTTTCCACAGCCACCTCACATACAGGCATTGAATGACAATACTTTCCACAGCCACTCCACATACAGGCATTCAATGACAATACTTTCCACAGCCACCTCACATACAGGCATTCAATGACAATACCTTCCACAGCCACTCCACATACAGCATTCAATGACAATACTTTCCACAGCCACCTCACATACAGGCATTCAATGACAATACTTTCCACAGGCACTCACCATACAGGCATTCAATGACAATACTTTCCACAGCCACTCCACATAACAGGCATTCAATGACAATACTTTCCACAGCCACTCCACATACAGGCAATCAATGACAATACTTTCCACAGCCACCTCACATACAGGCATTCAATGACAATACTTTCCACAGCCACTCCACATACAGGCATTCAATGACAAACTTTCCACAGTCACCTCACATTCAGGCATTCAATGACAATACTTTCCACAGCCACTCCACATACAGGCATTCAACGACAATACTTTCCACAGCCACCTCACATACAGGCATTCAATGACAATACTTTCCACAGCCACCTCACATACAGGCATTCAATGACAATACTTTCCACAGCCACTCCACATTCCGCCATTCAATGACAATACTTTCCACAGCCACCTCACATTCAGGCATTCAATGACAATACTTTCCACAGCCACTCCACATACAGGCATTCAATGACAATACTTTCCACAGCCACCTCACATACAGGCATTCAATGACAATACTTTCCACAGCCACTCACCATACAGGCATCATGACAATACTTTCCACAGCCACTCCACATACAGGCATTCATGACAATACTTTCCACAGCCACTCCACATACAGGCATTCAATGACAATACTTTCCACAGCCACTCACCATACAGGCATTCAATGACAATACTTTCCACAGCCACCTCACATACAGGCATTCAATGACAATACTTTCCACAGCCACTCCACATACAGGCATTCAATGACAATACTTTTCCACAGCCACTCCACATACAGGCATTCAATGACAATACTTTCCACAGCCACCTCACATAGGCATTCCCAATGACAATACTTTCCACAGCCACCTCACATACAGGCATTCAACGACAATACTTTCCACAGCCACCTCACATACAGGCATTCAATGACAATACTTTCCACAGCCACCTCACATACAGGCATTCAATGACAATACTTTCCACAGCCACTCCACATACAGGCATTCAATGACAATACTTTCCACAGCCACTCCACATACAGGCATTCAATGACAATACTTTCCACAGCCACTCCACATACAGCATTAAATGACAATACTTTCCACACCCACTCCACATGCAGACATTCAATGACAATACTTTCCACAGCCACTCCACATACAGGCATTCAATGACAATACTTTCCACACCCACGCACCATACGGGCATTCAATGACAATACTTTCCACAGCCACCTCACATACAGGCATTAAATGACAATACTTTCCACAGCCACTCCACATACAGGCATTCAATGACAATACTTTCCACAGCCACCTCCCATACAGCATTCAATGACAATACTTTCCACAGCCACTCCACATACAGGCATTCAATGACAATACTTTCCACAGCCACTCCACATACAGGCATTCAATGACAATACTTTCCACAGCCACCTCACATACAGGCATTCAATGACAATACTTTCCTCAGCCACTCCACATACAGGCATTCAATGACAATACATTCCACAGCCACCTCACAAAACAGGCATTCAATAACAATACTTTCCACAGCCACCTCACATACGGGCATTCAATGACAATACTTTCCACAGCCACTCCACATACAGGCATTAAATGACAATACTTTCCAAAGCCACCTCACACACAGGCATTCAATGACAATACTTTCCACAGCCACTCCACATACAGGCATTCAATGACAATACTTTCCACAGCCACCTCACATACAGGCATTCAATGACAATACTTTCCACAGCCACTCCACATACAGCATTCAATGACAATATTTTTCCACAGCCACCTCACATACAGGCATTCAATGACAATACTTTCCACAGCCACTCCACATAGAGGCATTCAATGACAATACTTTCCACACCCACCTCACATACAGGCATTCAATGACAATACCTTCCACAGCCACTCCACATACAGGCATTCAATGACAATACATTTCACAGCCACCTCACATACAGGCATTCAACGACAATACTTTTCCACAGCCACCTCACATACAGGCATTCAATGACAATACTTCCACAGCCACTCCACATACAGGCATTAAAATGACAATATTTTCCCCACAGCCACTCCACATACAGGCATTCAATGACAATACTTTCCACAGCCTCCTCACATACAGGCATTCAATGACAATACTTTCCACAGCCACCTCACATACAGGCAATCAATGACAATACTTTCCACAGCCACTCGACATACAGGCATTCAATGACAATACTTTTCCACAGCCACCTCACATTCAGGCATTCAATGACAATACTTTCCACAGCCACCCACATACAGGCATTCAATGACAATACTTTCCACACCACCTCACATACAGGCATTCAATGACAATACTTTCCACACCCAACCTCACATACAGGCATTCAACGACAAAAACTTTCCACAGCCACCTCACATACAGGCATTCAATGACAATACTTTCCACAGCCACCTCAAATATAGGCATTCAATGACAATACTTTCCACAGCCACTCCACATACAGGCATTCAATGACAATACTTTCCACAGCCACTCACCATACAGGCATTCAATGACAATACTTTCCACAGCCACCTCACATACAGGCATTCAATGACAATACTTTCCACAGCCACTCCACATACAGGCATTCAATGACAATACTTTCCACAGCCACTCCACATACAGGCATTCAATGACAATACTTTCCACAGCCACGTCACATACAGGCATTCAATGACAATACTTCCACAGCCACTCCACATACAGGCATTCAATGACATACTTCCACAGCCACTCCACATACAGGCATTCAATGAGAAATACTTTCCACCGCCACCTCACATACGGGCATTCAATGACAATACTTTCCACAGCCACTCCACATACAGGCATTCAATGACAATACTTTCCACAGCCACTCCACATACAGGCATTCAATGACAATACTTTTCACAGCCACCTCACATACAGGCATTCAATGACAATACTTTCCACAGCCACTCCACATACAGGC
>CM031609.1:14497302-14512302 GCA_018398815.1 Conus ventricosus | reverse complement strand
CGACCTGCCGATGCACACCAAACATCAATCCGCTATGGCTAAGGCCTCGCTTGATTAAGGAATCGAGTATTTACAGACAGGACAAGACAAGACAAGACGAGACAAAATTCTTTATTTATGAGGATAATAGATAAGCACTGACGTGCTTTTTTACATCCAGTCCTCGCCCTGAGTAGGGACTACAACATGCAGTGAAATGAAATCATGTAAGAAAGCAAACAAGCAAACGAAACGGTTATGCAATCATAATGGAACATCAAACGAAAATAGAAGAGAAATGGAAGAGAAAAAAAAATAATAATATACGAACAAAAAATAAAAATAAAAATGAAAATAACAATAATGAAGGGGAAGGAGAGAGTGGGGTGGTGAGGGGTGGGCTGAGCTGGGGGAATATATGGAAATGTACTACAACGTACAAGACAGACACAGTTAGACTGTTTTGAGAATTTATGCTGAGTCTGAAAGTTGATTTACCTTTTTATTTTTTTGTCTTTCGTATGCCCATCGAGGTACATGCCAGGTGGTTCCAAGCAGACCAGATTAGAATGAAAGGAATGGGATTCTTTTGGGGGGGGGGGGGGGAACACCTGGCGCAAAGATAGGGTCACAAGTGAGTGCGAAGGCCTGACACGTGACGTCAGGTGAGGGATAGGCTCTTGTATTTCTACACTGTGACGATTTCATCGGGAGAGAACAAGTGATATGACTGAGGGGTGGGGGGGTGGGGGTGGGGGGGTGGGGGTTGTCCGTTTGATCTGCTATCAGTTCAACATCAACTTTTGGCTCAAATTCATGCTACACCTCGAAACGCGTACATGGATCATGGTTATAGTGATTTAGGGCGAAATCGTGACTGCGGCGCGTGGCCAGTATTGTTCCTGAGCGCCGAACTGAGCTGTTGCATCTTGCCAAGACGAGCATGGCAGCTGAACAGAGCGGGCACTACACCGATAAAAAGAGGAAAAGATATTTGGCCGAGCTAAATAAAGAAAGCGCTGACTTAAAGAAACGATCAATGTTTGTACAGCCTTGCTCATTACACCACTAGCCCGGGAGGAGGGTAGGGGCGGAGGTGGGGATTACGTATGTGTGTGGAGTCTGGTTGTTGTTATTTTTGTTTGTTTGTTTTTCAAATGTTGTTTGATACTCCGTGCGTTTTTTCATACCAAAATGGTGAAATGGGGATGAGGGGGGCGGTAATAAGGCAAAGATATTTATCATTGCGAGAATGCAAATCATAGAGAGCATAAGTATACAGACTTTCGCTTCACTGAACTACTTTCTACGGGTGATAAAGATCTGTAACTCTGTTGTGAAAACACCTCTGCACCCACCCACCCCCCTCCCCACCTCTCTGATTCCTTTCACCAACTCCATTCACCCTGCTCACCTATCAATATCCATCCACCCTCTTTCTTCTGCTGGTCCTCCTCCTCCCTAACACACACAAACCCTTCTCCTTAATTAGCCCCCACCCCCATGCAAATGATTTGTTGTGTGGTGTGTGTGTGTGTGTGTGTGTGTGTGTGTGTGTGTGTGTGTGAGAGAGAGAGAGAGAGAGAGAGAGAGAGAGAGCGAGAGCGAGAGAGAGAGAGAGAGCGAGAGCATCCCACTCCACTCTCACCATCACGACCTGTCTCTGATCAAAGTTAGACTACTCCTACCACTGTGGCAAGAAAGACAAGCCGCCTGAAGTTACCGTTCCTGAGCGCAATTCGGAGAGTGTCATTCTTTTCCAGCGAAAGTATTATGCGCAAAGGAACTGTATTGTCCAATACAATGAGAGAGAGAGAGAGAGAGAGAGAGAGAGAGAGAGAGAGAGAGAGAGAGAGAGAGAGAGAGACAGACAGACAGACAAGACAAGACAAGACAAAATTCTTTATTTACGAGGATAATAGATAAGCACTGACGTGCTTTTTTTACATCCAGTCCTCGCCCAGAATAGGACTACAACATGCAGTGAAATCAATTCATGTAAGAAATTAAAGAAGCAAGCAAAGCGGTCATGTAATCATAGAGGAACAACAAATGAAAATAGAAGATAATGAAACAAAACAAAATATAAGAATAATAATAAACAAAACAACAACAAAAAATAATAAAATAACAAAATAAAATAAATAAATAAATAAAAATGAGAATAACAATAATGAAGAGGAAGGAGGAGAGCGGGGTAGGGAGTGAGGTGGGCTGGGGAAACATATGTAAGTGTACTACAAGGTACAAGATTGGCATGTATGAAAACAGACAGTGAAGTGAAATGACAAAGTGCGTACATGTTTTTGAAAACACAAATACACGCACGTTCGCACGCAGAGAGAGAGAGAGAGAGAGAGAGAAAAGAGAGAGAGAGAGAGAGAGAGAGAGAGAGAAAAGAGAGAGAGAGAAGAGAGCAAGGCACAACATGTATTCATTTTTCGCAAGGCATGAAAATACGTAGAAGGTATTAAGCAAAGTGAGATGAAATTGGGGGAGGGGGGGGGGGAAAAAAAAAAGCGAGAGAGAGAGGATGGAAGGGAGAGGGGGAACAGCATGAGATGTAATGATTTGAAATGGAAATGTACTAAAACGTACAATAATTAGCCTGTAAAAAAATCAGACAGTAAAATGAACATGACAAAATATGTACGGGAAATTTGGAACATACACACGCACGCATGCACAGACAGAGAGAGAAAGAAAGAGAGAGAGAGAGAGAGAGAGAGAGAGAGAGAGAGAGAGAGAGAGAGAGAGAGAGAGAGAGAGGGAGAGAGAGAGAGAGAATGAGAGAGGCAGAGAGAGAGAGAGAGAGAGAGAGAGAGAGAGAAAGAGAGAGAGAGAGAGAGAGAGAGAGAGAGAGAGAGAGAGAGAGAGAGAGAGAGAGAGTGAAAAAAGGGGACAACATATAATCATTTTTCGTAAGATTATATCCATATGCACACATATATATACCCACACACACATATATGCATACACACACACACACACACACACACACACACACACACAACACACACACACACACACACATATATATATATAATATAGAGAGAGAGAGAGAGAGAGAGAGAGAGAGAGAGAGACACACACACACAAAGAAAAAAGTTAAGCACCCCCAATGTTTTTTAGTTTGGAGAAACTGAAATTCCTTTTTGTACTAAACTATTTAATGTGGAACATTTTTTTCTTTTGTTTTTATCAAATAAAGATATTGACAACATGAAACCACAACAAATGATATACAAAATCATAAACAGATTGTGGTATTGCTAAAGAAAGATCAATGACATTTTCCCAAAGAAAAAATACCCATGAAAAGTAGGTCCCTTACAAAATCATAGTGCTTAATCAAAGTGGCAATTTCATTTGAAAACATTGCCATGAATCTCCATAAAAACCCAAAAAAAAATGAAAATGTTCAGTAGCGCGTGAATCCGCCCTGAGCCTGGATGACCGCCTCAACCCTGCGTTGCATCCCTCCAGTCAGTCGCCGGATCTGTTGCATCGTCAGTGCTGCCACTCCTGATGCAGTGCAGCTTCCAGTTGATGCAGATTTTGTGGAGGAGGGTCCAAGGTCTGCAAACGACGGCCAATCATGTCCCAGATGTGCTCCAGTGGATTGAGGTCTGGGCTCATGGCAGGCCATGGCAGGGTCTGCACTGCTTCTTGCTGGAGAAAGCCTGTTACTGCTTGAGCACGATGAGGCCTGACGTTGTCATCCATGTACACTGGTCTGGTGGCAAGTGGTGGTTGTCAAAATGGGGCACAACGACCGGCTCAAGGACATCTCGATGTATCGTCCGCCTGTGAGGGTTCCTCGAATGGTAATCAAATCCAGCTTGCAGTCGTGTGAGAGGCACCCCCCAGACCATTATGGAACCGCCACCGTGAGGAACAGTTGCCTGTATGTTCCTGGGCGCATAGGCTGTATTTGGGCGTCTCCAAACCCTTGATCTTCCATTAGTGACGTGCATCAGGAATCGGCTTTCGTCCGACCAGTGTATCTTTCTCCAGTTCCTCAGGTTCCACCCCCGCCGAGCGAGACACCAGTCCAAACGCCGTCTTTTGTGGTGGTCAGTCAACAGAGGGCGCTTGATAACCCTCCTCGCCTTATATCCGTGGGCTTTTAAGCGGTTCTGCACTGTTCTTGTGGAAAGTTGTCTGTTAGGCATCCACTGTCGTTTCAAGCGGGTGCTTGTGGCGAATGGCTCATGGCGTATCATGCGAGGTAGGACCTGTCTTCGCGCTGTGACGTTGCATGTGGTTGGCCAGATCGTGGGCGTCCTGCACATGGTTGGTTGCTGTGTTTCCTCACCAGCCGGCTGATGACAGTGTAGTGGAAGCCCAATTGAGGTCCGATTGCTTTGAAGGACATTCCAGTGGAATGCATGCCAATAATTTGCCATCGTTTGGCCTCTGCTATCCTCCTTCGCACCATATTTCTTTGCAAAGAATATCTTTTCTTAAAACCAACTGTGATTGCTAAACTGGATGACTCACCAAACCTCAATTTTAAAAATTTCAAAAACCGTAATGCACGTGCATGCCACACCATGACTATGCTTCACATACACCCTGACTGGTTTTATCCTTTCAATGACACCATTCTTGACAAAATTGAAAATTTTGGGTCGTACATTGTTGTTGTCAATTCTGACAGTTGAAATATAAGGGTGCTTAACTTTTTTTCTTTGTGTATATATATAGTCCAAACGGACTATGAACATGGACGAAATGGAATATCCATGTGTCTGTGGAAAGCGTTTCGCTACCACCCGTGGCATGAAGATCCACAGAACAAAGATGGGATGTGTGAAGACTCATCTGAATGGGCAGCAGCGCACTGCACAGCAGATAATACGTCGGAAGACCAAGGCCAGGATTTAAACCACAGTGCCAAGGACATCCACGCTGTTGGTTCGGATGAGGAATTTGCACAGGCCCTCGATGCCAGGTGCCTGAAACTCAACCTGCCACGAGCAACGAACTGAAGATTGGGAGAAACTGGATGCAAAATCGGGCCAAAGACTCGATGCACTGATAGGGAAAAGCCCCTTGAACACAACTAGCCACATATGGGACATTGTGTATGCCACGTGTAGAGACGCCTATGGAGTAAAACTACCCAAAGAAAAACACCTCCAAAGAAATCCAGACGCCAAGAAAAGATGGACAAGATCAGAGTCCAAAAGAACAACCTCAAGAAGCAAATGAAGACCGCACTGCCAGCTGAAAAACAAGGCTTGGAAAAACTGTGGGAAGACCTGAAAGAAAAACACAGCGCCCTCAGCAAGCGGAATCTGCGAGATAGAGGAAGAGCAAAAAGAAGAAGACACAAGAGCGCTTCTTCAGAGACCCCTTCCAGTTTGCCAGAACACTGTTTGAGCAGCCAAAATCTGGACCCTAAGTGTGGACAAAGAGTTCTTGAGCAGCATCTGAGGAAAACATACTCTGACTCACAGAGCAAAGCAACCACTCGACATTCAAGGTCTGGTGGGCCAACCAACCCTGAGGAACAGTTCAATGGCAAGCCTCCAACGTTGGCGGAAATCAAGAAGGCGGTCGACAAAGCCAGAGCCAAAATCATCACCAGGGCCAAACGAATACCTTACCACTTTACAAGAAATGTCCCAAGGTGCTGGAGTGGCTCCACAGGCTGCTGCGATCGGCTTGGAGAAACCAGAAGATTAGCGCCAGTGGATGACGGCAGATGGTGTGTACATCCCCAAAGAGCAAAACTCAAGTGACATCAGCCAGTTCAGGCCAATATCACTACTGAACGTCGAAGGAAAATCTTCTTCTCTGTCATGGCAGCAAGGCTGACCAAGTACCTGATGGAAAACAAGTACTTGGATGTGTCCAGTCCAGAAAGGTGGCATCCCAGGCGTGGCTGGCTGTGTAGAACACGCCACAATGATCTGGACGCAATCCAAAAAGCAAAAACAGAAAAGAAGACCTGGACGTAGTGTGCTTGATCTGGCAAACGCAGTGGATCTGTGCCCCATGAGATTGATACATTGGCTCTTGAGATGTACCATGTGCCAAAGAACATCCGCGACATGCTCAAGAAGTACTTCAATGGCTTCTCAATGCGGTTCTCTACCAAGGAGTACACAACAATTGGATCAACTTGGAAGTGGGCATTGCAATGGGCTGTGCAATTTCCCCAATACTGTTTCGGCTGGCAATGGAACTCATCTTGAAAGCAGCAACAAACAACGCGAGACAAACAGACCTTGGCGATGGATACAAGATGCCTCCTCTCAAGGCCTTCATGGATGACACTACAGTGATTTCATCCAGAGAAGACGAGACACGTCATGTGCTGAGAGGCTGGACGACATAGTTGCCTCATCCAGAATGCAGTTCAAGCCAAAGAAATCACGGAGTCTCTCACTGAGGAAGGAAAAGTGGCCGAATCTGTGGTCATTCAGTGTTGCCAACCAGGCCATTCCAACAGTCACAGAAGAACCAGTCAAGAGCCTTGGAAGATGGTATAGATGATACGCTGAAAGACACACAAAGATCAAAGAAAACCAAGCAGATGGGGAAGAAGGCTTGGAGACCATTGACCAGTGTGGGCTCCCTGGCAAATACAAGGTCTGTGTCTGCAGTTCATGCTGATACCAAAGCTCGTATGGCCTCTGATGATATACGACATCTGCACCAGCACAGTTGAGCAATGGGAAGCCAAAATCAACAATTCACAAGGAAATGGCTTGGTTTCCACCCTGTCTGACTGACAATCGCGCTGTACTGTCGCCAAGCAAAGCTAAAACTACCACTGAAATCCATCCTGGAGGAATACAAAGCAGGGAAGATCAGACTTCAAAGCATGCTGGAAGACTCAGGCGACAAGGTGGTAGAAAGCAATCAAGCCCCAGCTGAAGACAGGCAGAAAATGGAAAGTTCAAGAGGCGATGGATCTGCAAAAGAAAGTCTCAAGATCAAGAAATAACAGGACACACACAGACCAACAGACAAGGACTGGGGGTGACCAAAACTGAATGGTGGTCAAAGGCCAAAGGAAAAGCCAAAAGAGACATGATTCAGAGATGAAAAAGAAGAAGACCAAAAAAGACTCCAAAAAGCAGTCCAGCAGAGCCAGCAAGGGCAATGGACAACGTGGGAGAATGCACTCCAAAGAAGTCTTACTTGGAATGACTTTTGGCACTGGCCCCTCTCAGGATCACTTCATTCTCAGATCTGCATATGACCTTCTGCCCCAAATGCAAACCTGGTGAAGTGGGAAAACAGACGATCCTGCATGCCCCCTCTGCCATGAAAAACAAACAGTGGAGCATGTTCTAAGCTCATGTAAAGTGCCCTGGCTCAAGGAAGGTACACATGGAGGCACAACCAAGTGCCAAAGAGATTGAAACAAGAGTCTGGCTATACCAACACCAACAAAAGGAGAATCAGACTCCAAAAGCACCCGCAACATTCTTCACGGCGGAGGCAGCAAATCATGGCCAAGAAAACATGCCACTCGAAACATGCGGGCAGAGTCTCTGGACGGGGCAGATGACTGAGTGCACTGCAAAACCTCCCAGAATGGAAGAGTCACCCAGAGTGGCATGAGACCAGACATAGTAGTCCACTCTAAGTCAACCAAGCAGCTGATCATGATCGAGCTCACGGTGCCATATGAAACAGAATGGAGGCAGCTCAAATCTACAAGACTGAAAAGTATGCTGATCTGGCAAACAGCCTGAGGAGAGAAGCAAATCTGGTCAAAGTCCTCAATGCAGAAATTGGAGCTGGGGGAAATTTGTAGGAACGTCTGCATACAGCCTCATGAAACAGCTCTCAGTTGCAGGGAAGGAAAAAACCAGAGCCCTGAAAGCAATGGCAAACCCGCAGCGAGGTGTTTAAGCTGGATCTGGTCAAGGAGAACAAAAGGAACTTCATAAGGCTTAAATTTTCCCTACAAATATCAGGTGTCCCTGTGGCTCAGTGGTTAAACGCGAGTCATTAAGTGGAAAATGAGCATCTCCAGGGGGTAATGGGTTTCGAACCCCAGCCATGGCCGCCCCAAAGATGGGAAACAAACAAAAAAAAAAAGGGGGGGGGGGGGGGCAGCAGAGGGCCCTCCGGAGTCATGAACCGGGTGTGGCCCAACCCCCAAGTGTCAGGAGATAAGGGCCGAAACACTTGCTTGAAGGGGGCTTCTCTTCTGAGGACTCTCTGCTGCCACGCTCTCCACGAGTTTCTTTCTACTATGTGTGTGTTGTGTGTGTTGTTGTCCCCGTGCTTGAGCTCGTGCTGTAGGCTGTGGTGTGTGTGTGTGTGTGTGCGTTTTGTGCGCGCATGCGTGAAATGCATGTGTGTGTGTGCGTGTGGTGTGGGGTGCGCGCATGAATTTGTGTGCGTGGTGTGTGTGTGCGCGCGCGAGTGTGTGTGTGTGTGTGTGTGTGTGTGTATGTGTGTGTATGTGTGTGTGTGTGTGTGTGTGTGTGTGTTGTGAAGGAAAATGGCGGAGGGGGATAAGTAGGAAGGAGGATTGTGGGCGTGTGTGTGTGTGTGTGTGTGTGTGTAAAGGGGAAGAATGGCGACGGGATAAGTAGGAAGGTGGGAATGTGGGCGTGGGGATGTGAAATGGGGAGAGAAGAAAGTGTATGGGTGGTACACGTTTCATTATGTAGACTGACTCCCCGGGATCATGTAATTAACATTCCCCCATGGTCAAAGGCAAGTACTCCTGCCGTGCTGGCAAGTGAAGCCTCCTAGGGTTGTAGTTCTTGAGCGTCGAGTCGACCGCTCCACAGTTAGGGCCCAAATGACGGCTACATAGCTACCTATCCCGAAAACCTCACAGACCTGAGAATCAGGTTCCGACATATTTATCTATCTGCTATCTACTATCATCTATCTATCTGTCTGTCTGTCTATCTAAACTTTTCTATGTCCGTCTCCATTTGCGTGTCTGTCTATCAGTCTATCTTTCTGTCTAGACAACAGACAGACAGATGGATAAGTAGACAGTAGATAGATAAGATGGATGGATAGAAAAAGAAAGACAGAAGACAAGCAACAGCTAACAGCCACCAGCCGATAGGAATAGGCAGATGAGAGACACATTTTTAAAAACAAGGCAGTGCCTCAATCTTTAATCCCACTTCAGTCCGTTATAATCCACTTCAATTTTCATACAAACAAGACAATTAATGTTGTCCCGTAATTTTTGGTAGACGTCCCAAAAAGGGAAAAAACCTTCTAACTCTGTTTCAGCCGTGCGTTCCCCCCCCCCCCCCCCCCCCCCCCCCGCCCCAGTATGAAGGGGGGAGAAGGAGAGGAAGAAGGATGGGGGTGGGAGAAGGGAAGGGTACGGGTCACGGTAGCAGGGGACAAGTTGTATGAACTTTCTCTTTAGTCATACGGAGAGGAAAGGCGCTGAATGGAGCGACTTTTCATCGTTAGTGGGCGACGAAAATTCCGGCCCTCCTTCCTTCCCTTCCCTTCCCCTTCAATCGACTCTTTCCTTACCCTCCAGCTTCCCTCCCACGCCACATCTGAAAACTGGAATCATTTCTCTCTCTCTCTCTCCTCTCTCTCTCTCTCTCTCTCTCTCTCTCCCCTCTCTCTCTCTCTACCGACACTGGGGAAGATCGATTCAGATCGATGACAAACAAAAGGGAGCCGGGGTTGCCTGTGCGTTCATACAGGGAAAATTACTGACATAGTATAGTAGTAGTAGTAGAGTATAGTAGTAGTAGTAGCAGTAGTAGTAGTAGTAGTAGCAGCAGCAGCAGCAGCAGTAGTAGTAGTTTGTAGCAGCAGCAACCCGAGGTAGTAGCAGTAGTAGTGGTATGTAGTAGTAATAGTAGTAGCAGCAGCAACAACAACAACAACAACAGCAGCAGCAGTGTAAATACAGCGACAGCGCGACTGACCGAAAGAACAAGCAGTTCAACTGGGCCGGAGTAGCTCTGTGGGTACAGAACACCGGACCCGAGATCCGGTGATCGTGGGGTCGTGGTTCGAAACTCCGCCGGGGCTTTTCCGTTTCAGTGGGATTTTCTTTCCCCCTGAGAGTCAATGTTGCACTGACTTTTCCCCTATTCCTGAAAAGTCCCCCTGAATGCGAGTACAAACCGAGGTTCCGAGTATACGCATAGCATCTTGCGCGCACCAAACCTAAATCCACAAACACCTTTACGGGAAGGGAAGGCCAGTTTTGGCCGTTGGTGAGGAGGGCACGTTTCACACAAGCATGCAAACTTCCGTAAGATCGAAAGGGAAAGATAAAACTTGAGACTGGTGAATGCACAGGAAACGAAAATGATTAACACCACAATCAGCGGCTCAGGGGGCTCTAACCCAAACAGGCAGCCTGTTAAGTAGTTCACAGCGTGATCGTATAACGCTTAGAACAGGTGTGTGACCATGCATGGGCGCTATATAGGTACTCTCAATAACTGTGATGTTAGATTATGGTTATGATGTGGTAAGTTCAGGTTAGAATTAGGTTTAGGGATAGGGTATTGAAGTTAGATTTTGGTTATGATTTGGTGAGTTTAGGTTAGAATTAGGTTTAGGGATAGGGTATTGAAGTTAGATTATGGTTATGATTTGGTGAGTTTAGGTTAGAATTAGGTTTAGGGATATGGTATTGGTCAGTTTAGGGTTAAGATTATAAATTCCGAAGTTGGAGAGTATTCTATTAATTCCTTGTAGCTTATGCATCAACACTCTACCTTTCCCTTCATCTCTCATCCGTTGTATAAACAAGGAGAAAGAAATCAGCCTTACAAATATTTGGTGCGGATCTGGACTGCAGTCCGGATCCAGTGCGCAAAATAACATTCACAAAAGGTGGAAGGGGAAGAACAGTTGGAAGACGAGGGACGGGGTGGAAGCAATAGCGGTAGTGTAGTAGAAGTAGTAGTAGTAGAACCAGCCGCTTTGGCGAAGTGGTTAGCGTCGCCGACTCCCGGCTGGGAGGTCGTGTGTTCGAATCCCATCAGAGTCATTTGGGTTTTTCTGCCCCGACGGCTCCTACCCAGAGTTGAGTTTGCTGCGGACTCAGTTAGGAAGACTGGGACCACACAGTCGAGTTTCATCCACTTAATGGATGGGTTTCTGAGAGTGCTGCTCAAATTTCTTGACCAACACTGCAGGTGCCTGTATCTCTCGGGCCTGGCTGACGCCGGGATGTATTATGAAAGGAAGCGTAGAGTACAGCCCTGTCATGTAGTCTCAGACCGAAATGAAATCCGTAGCATCATCTTAATCATCCTCATTCTCATCGATCAGCATTAAAGAAAATGTCTCAAATTCTGTGGCCCATCATGCCCTGCTCTCATGGTGACCTCATTTTCGATGTCCTCTCCACTCTGTGGCCTTGGTCTGGTTCCGTCGGGGCCACCCGCATCGGCGAGTCCATGGGGGCTGTCGTTGGACGGACGTGGTGGCGCCCTCCGGGGGAAGAGCTCACTCACGCCGGCTCCGCGACTAAGCAGTTACTGTCGTCAGTAGGGTCTTAGTAGGTGGTGTCCTGCGTATGTTAGATCAGAACAGGTGCCACTGAACACCACCGAAGTGACTCGGCAGCAGTGCAGTGTCTCCTCCGTGGGTTACCTCTTGACGACTTGACATTGACTGCTCCCTGTGGATTGCCGGTGTCGGGGCTGCGGCGGGGCCGACCGGGCTGTGGCTGTGGACGGGGTGTCGGAATGAGCGGCGTGGGTGCACTGCCTCTGAGGTGGTGCAGAAGTTGGGATAGCAACAAACAAAAAAATAGTAGTAGTAGAAGATGTTGTTGTTCTTGTTTTTGTTGCTGTTGTAGTAGTAGTAGTAGTAGTAGTAGTAGTAGTAGTAGTAGTGTAGTAGTAGTAGTAGTAGTGTAGTAGTAGTAGCAGCAGCAGCAGTAGTAGTGTAGTAGTGGTAGTTGTTCTTGTTCTTCTAGTGCTGCTGTAGTAGCAGAAGTAGTAGTTGTTCTTGTTCTTCTTGTTATTGTTGCTGTAGTAGTAGTAGTAGTAGTTAGTAGTAGTAGTAGTAGTAGTAGTAGTAGTAGTAGCAGCAGCAGCAAATAGCAGTAGCAGTCGTAGTAGCAGCAGTATTTTCACCTTTTTTTTCTTACTGTCATTGTCCTGAACACCATTATAGAGTAAGGTCTGAACGTTGACATGGCTTTACCCTACCACTGCGTCTCCCAGGTGCCCCACACCTTTCTCTCCCATGTGCCTCACGCCTTTCTTTCCCGACGACCGCTCGCGCACCACACAAACAGCAGGTGCCGTGGGATCTGGCAGCGGATCAAGTGAAAGTCTTTTCACCGCGAACGGACCAATTAAAGAACGCTGGGGGACTTTCTACACGGCGGGGCCTATTGTGCAGTATCTGGTGCCCCGGATAATGTCCGCACAATGCTGCCTTGATCACGAGACTCCAAGGCAGTTGGTACGTTCTGAACACAAAGCACAGCAGTATAGGTGAGGGTGGGGGTGGGAAGGTGGGAGGGGGGTGAAAGGAGAGGTCAAGGACCCCACTTTACCTACCCCCTCCCTCCTTTCCCCCTCTCAATCGATGAAGCCTGTAAATTCAACGACATTTTCCCTTTATGATAAGGAGATTGCCTCGACGAGGCTTTTGAGCTGTCGTAGTTTGTTTAGAATCGCAGTCCTGTTAAAAAAAAACTTGTATGTCCATCCTCGCGGCAAATCACTATCAAACTTTCAAAATGGTGGCACTGGATAGACTGGGACTTAAAAAAGCATGAAAATCAAACACTTCTCATATACCAGCCTTTGAAGCTCTGATGTTTACTGCCGGGTGAGGCAGCGCTTCTGACACACAATAAATCATACACGTCGTGATAGCAATGTTTGATTTTTTAATCAAACGGGCATCTTGTTCCACGCCATAACGGAGTTCATACTTGACGGTTGATAGAGTGGTAATGAGAGGCACACGACTTTTTTTTTCTTTTTACCTTTTTTTCCAAATCTACCCAGGCTTTTTCAATCAGATCGAGATCGGGCGACTGCTGGCCACGGTAGGGTCAGAATGGATGCTGTCACAACCACTGTTCTGTTTCACGGGACTTGTAAAGTGAACGGAGCCCTCGTCTACTTGGCGGTGATTTTGCCTCGTAGGAAAGAAAATCACTGAGCAGGTGGGTGGAGGTGGTCTTGCGGCGCATAAATGTACTCGTTAGATTCAGTGTTTCTTCCACGATCATACAATCCCTTACACCAAAGAATGAAACATTTCCACGCCACGAGTGTTGGATCACACACAGCCACGCATTCTGCTTCCACTTTTCAGAGGACTTTTGGTCACCACTTTTTACAGGACTTTTGATCACCACTGTTCACAGGACTTCTGGTCACCACTGTTCACAGGACTTCTGGTCACCACTGGTCACAGGACTTCTGGTCACCACTGTACAGAGGACTTCTGGTCACCACTGTACAGAGGACTTCTGGTCACCACTGTTCACAGGACTTCTGGTCACCACTGTTCACAGGACTTCTGGTCACCACTGTACAGAGGACTTCTGGTCACCACTGTTCACAGGACTTCTGGTCACCACTGTTCAGAGGACTTCTGGTCACCACTGTACAGAGGACTTCTGGTCACCACTGTTCACAGGACTTCTGGTCACCACTGTACAGAGGACTTCTGGTCACCACTGTTCAGAGGACTTCTGGTCACCACTGTACAGAGGACTTCTGGTCACCACTGTTCACAGGACTTTTGGTCACCACTGTTCAGGGAACTTTTGGTCACCACTGTTCACAGGACTTTTGGTCACCACTGTTCACAGGACTTTTGGTCACCACTGTTCACAGAACTTTTGGTCACCACTGTTCAGAGGACTTTTGGTCACCACTGTTCACAGGACTTTTGGTCACCACTTTTCAGATGGACTTTTGGTCACCACTTTTCAGATGGACTTTTGGGTCACCACTTTTTAGGTGGACTTTTGGTCACCACTATTCAGATGGACTTTTGGTCACCACTTTTCAGATGGACTTTTGGTCACCACTGTTCACAGGACTTTTGGTCACCACTGTTCACAGGACTTTTGGTCACCACTTTTCAGATGGACTTTTGGTCACCACTGTTCACAGGACTTTTGGTCACCACTGTTCACAGGACTTTTGGTCACCACTTTTCAGATGGACTTTTGGTCACCACTTTTCAGATGGACTTTTGGTCTTTTGGTCACCACTTTTCAGATGGACTTTTGGTCACCACTGTTCACAGGACTTTTGGTCACCACTTTTCAGATGGACTTTTGGTCACCACTGTTCACAGGACTTTTGGTCACCACTTTTCAGATGGACTTTTGGTCACCACTGTTCACAGGACTTTTGGTCACCACTTTTCAGGTGGACGTTTGGTCACCACTGTTCACAGGACTTTTGGTCACCACTTTTCAGATGGACTTTTGGTCACCACTTTTCAGATGGACTTTTGGTCACCACTTTTCAGATGGACTTTTGGTCACCACTGTTCACGGACTTTTGGTCACCACTTTTCAGATGGACTTTTGGTCACCACTTTTCAGATGGACTTTTGGTCACCACTTTTCAGGTGGACGTTTGGTCACCACTGTTCACAGGACTTTTGGTCACCACTTTTCAGATGGACTTTTGGTCACCACTTTTCAGATGGACTTTTGGTCACCACTTTTCAGATGGACTTTTTGGTCACCACTTTTCAGATGGACTTTTGGTCACCACTTTTCAGATGGACTTTTTGGTCACCACTTTTCAGATGGACTTTTGGTCACCACTTTTCAGGTGGACTTTTGGTCACCACTTTTCGATGGACATTTGGTCACCACTTCACAGAACGTTTGGTCACCACTTTTCAGGTGGACTTTTGATCACCACTTTTCAGGTGGACTTTTGATCACCACTTTTCAGGTGGACTTTTGGTCACCACTTTTCAGGTGGACTTTTGGTCACCACTTTTCAGGTGGACTTTTGGTCACCACTTTTCAGGTGGACTTTTGGTCACCACTTTTCACGGGACTTCCGCCACGCTGTAACTCTGTTGATGATC
>CM031609.1:14472668-14496302 GCA_018398815.1 Conus ventricosus | reverse complement strand
ATGTAAATTCAGTTATTATTCATAGTCTTTTTCTAATCGTAAAAACTGATCAGGTTTAAAGTAACAGTTACTCCTTCAAGATCATCAGACACATGCAGTTCAGCATCTTCGGGGGCAATATTATCAACTAATATGGCAAATAATTTTATAATTGGTTTAGGCCAAGACTTTGGGATTTTACTAACAACTTTCAATACGCTTTCTCGAATAGTTAAGTTTTCAAAAAGTTCTGTTATAAATTCATCAAACATGTCCTTTAACACTTCTTTATCAACCCCAGCATTAATCGCCCACCCAAAATCATCAAATATTTCTGTAAGCTTTATAACTACGTTGGGTTCATTTTTTAAACTCAAATAAAAAACAACAATTAAAAAATAATTAAGCCCGCAGCATCTCTCTCCCCCTCTTCTCCCTCATTCACTCCCTCATCTCTCTGCCTCTGTCTGTCTTTGTCTGTCTGCCTGTCTCCACCTCTCATCCCTACCTCCCCCCTCTGCCCCCTCTCTCTCATTCACACACACATGTCAAGGGAAACAACTCCTTAGACGTTTGTAACTTGAAAATAGGAGTTGTCCCCCGTATCTATGAGCGCTAAGTAATGTTTTTATTAAGATGAAAGGAGTTTTTTTGTTTAATGATAGTTATTTAGAACTACATACATACATGCTTGGCTACCCTGATCACGCACACACACGCAGGCACGCAGGCACACGAACACACAGACACAGAGTGTGAGGCGCTTTCCGCCTATTGATCGTTTTGACAGCTAAGGTCCTATTTTAAGTCCGGGGTTTCCAGATCTGATAGCAGGTTGTAGAGTATTGATTTCTAACTTCCTTATTAACACATGCACAAAGTAATCAATAACAATCAAAATAAGCAAAACAGTGATAATGATAATGAAAGTGATTTATCTCCCCTTAATTATGCATAAATGTAATTACCTCCCCTGAATAAATTATCTATTTATAGATCAGGGAGAGAGAATTGATTATTAAAAGTTGTGTTTTTGTGTTTAATTTGCTAAAGCTTTTAATATGAATATTGTGCAAAGTAGCTACTAAAAAGTACTTTAAAGCACAGTTGTTGTTTAACCTTTAAAACTATTCTGCTTGAATAAAAAACAATTTAATAACAGCCGCACTTATGCATAAACACCATAAAATTATGAAAGCTTTCAGTTTGCACAGTAATATATTAATCCAAAAAGTGTAAAGTTGGGAATATGCCTGCGGTGGTTTTGTGCTTGTTTGTGTGGTTTAGAAAGTCTACATTTGACCCTTTCCCTGCCCTCAAGTGACTCTTCCCATTTTCGTGTTTCGTCTAGGTCACTGGCGCGGCTATAAACGCCCGCAAACCACATGTGTTGTGTTGTCTGGGTCACTGACGTGGCTATAAACGCCCGCAAACCACATGTGTTGTGTTGTCTGGGTCACTGGCGTGGCTATAAACGCCCGCAAACCACATGTGTTGTGTTTTTCTGGGTCACTGGCGTGACTATAAACGCCCACAAACCACATGTGTGCGTGTCCTAGGAAGAGCCACTGAAAAGGGGGTGAGAAAATTGCCTCAAATTAGACAACATTGCCATGAATCTCCATAAACCAAAGAAAAATGAAAATGTTCAGTAGCGCGTGAATCCGCCCTGAGCCTGGATGACCGCCTCAACCCTGCGTCGCATCCCTCCAGTCAGTCGCCGGATCTGTTGCATCGTCAGTTGCTGCCACTCCTGATGCAGTGCAGCTTCCAGTTGATGCAGATTTTGTGGAGGAGGGTCCAAGGTCTGCAAACGACAGCCAATCATGTCCCAGATGTGCTCCAGTGGATTGAGGTCTGGGCTCATGGCAGGCCATGGCAGGGTCTGCACTGCTTCTTGCTGGAGAAAGCCTGTTACTGCTTGAGCACGATGAGGCCTGGCGTTGTCATCCATGTACACTGGTCTGATGGCAAGTGGGTGGTTGTCAAAATGGGGCACAACGACCGGCTCAAGGACATCTCGGATGTACCGTCCGCCTGTGAGGGTTCCTCGAATGGTAATCAAATCCAGCTTGCAGTCGTGTGAGAGGCACCCCCAGACCATTATGGAACCGCCACCGTGAGGAACAGTTGCCTGTATGTTCCTGGGCGCATAGGCTGTATTTGGGCGTCTCCAAACCCTTGATCTTCCATCAGTGACGAGCAGCAGGAATCGGCTTTCGTCCGACCAGTGTATCTTTCTCCAGTTCCTCAGGTTCCACCCCCGCCGAGCGTGACACCAGTCCAAACGCCGTCTTTTGTGGTGGTCAGTCAACAGAGGGCGCTTGATAACCCTCCTCGCCTTATATCCGTGGGCTTTTAAGCGGTTCTGCACTGTTCTTGTGGAAAGTTGTCTGTTAGGCATCCACTGTCGTTTCAAGCTGGTGCTTGTGGCGAATGGCTCATGGCGTATCATGCGAAGTAGAGCCCTGTCTTCGCGCTGTGACGTTGCATGTGGTCGGCCAGATCGTGGGCGGTCCTGCACACTGTTGGTTTGCTGGTGTTTCCTCACCAGCCGGCTGATGACAGTGTAGTGGAAGCCCAATTGAGGTCCGATTGCTTTGAAGGACATTCCAGTGGAATGCATGCCAATAATTTGCCATCGTTTGGCCTCTGCTATCCTCCTTCGCACCATATTTCTTTGCAAAGAATATCTTTTCTTAAAACCAACTGTGATTGCTAAACTGGATGACTCACCAAACCTCAATTTTAAAAATTTCAAAACCGTAATGCACGTGCATGCCACACCGTGACTATGCTTCACATACACGCCTGACTGGTTTTATCCTTTCAATGACACACCATTCTTGACAAAATTGAAAATTTTGGGGTCATACATTGTTGTTGTCAATTCTGACAGTTGAAAATATAAGGGGTGCTTAACTTTTTTCTTTGTGTATATATATATATATGTGTGTGTGTGTGTGTGTGTGTGTGTGTGTGTGTGTGTGTGTGTGTGTGTGCCCGTGCTTGAGCTCGTGCGTGTAGGCTGTGGTGTGTGTGTGTGTGTGTGTGTGTGCGTGTGTGCGCGCGCGCATGCGTGCATGCATGTGTGTGTGTGCGTTTTGTGTGTGTGCGCGCATGAATTTGTGTGCGTGTGTGTGTGCGTCGCGCGCGTGCGAGTGTGTGTGTGTGTGTGTGTGTCTGTGTGTGTATGTGCATGTGTGTGTGTGTGTGTGTGTGTGTGTGTGTGTGTGTGCGTGCATGTGTGTGTGTGGGGTGTGTGTGTGTGTGTGTGTGTGTGTGGTGTGTGTGTGTGTGTGTGTGTGAAGGAAGAATGGCGGACGGGGATAAGTAGGAAGGTAGGAATGTGTGTGTGTGTGTGTGTGTGTGTGTGTGTGTGTGTGGTGTGTGTGTGTGTGTGTGTGTGTGTGAAGGAAGAATGGCGGACGGGGATAAGTAGGAAGGTAGAAATGTGGGCGTGGGGATGTGAAATGGGAGAGAAGAAAGTGTATGGGTGTACACGTTTCATTATGTAGACTGACATCCCCCGGGATCATGTATTAACATTCCCTATGGTCAAAGGCCAAGTACTCCTGCCGTGCTGGGCAAGTGAAGCCTCCTAGGGTTGTAGTTCTTGAGCGTCGAGTCGACCGCTCCACAGTTAGGCCTAAAAGACGTCTACATAGCTACCTATCCCGAAGAACCTCACAGACCTGGAGAATCAGTAGCCCGACATATTTATCTATCTGTCTATCTATCTATCTATCTGTCTGTCTGTCTGTCTATCTATCTATCTATGTCCGTCTCCATTTGTCTGTCTGTCTATCAGTCTATCTTTCTGTCTAGACAGATAGACAGACAGATGGATAAGTAGACAGTAGATAGATAAGAGGATGGATAGATAAGATAGACAGATAGACAGGTAGACAAGCAGACAGCTAACAGCCAGCCAGCCAGATAGTTAGATAGGCAGATGAGAGACACATGTTAAAAACAAGGCAGCGCCTCAATCTCTAATCCCACTTCAGTCCGTTTATAATCCACTTCAATTTTCATACAAACAAGACAATTAATGTTGTCTGTAATTTTTGGTAACGTCGAAAAAGGAAAACCTTTCTAACTCTGTGCAGCCGTGCGCGACTGACCGAAAGAACAAGCAGTTCAACTGGGGGCCGGGAGTAGCTCTGTGGGTACAGAGCACCGGACTCGAGATCCTGGTGATCGTGGGGTCGTGGGTTCGAAAACTCCGCCGGGGGCTTTTCCGTGCAGTTGTATTTTCTTTCCCCCTGAGGAGTCAATGGTTGGCACCAGACTTCCTCTATTCCATGAAAAGACACCCGAATGCCGAGTACAAAACCGAGGATCCGTTATGACCATAGCATCGTGCCGCACCACCTGTAAATCCCATCATCACCTTTACGGAAGGGAAGGGCCAGTTTTCGGCCGATGTGAGGAGGGCACGTGTTCCAGCTGACACATCAAACTTCCGTGAACGATCGAAGGAATGAGTGAAAAGCTATTGACTGGTGATTGGCACAGGAAACCCACCCCGTAAAAATGCGATAATCACCAGCAATCAGCGGCTCAAGGGCTCCCCCAAACAGGGCAGCCTTATAAGTATTCACAGCGTGATCGTATAACGCTTAAGAACAGGTGTGTGACCATGATGGGCGCTATATAGTACTCTCAATAACTGGATTTAGATTATGGTAATGATGTGGTAAGTTCAGGTTAGAATTATGTTTAGGGAGTAGGGTATTGAAGTGTGATTGTTGGATATGATTTGTGAGTATAGTAGAATAATGTTTAGGATAGGAGTATTGAAGTTAGATTAATGTTAGTGATTTGGTGAGTTTAGTATAGAATTAGGTTTTAGGTGATATAGGTATTGGTCAGTTTAGGGTTAAGATTATAAATTCCGAAGTTGAGAGGTAATTCTATGTAATTCCTTGTACGTACTTGCATCACCACTCTACCTATCCCTTCATCGCTCCATACCGTTGTATAAAAAAGTGAGAAGGAAAATCATGCCCTACAAAGATTTCTGGGGTGCGGATCTGGGAACCTTGCCAATCCGATCCAGTGCGAAAAATAACATTCACAAAAGTGGAAGGGGAAGAACAGATTGACGACGAGGGACGGGGTGGAAGCAATAGCGGTAGTGTATTGAAGTAGTATATAGAACCATCCGCCTGGCGAAGTGTTAGCGTCGCGACTCCCGCAGGAGGTCGGTTGTTTTCGAATCCCATCAGAGTCCTTGGTTATTCCTGCCACCGACTGCTCCTACCCGAGAGTTTTAGTGCTGCGGACTCAGTTAGAAACCTGGGAGACCACACAGTATCGAGTTTCATCCACTTTAATGATGCGGGTTCGGAGATATGCTGTGCGCAAATTTCTTGACCAACACTGCGAGGTGCCTGTATCTCGCGGCCTGGCGTGACTCCGGATTATTATGAAAGGAAGCGTAGCGTACAGCCTGTCATTTAGTCTCCAGACCGCAAATGAATCCGTAGCAATCATCTTAATCAACCTCATTCTCATTGATCAGCCAATAAAGAACATATCTCAAATTCTGTGGCCCATCATGCCCTCTCTCATGGGTGACCTCATTTCGAATGTCCTCTCCACTCTGTTGGCCTTGAGTCTGGTTCCGTCGGGGCAACCCCATCGGCGAGTCCCATGGGGCTGGTCGTTGGAACGGACGTTGGTGCGCCCTCCGGGAAGAGCTCACGCACGCCGGCCTCCGCCCTAAGCAATTACTGTCGTCAGTGGACTAGCAGGTGTGTCCTGGCGTATGTTAATCACAAACAGCGCCCCCCCACTGAACACCACCGAATGACTCGGCAGGCAGTGCAGTGTCTCCTCCGTGGGTTGCCTCTTGAACGACTTGACACTACTGCTCCCTGTGGATTGCCGGGTGTCGGGCTGCGGCGGGGGGGCCGAACCGGCTGGGTTTTGGGACGGGTGTCGGTATGAGCGGCGTGGTGCACTGGCCTCTGAAGGTGTGCAATGAAGTTGTGGATAGCAAAATAAAAAAAAAAAAAGAATAGTATAGTAGGAAGATGTTGTTGGTTGTTCTGGTTTTTGTTACTGTTTGTGCTGTAGTAGAAGTATAGTAGTAGTTAGTAGTAGTAGTAGTAGTAGTATTAGTAGTATGTTGGTGGGTATGTAGCACAGTAGTATGTAGTATTGTAGTTAGTTCTGTGTTCTCTTGTGCGGCGTATAGCAAAGTATAGTGTTCTTGTTCTTCTTGTTATTGTTGCTGTAGTAGTAGTAGTAGTAGTAGTAGTAGTGAGTCTAGTAGTAAAGTTAAGTAGTACGTAGTTGTAGCAGAGCACAGCACACAGCACTACAGTACAGTCGTAGTAAGCAGCAGTATTTTCACTTTTTTACTTACTGACATGGTCGCCAGATCACCATTAATAGTAATCTAGAACGTTGACATGGCTTATCCCTACCACGGTCTCCAGTGCCTCAACACCTATCTTTTTCCCGACGACCGGCTCGGCGCAACCACACAAACAGCAGGATGCCGTGGATCTGGCAGCGGATCAATGAAAGTCTATTTCACCGCGAAGCGGACAAATAAAAGAAACGCTGGGGGTCGACTTTCTCACGCCGGCCCTATTTCAGTACAGGTGCCCCGGATAATTGTCCGCACAATCTGCCTAGATGCACGAGACCCACCAAGGCAGTTGGAGCTATCTGAACAGCAAAGCACAGCAGGTGTAGGTAGGTGGGGTGGGAAGGTGGAGTGGGGGTGAAAGGGAGAGTCAAGGACCCCAATTATCTGACCCCTCCCTCCTAATCCCACCCTCTCATTCGATGAACGCCTGATATATTCAACATTTTCCTTTTAAGAAGAAGGAGATTGCCTCAAGAGGCATTTGACCTATCGTAGTTTGTTTAGAATCCAAAAAAAGGTCCACACCTGTTAAAAAAAAAAAAACCGTGTATTTCCGATCCTCGCGGCAAAATCACTATCAAAAACTTTCAAAAAAAATGGGAGGCACTGGATAGACTGGGACTATAAAAGCATGAAAATCAACACTTCTCACTATACCAGCCTTTGAACCTGATGTTTCGGCCCCGGTGAGGCAGCGCGATTCTGACATCAGTGGGACATGGAACGAGCTGGTAACACAATAAATGGGGGGGGGGGGAAATTTATGGACATCACTGTGATAGCATGTTGATTTTTTAATCAACCGGCATCTATTTTCTCTCGCATAACATTAATACTTACGTTATAGAGTGTAATAAGATGCACACACGACTTTTTTTTTCTTTTTACCTTTATTTCCTAATCTACCCAGCTTTTTCAATCAGATCGAGATCGGCGACAGCTGGCCACGGTAGCGTCAAATGATGCTGTCACGAACCACTGTTCTGTTTCACGGACTATGTAAATGGAACGGAGCCGTCTCTGCTTGGCGTGATTTTGCCTCGTAGGAAGGAAATCACGACACTTGTGGGTGAGGTGGTCTTGCGCGCATTGTCCCCAAGAGCGTGGAAACCTCTCAAAAGGCATTAGACGCTTGGAACAAAGGTACATGGTATGGGGTATACAAATAGTAATTGACCATTAACCAGGTACCTTATCCACCGCACACGCGCCGAAGAGTCAGATACAAACAACACTAGGAAGATTCGGACCTGCCGGTGGCGAAAGGGGAAGAAGTGTAACACTACGCGACCTCGGCACCCCAATTGAGCCGCTAAATGCTCAGTCAGCTGAGTTCTGTTGTGGTAAACAGTCAGTGAAGACAGGGGGCCTTGGATTTGTTCAATGGTATTAGCCGTGGGTCACGGTGTTGGTTCTATGTCAGGCTGCTGGGAATGGCCGTGATGAGTTGTAGTAACCCTCCTTAAGATAATTAACTGTGTTAACTGAACCTACCGAATCGGAGGCGGGAATTTCTGATGTTCCATCTGGGGCTAATTGTGGTTTGCTAATCAATTAGTAGGGGATGTGTAAATGCTTGTATTGTGTGAATGTACGAGTGAAATTCAGGTACTTTGAACTAGGGTTTGAGAAGCAGCAGTACAAAGGCATGGCCCGAAGGGGAATCCTTGTTTACCTCTCCTATATAAACTGTGGTGAGAACAACGTTCGTGAGAACAACACCAGGAGAGAGAGAGAGAGAGGAAGGAGTGAAGCAGGACAGAGAGAAATGGTTCGAAGAGAAACGTGGTCTGGAGATAGAAGAGACAGCTTTAAGTCTTAGGTTGAGAACCAAGCTGACGGAAGGAAACTAATTTTTGAAGCCCTGAGGAGGTTGAAGACAGACAAACTGAATTTTGAGACCCAGAGTGGGTGAAGAAGACGAAGAAGCAGAGTTCGACCGTCGAGATCCCAAGACGACCACGAAGTTACCAGTCCTGAAGCCAGGAGCCATCAACCTAGGCGGTCACCATCAAGCAGTGCTGGAAGAAGACCTTTGAAGAAACTTGTACAAGAACTGATGTGTGATTGAAAGCGTGGTTGTGTGTGTAAAATCCTGGCCATGTTAAGAAGTCATTTTTCCATGATAAACTCACAGGGATAAGGAAGGTATTGATCTTTATGTTCTGATAATTCATTTGTGTGTGATTTGATTGTTTCAATGATTAATAATAAGTAGCATAGAAATTGCATATCTTGTTCTCAGTCGTGTTAGGAAGAACGAAATGCGATGACATCACATTCCCAGGGGAAAAAGAAGGCAAATGTTTGATGGGCGCATGATTGCATATGCAGTAATGAGTGCGAAAGATACCTTGGAGTGTTAAGCCTGACAATCATACACTCAACTTAGTGCACTAAAGCAATACCATCAAGATTTCCCCCCGTCCTGGACCAAAGTGGTCGAGCCAGCCGGATTGCATGTGCCCAAATAGTATTCAGGACGGGAAACAAAGTGATACTAGAGTATGACGGTGCGAAGCGTTCCACTAATTGAAATTTAATTACTCTTCTAATTATTTCCTTTAGTTCGTTGAGTGTTGAGCATTGAACCTTGTGTGAGGTGGTTTGTATTAATCAAAGTCGTTCATAGAAGCGAAGAACGAAGGTCTAGTCGTAAGCTCTCACAGAAGCTGTGTTTGAAGATTAAGCACCTTGTGTTAGGAACACAACCAATGGTTGGATGTACCGCGTAACGTTTAGTACAGATAAAACTGTGTACCAAACTCTTTACTCGTTTTTAAATAACTACTGGTTTTAGTGGTGCTAAAACATAAAAGAAAAGAAAATAGTCTGAAGAAAGTTTTACTCCCATTGCGGAACTGATTAGTTTAGGGAAAACTATGATAATACAGGAGATGAGCTGCGTATCATTGAAACTCACAGAAGAATGAGAAGAAGAAGGGCGTGAAAGAAGAAGTTTGAAAAGGGGGAATCACTTCGACGCTGTCAAAAAAAAGAAAATCGATGCCGAGCTGAGAGACTTAAGAATCTCTAACTGCTGCGTCAAGGCGAAAGCCAGAATTAGAGAGGTGCACTGCCAGAGCAAGAGCAATGGCATAGAGTGCAGCTCCAAGTCAAGAGCAGATGCTAGAGAGGGCGAGAGCAGAACGAAATCAGAGATACTAGCCAAGAGCAAATAGAGTTGGAAAGAATAAAGTCTGAAAATCGTAGTGAAATGACATCCATTTCTGAGTCAGTAGGCCGCAAACAAAAGTTGCGCACCTAGACCTAAAACTCCCCACTGTTCAGAGAAGGAAACTGATTCGATCGGATGCCTATATCAGTTCGGTTAGAATCATTTGCCCGAGCACGAGGGGCTGGCCCGAAGATACGTGCAAATAAACCTGTCTGCCTTGGTTGACAGGACGTGCTTTACACACAGTTTCCACCTTACCCAAAAGGTGAGCGATGAGATTTTGACAAGTGAAACAGCAGTATACTAAAGGCGTATGATTTGACTAGAGAAGGTTTTAGGCGTAAGCTTTCGCGAGCGAGAATCTGAACAGGGGAGACATACACACTCAGTTCGGTGTTAACCTGGATCACTACTATTTCAACAAATGGGTATTACTTAGTGGAGGTAGACATTATTTTTGAAGGCCACAAGAACACTGGTGATGAAGGAACAGATACATGTATGGTTGTGGGGACGGCCTCACAATCCAACATTAAGTGTAAATTGTGGCAACCGACAATAGCTGAGGTCCTTCAGACGCAAGACTTAACCGGAAGCGAGGCGTGACTTGCCTGAACAAGAGGAAAACCCGGACAGCATATTCAAGGAGAGCAGTCCAGCCCATTCTAACACGCAATGAGTCAGCAGTTACACACCCGTAAGGCCATCAGCGTCACGTGACAATACAAGGGTGAAAACCAATAGCCACTGGCTAGGAAAGTACGTACAGTTTTTCTGCAATAAGACAGGGCACGTGGCTAGGATTCTGTATATTTAAGAGCAACAGAAGGCACAGCGATGAGAGATCAGGCCAAGAGAGAGCAAAATAGAAAAGATAACAGAGATACAGTGTATTATGTCTAGGATTGTGCGTGTGTCACAGATTGCACGATAACATGGGATGTGCACAAAGCAGAGTAAGTGACAATGTGGTTTAATTCATAGTGACTCAGTGCACTGGTGGTCAGGGTGAAGGAGTCCCTGGTTTGAGAAGGACAATGTCACAGGTAAAACACGGAGTGTAGACACATAGATGGCACAGTAGCATAAATCAAAACGCCCCAGTTTTATTCGCTACCCAGTTTTATAGCGAAGTGTACCGGCTTTGGCTGTTCCGAACCGCCGTAACGAATTGGTAATCGGGAACATCGTAGGAGCACTGGGTTCGGAGAACCAGACGCTGACTTTTGTGTCGAATCGGGAGAAAAAACCACGTGAAAAAAGGCCCCAGCAGTCCAAATCACTCACAGAACGGATGGAGCGTGTCCAGTGAGACCATCCGCCTCTCACTTGCGGACAGAACAAAAGGCGACTTCTCGCTCAATAAACTTTTGGTTTTTGCTCACAGAGGCCAGAAGAAAGGGGTGAAGGAGGGCACCATCGGGTTTGAGATGAAGGGATGGTCGTATTGGTACCGACTTGTCAGCTCACTTGGAGTTCGGGGGAAGGACAAAGCGACAGATCGTTGTGGCCTTCGAAATCGCAGAAAGGCGTTCAAGACAGAAAAACATTGACGTCATCCGCGGGCCCGTCTCGCTAATAGCCACACCGAAAGGGTAGACGCAGAGTACGACTGGCGCTGGTATCCTTGTGATTAATCAGGCGCTCTGTGCGCATTCAACACAAGTCCGTGGTTCGACACACGGGGTTAGAGAGTGTAGAAAGAGTGACGGACCGTAGGCCCAAAATAAAATGGGTGGCATATTATTTCAGCTGGGCACGGGGTAAATATTAGGTTGCGTAGGTCTTTGTGCATGTAGCGTATGCGTGACGTGGCTTTGCAGGCCACGGTATGAAGAGAAGGTGAGAGAATTTCCGTAGAAAACGAATGGTTTTATTGGCCACAACGACTTAGGAGCTGGTGGAATTTCAGATTGTATGTTGAATATATCTTGATAGTGTGTATGTTATTGAATTTTCTCTATAATTTTTTGTTGCAAGACATATCCTTGCGTGCGTTCTCTGTGAAGTAGGGCTTATGAGAGGGCCGATATATGCACGGGTTAAATGGGAAAATTATGAGATTCATCTCCATGAAGTTAAGTATAAGCCATGCAGGTCATTGTCTTCGATGGGGGGCATTTGTCAAGGAGCGTGAAACCTCTCAAAAGGTGCAATAGACGCGTGGAGACAAAGGGACATGTATAGTGGAAATACATATAGTAATTGACCAATTAACCTGGTACCTTACCCACCGCATCACGGCCTGAAGTGGTCAGATGACAAACAACACTAGAGAGAGTTCGGACCTGCCGGTGCAAAGGGAGGAATGTATCCACTTACGACCTCGGCACACCAAGTGGAGCGCTAAATGCTCCAGTCACAGAGGTACTTTGTGTAAACAGTCCAGTGAAAGAGGCAGGGGTCCATGGGATTTGTTCAAAGGTAGTTGCCGTGGTCACTGTTTGGTTCTAATGACAGGCTGTCTGAATTCGTGTGGTAGGTTTGTATAGCCCTCCTTAAGATAAATTACTGTGTTAACTGACCACACGAAGCGTTCGGGAATTTTCGATGTCCACCTGGGCTTAAGTGTGTGTTTGCTATCAAGTATAGTAGGAGGTTGTGTAACTCAGATGTTGTAATGTTGCGGGTGGAGATTATCATGGTAACTTGGTGAACATAGGTTTGAGAACACCGGAGACAAAGCAAGGGCCCAAGGGGAATTCTTGTTTCCCTCCCTAATCTAAAACTGAGGAGAAACAACGTGTCGTGAGAACAACACCAGGATAGAGAGAGAAGAGGAGAGGAGTGAGCTAGGACAAGAAAGGTCGAGAGAAAACGTGGTCTGGAATAGAAGAGACAGCTAAGTCTAGGTTTGAAGACAAGCTGGAAGAGAAGGAAAGCAAAGTTGAAGCCCAGAGGTGGGTGAAACAGGACAAACTGGAATTTGAACCAAGTGGGTGAAGTAAGACGAAGAAGAAGATTCGACGACGAGACCCAGAGACTACCACGAAGACGCCAGTCCCTGAAGCCTGAGCACAGTCAACCAAGGGCGCACCATCAAGCAGTAGGCTGAAGAGACTTGAAGAAACTTGTATCAAGAACTGTGTGTGTGTGAAAGCGTGGATGTGTGTGTGAACAACCTGGCCAGGTAAAATTCATTTTCATTATAACCCGGGATTAGGAAGTATTGATCATTTTATGTTCTGATATTTCAATGTGTGTGAATTGATTGTTCATGATTTAATTAATCAGTAGCATAGAAAATTGGCATTTCTGTTCTCAGTCCCGTGTTATAGAGAGACAATTCGTGACATCCAATCCCATAACGAGGCGAATGTTTTGATGGGGCGCATCGAGTGTGCATATCGTGTAAGAGTGCAAAGAGACCCTTGTTGGTTGTAAGCCTGACAAAAAACATAAACTTAGTGTCACTTTATAGCAATACCAACACGCGAGTCCCCGTCCTGACACGCAGAAATGTTACCTCGTAGGATTCAGTGTTATCTCCACGATCATACAATCCCTTACACAAAAAGCAAAGAAACATTTCCACGCCACTCACAGTTTCAGACTACATAGTGTTGGATACACACACAGCACACGCTTTGCTGCTTCCACTATTTTCATAGGACTTTATGGTCACCACTGTTCAAGGACTCTGGTCCACCACAGTGCACATAGGACTTCTGGTCAACCAATGTTCAAGACTTCTGGTCACCACTGTTTCACGAGGACTTCTGGTCACCACTGTCCCAGACTTTTTGGGGGGGGGGTCACCACTGACAGAGGACTTTTAGTCACCACAGAACAGAGGACATTTTGGTCACCACAGTACAGAGGACTTTTTGGTCACCAACTGTACATAGACGTCTGTTCAACCACTGTTCACAGGACTTCTGGTCACCACTTTCTGATCACATACTTTTTTGGACACCACTGTTCACAGGACGATTGGTCACTGTCCACAGGACTTAAAACTTTTGGGGTTTTGGAAGATAATTCTCATTCTCCCAAGCCTGATGTTAAGGTGGAGATGTGGCCGGAGACATCTTCACTACATTGGCCGGGTGTTGACCATTGTGTTATTTGTGTCATCCCGGTGCGCTACGTCCGTGCATTTCGCTCCCATCCTCCAATATTTCTCTTCTTTTTATTTTTATTAAAAGCTTACTTTTTCTGTCTTTTATCGGTTTTTCCACGTGGTTCAATCTCTGAGTGCAGGTGACACACTGGGCTGTTTTGTAACGTGTTGTGCCATCTTGGTTAGCGAGTGATGTGGCACTCGCTTACGAACCGTTGAGATCACGGAGAGATCTCTATCTCTGCCACTGAGAGCCTTCCTGCCTGAAATCCCTTCGACGTGGGTTGCTGGAACTGTCTTTCAGCCCTTTCGTGGGAAGGAAAGAATTCCACTTGCCGCCTCTTGGATCCCTATCCGCCAGCAGAAGAACAGCACCTTAGGTCATCCCTGACCTTTGGAATCCACATCATTGTGGGACGTCACGGTTTTCGGCTGTCCATCCCTTCATTGATTGGACGACGTTTTCTTACCTCGCCCACCGCCTTTTTGTAACTATGTGGTCTGATCTGGACAGTGGTTTATTTGGTTTTCTAACCTCTCAGCGTTTGAGGGTTCTTCTTCATCCTAATGTCGTTGGCTCGGGCAACACCAGTTATTATGTGTAACGGATCCAAAGGAGGGGGGCCGGTTTGGAAATGGTATCGAGATATGCGTCTTTGTTGTAGAATTGTATAGAAACCATTATCTTTTAATTGTGTTTTCCCGGTCCTTCGCGGCTATTAATTCTTTACTTTGAACTGAGTTTTAAAATTAACTACTATATGAAATCCCTTCATTCCGGTCAAGGGAGCGTGTTAGGTTTTTTCAGATTACACAGGTTGATCAAGCCTTTCTTGCTTAATATGTTAATTGGACCGTAAGGATATCGTAAGTGATTAGTTTCATTTTCCTTGTTTGTTTACGTAGATACGAGACGGAATCGTGAAATGCAAGAGCGGTTCGAACGGCTTGACACTTAGACACACGGAGTGAGGAAATTCGTGCCGAATCGCCCCGCTGTGTTCCCGTTCTTCGTGGAGTCCTTGTCCATATGTTTGTGTGACAGACTATGGATGGATTTTAGATGGGTTTTATTTATTGAGATTTGACTAGGAAGTTTATCCTTTGTACATGCAGTGTCATAGGTACAGGATGCAAAGAAATGCCAAGGATACAGGTTAAAAGCAAAGGAAAAAGTGAAAGAAGTTATTATAGTAATTTACCCATTTAAAATGACAAAGGACATTGTTGACCTTTTTACGCTAGTTACCCTTCACACGACGCACCGCCGACCCACTTATGTTGCCACAACACTGAACAAGGACGATAGAAAAAATGTCTTCTCATCTGCGACTGATCACCGCCGTAGGGCGGAAAAATTTCGAGCCATTTGGTATTCCGCACTCCGGCTTGGACTGGCTAAAGGACCCACATCCGGACCTGCAGACACCATCCGGGTATCCCAGGCACTCAGTCGCTGCACTGAGGACTGATTTGCGAAGGAGTGCCTCACCCTTCCAACCGGACAACTCACCTGGACTGGAAAGACCAGCCCACTGCCTGCAACTGAGGACAGTTGAAGGTGTGGCCTCACCTTCTCCGGGACAACCTGTCACCTCGGACTGGAAACCATCACACACTAGAGGCGCGTCGCCCTCAAAAGACCCACCTCCCACGGTGAACCTGCCTCGGGCATGGACTAAATGAGTCTTCAGTCGTGTGTGGAGTGTGGTGTGGGTTTTGGCGTGCTGTGTGTTGGCCTGAAGCCGGGTCACTTGATCTTTTTTTTTTCTTATTTTGTATTAACCCTGACAAGGTCCTGTTTGATGTTTAATTTGTTTCAACTTCTGTCTCTGTTATTTAATGCCTTTGTAGTGGTTTTTAGGGGGTAACAGGTTTAGGGACGGGTACGGGATCCCGGATATTGGCTGGTTTTTTTTGGGGGTGGGGGGTTATTTAATTTGAACTTGGTCCCCAAGGTCAGTTAAGTTCTGAAGAGGTGCCTTTTGTCTCTTCTATGCCCATTGTTTTTTTTTGTTTTCTTTCTTTCCTCTCTCGCTGTTTTTCCTCTTCTTTGTTTATGACCCATACCCCAACTGGAGTGCTATAGAGGAGAATGATTGTAATGTTTAAGTAAAAATATTTGTTGAAAAACCTCTTTCTCTTGTGGTCCGTGATGTGAGGGATTGAGTGATCGCTAGGGCCCCGTTTCTGCCACTTCTGCACATTTCCTTTTTTAAGACCCCCCCTGTCATGATGCACTCGCACGGACAGTCACCCTGTCAGAGGACTATTGATCACTCCACTCTTCAGAGGACTTTGGTCACCACTGATATCAAAGGACTTTTGATCACCACTGTTCAGAGGACTATCTAGGTCAAGCACTGGTTACAGACTTCTGTCACCGACTGTTCACCGGACTTTGGTCCACCACCGTTCAGTAGGACTTTTGATCACCACTGTTCAGAGGTCTTTGATCACCACTGTTCACCAGGACTTCTGTCACCAACTGTTCAGAGGACTTTTGGTCACCACTGTTAAAGAGCCCTTTTGGTCACCACTGTTCAGAGGACCTTTGGTCACCACTGTTCACTAGGACGTTTGGTCACCACTGTTCAGAGGACCTTTGGTCACCACTGTTCACAGGACGTTTGGTCACCACTGTTCAGAGGACCTTTGGTCACCACGTTCAGAGGACTTTTGGTCACCACTGTTCAGAGGACCTTTGGTCACCACTGTTCAGAGACATTTGGTCACCACTGTTCACAGGACTATTTGGTCACCACTGTTCAGAGGACCTTTGGTCACCACGTTCAGAGGACCTTTGGTCACCCACGTTCAGAGGCCCTTTTGGTCACCACTGTTCAGGGACTTTTTGGGTTTCACCACTGTTCAGAGGACCTTTGGTCACCACTGGTTCAAGGACCTTGGTCACCACTGTTCAAGGACCTTTGGTCACCACTGTTCACAGGACTTTTGGTCACCACTGTTCACAGATTTTTGGTCACCACTGTTCACAAGGACTTCTGGCACCACTGTTCAGAGGACCTTTGGTCACCACTTTTCACAGAACTTTGTCACCACTGTTCAGAGGACCTTTGGTCACCACTGTTCACAGGACTTCTGGCCCACCACTTTTAAAGGGACCTTTGGTCACCACTGTTCACAGGACTTTTGGTCACCACTGTTCACGGGACTTTGGGTCACCACTGTTTCAGAGGACTTTTGGGGTCACCACTGTTCACAGGACTTCTGGTCACCACTGTTCAAAGGACCTTTGGTCACCACTGTTCACAGGACTTTTGGTCACCACTGTTCAGAGGACCTTTGGTCACCACTGTTCAGAGGACCTTTGGTCACCACTGTTCAAAAGGACGTTTGGTAAACCACTGTTCACGGGACGTTTGGTCACCACTGTTCAGAGGACCTTTGGTCACCACTGTTCAGAGGACCTTTGGTCCCACTGTTCAGAGACCTTTGGTCACCACTGTTCAGATGGACTTTTGGTCACCACGTTCACAGGACTTTTGGTCACCACTTTTCAGGTGGACTTTTGGTCACCACTGTTCCAGGACTTTTGGTCACCACTTCTCAGGTGGACTTTTGGTCACCACTTTTCAGGTGGACTTTGGTCACCACTGTTCACGGGATTTTTGGGTCACCATTTTTCCCAGGTGGATTTTTGGGTCACCACTATTCAGGTGGACTTTTGGTCCCCACGTTCACAGGACTTTTGGCCACCATTTTTCAGATGGACTTTTGGTCACCATTTTTTCAGATGGATTTTTTGGTCACCACTTTTTAGGGGGACTTTTGGTCACCACTATTCCCCAGGACTTTTGCCACCACTTTTCAGATGACTTTTGGTCACCACTTTTCAGATGGACTTTTGGTCACCACTTTTCAGGGGACTTTTGGTCACCACTTTCAGGTGACTTTTGGTCACCCACTTTTCGATGGACATTTGTCACCACTTCACAGAACGTTGGTCACCACTTTTCAGTGGACTTTTGGTGACGACTTTTCAGGTGGACTTTTGATCACCACTTTCAGGTGGACTTTGGTCACCACTTTTCAGGGGGATTTTTGGTCACCACTTTTCAGGGACTTTTGGTCACCACTTTTCACGGACTTCCGCCACGCTGTAACTCTGTTGATGATCTTATATCAACGCCAATTTTTCACCACGGAACAAGAAATATTTTAGATTCCATTCACATCAGGGCAGTCTTGTCGAACACGCATTTCTCCTGAGCTGCCCTGTCCACTTCCATGATAACAACCATCCTCTTTCACAGTTCTTCTTCATGGAGTTTTCCTTTGCACAGTTCTCCCGCGAACAATCAAGCCAGTCATTGACTTACATTCACCAGCGCGATAAACCCCCTGAATTCTGGTGTTTGACGCGCTTTCCGCTGAGTCAAATCTGGCCAAATCGGTTGAGAACTTTCCAAATGGCACTTTCAGGTGTCTGAGGCACTGTTTTCCATGTTCCTGTGTTGCTGCGTTTTACTGACCATTGATCAGATCAATCTTTGTTTCTATTGTTGTTGTTATAATCATAACTGAGATCCTCTCCCACGACACAAACACAAAATGAAAATTTGGGTTAAGGCGCGAAGTCTGCTTTTGAAATAAAAAAGAAAGTATTTTTTTTCCCTTTCACAGTGCTCACAGCACCTACGTAACACCAAAAATTTGCAACAGTAACAAAAGTATCACTTTGACAATGACTTAGTACCAGGTAACATGACAGCTTTTAAATCACTTCTGAATCGTACATCATACATTTTCTACCTTTTTTTTCTTTTTTTGGTTGGGTGGGAACTATAAAAACATCATTCTAAATGACCAGTCCCGAACCATGTTTCGCAAACCGTCAAAGACGGATAAATCATGAACAACAACAACAACAGCAGCAGCACAACAACAACAGATTTACTGAGAACGAGAATGAGAAACGGATATGATGTTGCTTTGTAGTGGTCGTTCTTGGTGTTGATTTTGCCTCAGATCCATGCAGTCAAATTACCCCCCTGGCCCCCTCCTCCATGACACATTCCTACCTCCACCCCCAGTACCCTCCCTACTCCCCTATAACACAAAAATACGCGCGCGCGCGCGCACAAACGCACGCACACACAGACACACCTTTTTTTTGGCGTGCAATGCAGCTGACAAAAAAATCCATACAAAATCACCTCTATCATCACCAATCGATTGTGTCAGTGTGTGTCCGTGTGTGTGCGTGTATGTGTGTGCAAAAAATGGCCACCATCACCACCGTCGCCCCGACCTTATACTAAAACGTTTCTCGTTTTGTTGTTTGTTTTTTTGTTTTTTTTTTGCTTTTGGTTGCATGCAACTTCTCAAAAACGAAACAAAACAAAACAAAAAATCCCATCCCATCCCATGCCGCCACACCTTCCCCCCCCCCCCCCTCCCCCCTCCTCCCCCTTTCCACACATACTACTTTTGTGCCCTTTGGCTCTCATCCCACATCGCCATCCTCCGGACATCCCCAGCCTCCCCACGCAGATCGAAGACCCCACGCCACCGGCGACACACAACAGCAGCAAACCAATGGCCACCAGTCCACAGAGGACAATCACTGTTTGAATATTTTCACAGTCGGGGTGTGGGGTGGAGGCTGGGGTGGGGATGAGAAAAAGACAGAGAGAGAGAGAGAGAGAGAGAGAGAGAGAGAGAGAGAGAGAGAGAGAGAGAGAGAGGCAGAGAGACACAGTGACACAGAGAGACAGAGACAGAGAGAGACATACACAGTGAGAGACATACAGACAGAGAGAGACAGACAAAGAGAGACAGAGAGAGAGAGAGACAGAGAGAGAGAGAGAGAAGAGAGAGAGGAGAGAGAGAGAGAGAGAGAGAGATCAATTTGAAAATTTCACAATCTGTGGCCGAAGATTAGAGAGACAGAAACAGAGAGAGAGACAGAAACACGGAGAGAGAGAGAGAGAGACAGAGACAAAGACAGAGAGACAGATAGAGACAGAGAGAGAGAGTGCTGAGCACTGGAGCAATAAAAGCCGTGTCACGCACCCTCCTCTAGTGTCTTGTCCTACTTCGTTCATTATTTACAGTGTGTTCGAAGCGGCGATGAACGAGTGCGTGCCGGCGTCAGTACTGGAGTAGATAGATAGACTGAGAGACCGGTATGGGCAGAGAGACGAAGATGCGGTAACAGAAAAGCTAACGAGCTCGCGCGCGCGCGTGTGTGTGTGTGTGTGTGTGTGTGTGTGTGTGTGTGTGGGAGGGGGGGGGGGGTAGTGATGATGATGGTGTGGTATGGTGTAGTGAGTGAGAGACACAGACAGACAGACAGACAGACAGACAGACAGACAGATAAGGTAATCATTTCATGTCACTTTCGGCAGGTAGCTGACAGATAGCTGAATCAGATCAGACCTAACTCACACGTGAAGAATACGCCAAGGCTCGTCGCTTCACTAGGCAATAATGATGTGGATTTGATGGTCGTCCTTACACCGCTTGTAATCAATCCAAAGGGGATTTGACTGTGTGCTTGAGAAATTTGAGTCGGGTCAAATTACAGTGTGCGCATGTGAGCGCCTGCGCCGCGCGTGGGGTGTTGTGTGTGTGTGTGTGTGTGGTATGAGTGTGTGTGTGTGTGGTGTGTGTGGTTGTGTGTTGTGTGTGTGGTGTGTGTGTGTGTGTGTGAGAGAGAGAAGGGGTGGGGGGGGCAGGCGGTGTGGAGAGGAAGGGGGGGGGGGGAGGGCGATGGGAGAGGAGAGGAAATTTTTTTTCTCCTTTTTCTGCAAAGGTCATGAGAACTATTAAAACAAAAACTATAGCATTACTCTGTGTGTGTGCGTGTGTACGTGCGTGAATATTATTTCTGTGTGTGTGCGTGTGTGTACTGTGTGTTTTTGTGTGTGTTGTGTGTGTGTGTGTGGTGTGCGTGTGTTGGTTTTGGGGTGTGTGTGTGTGGGGTGTGTTGTGTGTGTGTGTGTGTCTGTGTGTGTGTGTGTGGTGTGTGTGTTGTGTGTGTGTTGTGGTGTGCGTTGTGCATTGCTGTGTGAGAGAGAGAGAAGAAAAGAGAGAGAGCGTGTGTGTGTGTTGTGTGTGTGTTGTGTGTGTGTTGGTGTGTGGTGAGTGAGTGAGTGAGTGTTGTGTGTGTGTGTGTGGTTTGTGTGGTGTGTGTGTGTGTGTGTGTGTGTGTGTGTGGGGTGTGTGTGTGTGTGTGTGTGTGCACGCGCGCGTCTATGGTTCAGAAAAAACCCAAAATTGGTATGCCATGAAAGTCACAAAAGTTTAATTTTACATCTCTCTCTCTCTTTTCCCTCTCTCCCCATCTCTCTCATCTCTCTCCTCTCTCTCTCCTCCTCTCTCTCTCTCTCCCCTGTGCGAGCGCACGTATGCGTATGATATGTGTTTGAATAGTATTCAGTGTTTTTTGTGCATGAGCATGTATGTGTATTGGTGTGTGCATGCATATGCATACGTATGCATCTGTGTACATGCGCATTTGTGGTATGTTTTTGTGTAGTGCTTATGCCTGTGTGTATGCTTATGCGTGTGTGCTTTGGTGTTATGCTTAAGCAGGTCTTGGCGCGTTCGCGCGCTCGCCGCTGTGTTTGGGGCGTGCGTAACGCAGGGGAGTCAACAAACGACAGACAGACAAAAACGAAAATCTGTACCTAAGTACCGAAGATGTACCTAAAGGATCAACATGTCGGTCAAGTGCTTGACCGCACCCTAAGGACTGGCCACAAGACTCTCTCATTTCACAATTAAGGCTCTGATCATGTCGGGTTGGTTCAGGTGGGTGGGGAAAGGTACGCCCTATTGATCAAATGCTGATCCAAGTGTACTTCTACTACTTTTCGTCTTTCTTGACAACCAGTCATGTTAAGTGGACACCGGTGCGAATGCGAGCTCACACACACACGCAACAACAAACACAATCAAAATGAATGCTTGTGTTGGGGTGTGTGTGTGTGTGTGTCTGTGCGTGTATTAAGTACCTTTGCGTCCGATGATGTGTATTGTCAAAGTTGGTTTTGCATTTCAAATCAAATTCTGATTGTCTTTGTTATTATAATTTTCGTTTCAATGGGTTTATCTTCTTATGTGGATGACAATAACTTCAAAAACCCCATGGGGTTATAGATTTCAGGCCCGCTTATTTTCGCTCCAATTTTTCATGTCTCTCTCTCTCTCTCTCTCTCTCTCTCTTTTCTCTCTCTCTCTCTCTCTCCTCCTCTCTCTCTCCTCATTTCAAATCAAATTCTGATTGTCTTTGTTATTATAATTTTTCGTTTAATGGGGTTTATCTTCTTAGTGGATTGGGCAATAACTTTAGAAACACATGGAGTTATAGATTTCAGGCTGCTTATTTTCGCTCCAATTATCATGTCTCCCCTCCTCCTCCTCTCCTCTCTCTCCCTCTCTCTCATCTCCTCTCTCTCTCCTCTCATTTCAAATCAAATTCTGATTGTCTTTGTTTTTATAAATTTCGTTTCAATGGGTTTATCTTCTTATGTGGATTGACAATAACTTCGAAAAACATGGAGTTATAGATTTCAGGCTGCTTTATTTTCGCTCCAAAATCATCTCTCTCTCTCTCTCTTTTCCCCTCTCTCTCCTCTCTCTCTCTCTCTCTCCCCTCTCTCTCTCTGTACAGCTTGTAACAAATTAGAAATGTTTGTCACAACGGTAACGAGGTAACTATTCATTGCCTTTTCCAAAACACACGACTCTTATCCCTAAATTTCCCGAGCCTGCCCCCCCCCCCCCCCCCCCCCCCCCGTCCTCCCCTTTTCCCCTCTACCCCCGTCCCCCCTTCACACATGCATCCTAATCAAAAATTACCTTTCGTCCAGCTAAATTTCCGTTGGCTGTCGATTGAAAATCCCAGCAAATCAAATGTTTACTGTCCAGGTAAAGAAAAAATCAAAATTTTATTTTTCGAGGTAGAGCGCAGCGTTTACTTTCAAGGTAATGTTCAAAATGTTTGCCATCGAGGTAGAATCCTCTTCTTGCTGTCGGTGTAAATCCAATGCTTGCTGTCGGGAATTATCGTCGAAGTAAACTCAGTGTTGTCAAGGTAAATCCAATGTTTGGGTTGTAAAAGGAAATCCAATACTTATTCACGTAGAAAATCTAACGTGTGGTCAAGGTAATCTATACTTTGTTTATTGTTAAAATCCAATGTTTATTACAAAAGGGAATTTCCCATGTTTCTCATCAAGGTCAGTCCCGTGCTTTGGTGCCGGGTAAATGCAATATTTACATCGAGGTATACCCACGTTTGCAGTCGAGGTAACTTCAATTTTTTGCTGTCGATTTAAATCCAATGTTTGTTGTCAAAGGGAAAAGCAATGATTACCTTCGAGGGAACTAAAAACGTTTTCATTCAAGATACTTCCAGTGTTTGCTGTCGAGGTAAATCCATGTTTTCTGCCGAGGTAAATCCATGTTTGCTGTCGAGGCAAATCCAATGTTTGCTGTCGAGGTAAATCCAATGTTTGCTTTCGAGGTAAATCCATGTTTGCTGTCGATGTAACTCCAAAAGTTTTTCTGTCGAGGTAAAACCATGTTTTGCTTCGAGGTAAATCCATGTTTGCTGTCGAGGTAAATCCATGTTTTGCTATCGAGGGAAATCCAATGTTGCTGTCGAGGTAAATCCTACGTTTGCTGTCGAGTTAAATCCAAAGTTTGCTGTCGGGTAGCTCCAACATTTACCCAGCACTTGCTGTGGGGGGAAATCCTACGTCAGGCCACCGATGTGAGGCGGCGGGCGTCCTCATAGTTGGCATGCCCCAAAGGATAATTTACCGCGAATTAATCAGCCCTTTCTCCAATGACTGGGGGGAATTTAATCGCCCAGTGCTGGGCCCTGACAAACGATCCTCTTCTAATGCGGCGGACCACACGCACCCACACTGCTCTTTTCACGGCAAAGCGGCAGAGAGCGCGATCCATTGAAGCTGCGTTTTTGCCTTTCTCTCCGCGTTCGCTGCTATTCAATGTCTTTTATGATCATTTTCCTTTTTTTTATTTTTT
>CM031609.1:14469007-14471668 GCA_018398815.1 Conus ventricosus | reverse complement strand
TTATATCAGACGCCACATTTCACCACGGAACAAGAAATATTTTAGATTCCATTCACATTCAGGGCAGTCTTGTCGAACACGCATTTCTTCCTGAGCTGTCTGTCCACTTCCATGATAACAACCATCCTCTTTCACAGTTCTTCTTCATGGAGTTTTCCTTTGCACAGTTCTCCGCGAACAATCAAGCCAGTCATTGATTTACATTCACCAGCGCGATACCTCCTGAATTCTGGTGTTTGACGCTGGCTTTCCGCTGAGTCAGTCTGGCCAAATCGGTTGAGAACTTTCCAAATGGCACTTTCAGGTGTCTGGGGCACTGTTGCCATGTTCCTGTGTTGCTGGCGTTCACTGACCATTGATCAGATCAATCTTTGTTGCTTTTTTTGGTTTTATAAAACCCATGGGGAAATTGGGGCCAAAAACCTTTTTTTAAGGGGGCTTTTTTAAGGGGGGAGCTAGGGGGCCCTGCTTGCAGTCGAACCGTTACTGGGAGGCACTAAGCTTAGACTGTTTTATCTGAAGCGTAGCTTGTTATGTCTGCGCTCGAGTCGCGCAGGCTGGTTAACCAAGCAGGGACTCTGGCTACCAGATCTCTCTGGTTACGATGGGAAGCTGCGGGAACAGCCAAGGGAAATCTGTGAGGGAATGCCTGAGGTCCGGGACTGTGTGGTGTCTCTGGGAGTGGTGAGCCCAGGGATTTTCTGGTTGGATAATTCAGGGTATAACATGGGAGCTTTGGCTGTTGGCCTGTATCATCTACTAGGGTGGGGGTTTCCCTGTCTAGGAGGGGGTGCTGTCCTGTCACACACGGGCCTAAATGGTGGCTGCCTAAAGGCGGTAAGACATGCTTCCTGGTCCTCCCAACCCTTTTCGGGTGTTATTTTTATTCTTTGATTCTAGGTGACCGGAGGTCGAACCGGGGGACCCAGGGAAGGAATGTCTACAGGGGTGAAGACTACAGTTTTCTGCACTTGGGTGTACTTCCGTAGGCAATTGGCCCGGGGAGTGTACGGTCATGATGTCCTGGCAGGGGTTGGTTGCAGTGGAGGCACTTTGGTTTTTACTGGGGCCTGCCGTCGAAAAGGCTGGTCCATGGCTCTTAAGCTTTTGGGAGGTGACTGTAGTCTATTCCTCTGTCAGCGGAGTTTGTTTTTTCTTGGTTGCGCCTGTCCTGTACCCATCGTGCACCCACGCAGGCATCAAGGTGACGCTTTTAACGTGAAAAACATGTTTGTCCATACACCTTGGGTTTCTTTTCTCTTGCCTACTGCTGACCTGGCAAAGGCCAGTGACGGTGAGAAAGACCCACTGACCACAGGGAAAGTCCTGTTGACAGTGGGAAAGACTACAACTTTGGATTCTCACTTGAGGGCACATAAGACCGTATGGCGAAAGCTTGGCTGTGTCTGGAGTGGCACTGTCTTCATCTGTCCGTGGGCAGGGGTGGTTGGGTCTGCGAGGTGTGCTCGGCAGCTGGAGGGTGGTGTTTTTCGCCGGTGGGCTCTGCAGTCATGAAATACGGGCTGGTATACCCAGGGGGATGCTACTTTAAGGCTGTTATGAGCTGCATCCTGTAGTCTAATTTACCTCTGTTCAGGAGCAGTTATGTTCCTTGATATCTTAATGGAGTGCCCCTGCGCGTGCCTGTACCCATCGTCAACACAGCGCAGGCCTCCAAGGGTGGTACAGGACTGCTCTAAAGGCAGGTGAAGACAGTGCTTCTCTGGGTCCTCCCCAGCACCTTCGGTGTTTCTTTTTCTTCTTTGCCTTAACTAGGCTGACCCTGGAGAAAGGTCCAGTGACGGTGGGGAAAGACCCACTGACCACAGGAAAGTCCTGTTGACAGTGGGAAAGACTACAACTTTGGATTCTCACTTGAGGGCACATAAGACCGTAATGGCGAAAGCTTGGCTGTGTCTGGAGTGGCACTGTCTTCATCTGTCCGTGGGCAGGGGTGGTTGGGTCTGCGAGGTGTGCTCGGCAGCTGGAGGTGGTGTTTTTCGCCGGTGGGCTCTGCATCATGAAATACGGGCTGGTATAACCCATGGGGATGCTACTTTAAGGCTGTTATGAGCTGCATCCTGTAGTCTAATTTACCTCTGTTTAGGAGCAGTTATGTTCCTTGATATCTTAATGGAGTGTCCTGCGCGTGCCTGTACCATCGTCAACACAGCGCAGGCCTCCAAGGGTGGTACAGGACTGCTCTAAAGGCAGGTGAAGACAGTGCTTCTCTGGGTCCTCCCCAGCACCTTCGGGTGTTTCTTTTCTTCTTTGCCTTAACTAGGCTGACCCTGGAGAAAGGTCCAGTGACGGTGAGGAAAGACCCACTGACCACAGGGAAAGTCCTGTTGACAGTGGGAAAGACTACAACTTTGGATTCTCACTTGAGGGCACATAAGACCGTATGGCGAAAGCTTGGCTGTGTCTGGAGTGGCACTGTCTTCATCTGTCCGTGGGCAGGGGTGGTTGGGTCTGCGAGGTGTGCTCGGCAGCTGGAGGGTGGTGTTTTTCGCCGGTGGGCTCTGCAGTCATGAAATACGGGCTGGTATACCCATGGGGATGCTACTTTAAGGCTGTTATGAGCTGCATCCTGTAGTCTAATTTACCTCTGTTCAGGAGCAGTTATGTTCCTTGATATCTTAATGGAGTGTCCTGCGCGTG
>CM031609.1:14454007-14464007 GCA_018398815.1 Conus ventricosus | reverse complement strand
GCACCTAGTGCGACAGGTGCTCCCAGTAGACTTGGGAGAGGCAGGGGTGTGGAGGCACTCCATGGTGTGGAAAGGGATGGATGCTGGAAATGTTTATTTATAATTGTGTATATGTCATATGTGTTTGAAATGTTGTGATTGTGATTGTGTACGTCGTATGGTGAAATGTTTATTTATAATTGTGCATGCTGTGTGTGTTGGAATGCTTAATTGTGTGTATGTCGTGTGTTGAAATGCTTGATTGTGATTGTGCATGTTGTGTGTGTTGGAATGCTTATTTATGACTGTGTATGTTGGTGTGAATAAATGGGTGTTGTATCGTAATCTTTATTGTGTGGTCTCTTCCGGGGCGTGTGAGGTCAGTCCACTCCCTTCACTCCCACCTAGACCGATCCTGTCAGGCAGACCTCCAGGGTCGGTCCGTGACAATTGTGGGGCTCGTCCGGGATGTGAAGGGCTCTGACTGTCTCTCTCGTTTCGCGGAGTACCTGTTTCGTTCTGTCTTTTTGTATTCATTAGTTAGTTTGTCGTGTTTGTTTGTGGGTGGTTGGCTGGTGTACTCTAGCGTAAAGGGGAGTCTTTTGTGGCCTGAGGGAACATCCGGTGTGACTCGGGAGTCGAGGTGAGACCGAGGGGAGTCGACCGCGTCCAGACCTCCTTCCGCCGGGTACCTCACGCAGGTACGGCCGTAAGTCTTGCCTTTCTGTTGCCGCTCATCTTCCATCCTGTTTTGTATTTAGCCAGTTCTTGTTTTTTTTTCTCTACCGGGGTTATTGAGTACAGGGGGTTGTATCGGACGTTAGTGTCATTTTTTTTTCCTCTCTCCGGATTCCGTCTGCCTGTTTGTTTTTCCGGCCAGCCCCACCGCACTGTTGCTCGTGCTGTGGAGCGCGGTGTTGCCAGAGTGGGGCAGCCGACATAGTTTTTGTTTTGTTTTTTTTTCGATAGCCCCACCGCACTGTTGCTCGTGTTGTAGAGCGCGGTGTTGCCAGAGTGGGAGCAGCCGGAACTTGTCCGCACACACACACACACACCCCATACCACATATAACACACACCCCTAAAATATTTGTTTTTTTAAGGGGAATTGTCTTTCCCTGTATTTGATAACTGTAGGATATAGTTTGTCATGGCAACGTCCGTGCTGGTGGTATGGCTACTCGGCGTCGAAGAAGAAGGGTCTTCTAAATGTAGTCCCCATTATTAGTACCAGCACATCGACTACGGTGACTTCCACTTATTCCAGTGCTGTAGCCGATAGTCCAGCGAGTACTTTCACTTCTTCTTTGCTAGGGGTTTTTTCCTGCTGAGACCCCGACTGGCACTTCCGCTCGGAAGCGTCAGAGTATAGCGAAGCAACTGTGGGCTTCTGTTGAGTCGCAGAAACCAAAGCCCCCTATTCTCCATGCTTCCCCTCGTAAGGAGTATACCCCGGGGACTTTCCTCATGGGAAGGTCGAGACCCAGGGGGCGGGTCAGACGGGTCATCCTCCCGTGTCGGAGTGGTGAATCCTTCCCAGGACATCACCTCTGTCCCTGATGTTTCTAGAGCAGCAGCGACGAGAGGATGCTTCCAGGCAGGAAGCCCTCCGTAGGGAAGAGTTGGATAGGATAGAGGCTCTGCGCAGAGAGGAACTGACAGACAGGAGATTCTGCATAGGGAAGAGGCTATGCTGCGCAGAGAGAGGCCCGCCCGACAGGAGGCCCTTCGTAAGGAAGAGGCTGCTCAGCGTAGGGAAGAGGCTGCTCTGCGCAGGAGGAGGCTGCCAACAGGAGGATCAGCGTAGGGAAGAGGCTGCTCAGCGTAGGGAAGAGGCTGCCAGACAGGAGGCTCAGCGTAGGGAAGAGGCTGTCAGACAGGAGGCTCAGCGTAGGAAGAGGCTGCCCTCCGTTAGGGAAGAACTAGACAGGATGGAGGCTCTGCGTAGGAGGAGATGGAACAACTTCTTTCGCGGTCTCCCACATCTGTAAGTCAGGGGGTTAATCACCAGGCAGGTGATAGAGTTAGAGGCCCAAAGTTAAAGCTTCCAGAGTTCAGACCTAGTGAGGACATTGATATGTTCCTAGAGCATTTGACAAGGTTGCTAGTTCATACCAATTGTCTGAGGAACAAAAGGCTATGCACCTTTTTTCTGGATTATCTGGTGCTGCAAGGAGTGTGTGCTCACTCTAAATGAAGGCGCGTCTTATGCAGACATGCAGTTGGCTCTGCGTAAGCGTTTCCCCACCTTACCCCAGAGACGTACAGGAGGAAGTTCAGGTCCATGAAGAAGAATAACGACGAGACCTTCGTGCAGTTTGGTGATAGGCTGCGCAAAACGCTAGGGTACTGGCGCCAGTTGCTAAGTTGGAGCTGGAGGATCTGATTCTCATTGAACAGCTCACCAACACTGTGTCCCCAGAGTTGAGGATCCGGATAGGCGAGACAGCACCTCAGATTTCGCGGGTGCGATTCACACCGCTGAGGTGTTTGCTGAAGCTCGCAGGGCTTATGGGCATCGCCCAGATACGGAGAGGAAGCCCCCACAGGATTTAGTGGGAATAAGGCGCCGACAACTGCTAGCGGGTCCCAATAAGGCAGGCAGTCCATCGGGGACCTCAGCACCTCGATTTTGTTTTCTTTGTGGTCGTCCTGGCCACATCAGGAAAGATTGCCCTAGAGCCGCTGGGAGTCATGGCTAGTCCTTTCCACATCCTCGTGCCTCGGCTAACGTGGGTTCCATCCCAGCTTCTGGTGATTCAGAGTGCCCATGTTTCTCTCTGTTGTTGGTTCCTCCTTGGTCGACACCATCAGGGATTCGGGAGCATCAACGCTCTTTGTTGATAAGGATTTGGGTTTTCCCCTGAGGCCCGGCGGGGGGCTAGTTAGATGTGTGCGGGTTGGAGGCTGGTTTTACCTCCACCCGTCCCCTTTTGTTCTCATTCCTATCTCCACCCCCTACTTCTGTGGCGAAGTATGGCCATCGCGGTGGAGCGACCCCATGTATTCCCTTCTCATAGGGAATACTGTCACCTTTGCGGACGGACGCAGTCAGTCCGTGTCTACGGATCTGCCCGTACAGGCGTGTGTGGGAGTTACCACACGCGCCAAAGCTAAGAAGCAGGAACAGGAATTGCGTCCCGTTCTACAGCCGATCTCTGACGAGGTTCTGGCCAGGGTCGATCCTGCTACCATGGTCCGTCTTCAGGCCAGGGACTTGGATGTCCAACGCCTGCGACAACTGGTAGATCGTCCCGCTCAGTCCTGCCCGACACGCCAAGGTGACTTCAAGCTCCACAAGGGGATCCTCTTTAGGGTTTTCACTCAGGCAGATCGTGTGGCCAAGCAGCTTGTCGTTCCCCAAAGCTTGAGAGAATCTGTTCTCCGCAGGCCCCACGATTCCCCCATGGCAGGTCATATGGGCTCCAAGCGGACTCTCGAGCGAGTAAGACAGGACTTCTTCTGGCCAGGGATGAACTCACAGGTTAGGCAGTACTGCCGCAGTTGCGATGTCTGCCAACGGACAACGCCTAAGGGTCGCTTGAAGCGTGTTCCCCTAAGGTCAGTGCCACTCGTTGGGGGCCATTCAGCAAGGTCGGTGTCGACCGGGTGGACCCATCAATCCACCATCCGATCGCGGTCACCGCTACATTTTGGTAGCGGTAGACTCTGTGACTCGATACCCAGAGGCTGCCCCGCTTAGGACTATCGAAACCCCTACTATTGCTGAAGCTCTCCGGGAGATTTGGACGCGCACTGGCGTGCCCAGGAAGAAGCACGGCCGGGAAGTTTGTACTGGAGACGATCATCATCCTCTCCAGTGCCTGGACCAGATCCGGCCAGTCAGTCGTCGACTCTTGGGTTAGGCAGTGGAACTGCAGAGTCATGCATTCACTTTCCGTCATATCAAGGGTTCCTGTAATACGGATGCTGACTACTTAGCCGAGCTCCGTAGTCAGCACATTGGGAAAAACAGTCAGAGGGACACTTCCCCTCAACCAGGTCATATCCCCTTTTAGTCTCTGTATCAGGTGTAGTGACAGTTTTTCACTTCAGTGATGTTAACGGTATATGTAGTGAATCACCAATGGTTTCGGATTGTTACTTTCATGGTTGGAAGGTTCGCTTAGTTTTTGATAAATGTTGTATATGTATTTCTCGGTGTATTCTATCGTAGAATGTTTGTATTGGATTTATCGTACTCTGTCGATCACAGAGAGTTGGGTTCGTCCCATTGTTGTGAATTTGCACATGCGTCAAGGGTTTAAAGGAGCACTGTATCTCAGAGAAGCAGATGCTTTTAGAAGGGGGTTTGTCACGAGTTTGTCACGAGCCTACGACGTTTGACCCAACTGGGGTGGCGGAATTATTCATTTGTTTATTGTCGTCGTTGTTGTCGTATATCTGTCCCTTAATGTGGCTTGTGGTGTGGTTGCACCTTTGGTGTGTTTAGTTCAGGTTAGGTTTACTTTCTCTCTCTCTCTCTCTAAATTCCACTGCCCGTGCATTCATCCTGCAGGTTCACGGGGTGGGTATCTTTTTCTTGTACTGGCTGTCTATCGGCCTTCTGCCCTTTTACCTGTCCGCACGTGCTTCATTTCTTTTAGTTTGAAGTATGCTCACTCTGTGACGTAGCGTGGCATTTGGCCGCCATCGCTGAGGGAGGTTAGCTCTTCACTCGAGCGGAAGATGTCTCTGGGAGCGCCTGCTCCGGTCTTGGTTCTTCACCGTATCGTCGAAGTACAGTCGGTATCTTCAATTCCTACAGTCGCCTGTAGGAGAGGGACATCACTTTTTCTTTTTCCGCATCTGTGCCTCTGTCCTCTCGACTGGACAGAGGGCAGAGAGAGTCGTTTTGGGCCCGCCTCTTCGGGGTCACCCACGGTAGCTGTAAGCATCAGTTTCGTGTTTGTTTGTTTTGGTTTGTTGTTGTTAGCCGGCTTATTCTTCTCTTTTGCGCAATTTTCTTTTGTTTGCAAAATTGTAAAAGAAATATTGTTATGACCTTTTCTCTGGTTAATTCAATCTTTAACCTGGCCATCCTAAATTATCCAAAATTCTTTCTCTCTGTTTATGCATCTGGTGATGCGTAGTCGGTGGGATGGGAGAGAACCTGGGATTCAGGTGTACTTGCTTGGTCTCGCTCGTCCGCCCCTGTCACATTCGCCGGACTCTTATCCTTCGGCCACCGTCTGTTTGTGTGTGCAGAAGAACGAGTTTTATTTTGCGAGCGTGCGTACGCATGATTTGTCGTTCGATGCGTGTTGGAGATTTGTTATTTTAAAATGTGGCTATAAAATGTGACAATTATGCCATTGAATTATTATTTGCAAATGTGGTGGCAGTTATAAAGCGATGGTCGCTTGTTGGTTTATTTCCTAAGAAAGGAAATTGTTAAACGTGAGTGAGAGAAGGGTGAAGATAATTCATATTTGTTTTATAGCCTGTTGATTAATGCAGTCTTTTACCTGCTTCGTGTGAGAAGACTTTAATGAACATTTCTGATTTGTTGGTGTGCTGTGTTACGCTCAGGTCTGTGTTGAGCTGCGTGTTGGTGTGTTTAGTAGACCTCCCCTCGCCCATCATGCGAGTGGCTGTTAGGATTTAACAGCATGGTCAGACTGTAACTGACGGCGGGGTTCCAGTACCCTTCTTCCTCCCTCCCTTTCTTTCTCTCCTCCCAGCTAACGTTTTCCCCCCTCCCGGGGGCTTCACCCGGATCTGGACTGTTGGTGCCCCGCTCTGGTTGGGGCCACGCTCTGGTCGGGACCGCGGACTGGTTGGTGCCACGCGCTGGTTGGGGCCACGCTCTGGTTGGGACCGCGGACTGGTTGGTGCCACGTGCTGGTTAGGCCACGCTCTGTTGGGACCAGCAGACTGTTGTGCCACGCGCTGGTTGGGGCAACGCTCTGGTCGGGACCGTGGACTGGTTGGTGCCACGCGCTGGTTGGGGCCACGCTCTGGTTGGTACCGCGCGCTGGTTGGGATCACGCACTGGTCGGGACCACGTTCTGGTAGAAAAGCCCGTGGTTTTGACTGGCCGGTCCTGATCCCCGTCCAGGACCTCCAGCAACAACGCCACGTTTCCCCCCCCCCCCCCCCCCCCCCCCCCCCGGGACGCGCTCTTCACTGCCTGCTTGTGTGTGTCGAGGGTGTCGGCCTTGAACGACTCTCTTCAAGAACCGACCCGGTTCGGAGCACCTAGTGCGACAGGGTGCTCCCAGTAGACTTGGGAGAGGCAGGGGTGTGGAGGCACTCCATGGTGTGGAAAGGGATGGATGCTGGAAATGTTTATTTATAATTGTGTATATGTCATATGTGTTGAAATGTTGTGATTGTGATTGTGTACGTCGTATGGTGAAATGTTTATTTATAATTGTGCATGCTGTGTGTGTTGGAATGCTTAATTGTGTGTATGTCGTGTGTTGAAATGCTTGATTGTGATTGTGCATGTTGTGTGTGTTGGAATGCTTATTTATGACTGTGTATGTTGGTGTGAATAAATGGGGTGTTGTATCGTAATCTTTATTGTGTGGTCTCTTCCGGGGCGTGTGAGGTCAGTCACTCCCTTCACTCCCACCTAGACCGATCCTGTCAGGGCAGACCTCCAGGGGTCGGTCGTGACACTGTGTGTGTGTGTATGTGTGTGTGTGTGTGTGTGTGTGTGTGTGTGTGTGTGTGTGTGTGTGTTGTATGTGGTGTGTGTGTGTGTGTGTGTGTGTGTGTGTGTGTGTGTGTGTGTGTGTGTGTGTGTGTGTGTGTGCACGCGCGCGTCTATGTGTTAAGAAGAACAAAATTGGTAGTGCCATGAAAGTCACAAAGATTAATTTTACATCTCTCTCTCTCTCTCTCTCTCTCTCTCTCTCTCTCTCTCTCTCTCTCTCTCTCTCCTCTCTCTCTCTCTCTCTGTGCGAGCGCACGTATGCGTATGAGTATGTGTTTGAATATGTATTCATGTGCATTTGTGCATGAGCATGTATGTGTATTGGTGTGTGCATGCATATGCATACGTATGCATCTGTGTACATGCGCATTTGTGTGTATGTTTTTGTGTATGTGCTTATGCGTGTGTGTATGCTTATGCGTGTGTGCATTTGTGTGTATGCTTAAGCGTGTCTTGGCGCGTTCGCGCGCTCGCCGCTGTGTTTGTGCGTGCGTAACGCATGGGAGTCAACAAACTGACAGACAGACACACGAAAATCTGTCCCTAAAGTACCGAAGATGTACCTAAAGGATCAACATGTCGGTCAAGTGCTTGACCGCACCCTAAGGACTGGCCACAAGACTCTCTCATTTCACAATTAAGGCTCTGATCAGTGTCTGTTGGTTCAGGTGGGTGGGGTACGGTACGTCTATTGATCTATGACAGATCCAAGTGTACTTCTACTACTTTTCGTCTTCTTGACAACCAGTCATGTTAAGTGGATACGCGTGTGCGAATGCGAGCTCACACACACACGCACACAAACACACATACACATGAATGCGTGTGTGAATGTGTGTGTGTGTGTGTGTGTGTGTGTGTGTGTGTGTGTGTGTGTGTGTGTGTGTGGTGTGTGTGTGTGTGTGTGTGTGTGTTAAGTACCTTTGCGTCCGATGATGTGTACTGTCAAGTTGGTTTTGCATTTCAAATCAAATTCTGATTGTCTTTGTTATTATAATTTTCGTTTCAATGGTTTATATTCTTATGTGGATTGACAATAACTTCAGAAACACATGGAGTTATAGATTTCAGGCTGCTTATTTTGGCTCCAATTATCATGACGTCTCTCTCTCTCTCTCTCTCTTCTCTCTCTCTCTCTCTCTCTCTCTCCTCCTCTCTCTCTCTCCTCTCTCTCTCTCTCTCGTACAGCTTGTAACAAATTAGAAATGTTTGTCACAACGGTAACGATGGTAACTATTCATTGCCTCTTCCAAAACACACGCAGCACACACGACTCTTAACCCTATTCCAGAGCCTGTCCCTCCCCCCCCCCCCTCCTCCCCTCTACCCCCGTCCCCCCTTCACACATGCATCCTAATCAAAAATGACCTTTCTGTCCAGCTAAATTTCCGTTGGCTGTCGATTGAAAATCCAGCAAATCAAATGTTTACTGTCCAGGTAAATAAAAAATCATATGTTTATTTTCGAGGTAGAACGCAGCGTTTACTGTCAAGGTAATGTTCAAAATGTTTGCCATCGAGGTAGAATCCTCTTCTTGCTGTCGGTGTAAAATCCAATGCTTGCTGTCGGGAAATTATCGTCGAAGTAAACTCAGTGTTGTCAAGGTAAATCCAATGTTTGTTGTAAAAGGAAATTCAATACTTATTCACGTAGAAAATCTAACGTGTGGTCAAGGTGATCTATAGCTTTGTTGTGGTATTGTTAAAATCCAATGTTTATTACAAAGGTAAGTCCGATGTTTCTCATCAAGGTCAATCCGGTGCTTGGTGCCGAGGTAAATGCAATATTTGACATCGAGGTATACCCGACGTTTGCAGTCGAGGTAACTTCAATGTTTGCTGTCGATTTAAATCGAATGTTTGTTGTCAAGGTAAATGAAATGATTACCTTCGAGGTAACTCAAAACGTTTTCATTCAAGATACTTCCAGTGTTTGCTGTCGAGGTAAATCCATGTTTGCTGCCGAGGTAAATCCATGTTTGCTGTCGAGGCAAATCCAATGTTTGCTGTCGAGGTAAATCCATGTTTGCTGCCGAGGTAAATCCATGTTTGCTGTCGAGGCAAATCCAATGTTTGCTGTCGAGGTAAATCCATGTTTGCTTTCGAGGTAAATCCATGTTTGCTGTCGAGGTAACTCCAATGTTTGCTGTCGAGGTAAATCCATGTTTGCTGTCGAGGTAAACCCATGTTTGCTGTCGAGGTAAATCCATGTTTGCTGTCGAGGTAAATCCAATGTTTGCTGTCGAGTTAAATCCAAGGTTTGCTGTCGAGGTCAATCCATGTTTGCTGTCGAGGTCAATCCATGTTTGCTGTCGAGGTAAATCCAATGTTTGCTGTCGAGGTAAATCCAATGTTTGCTGTCGAGGTAAATCCAATGTTTGCTGTCGAGGTAAATCCAATGTTTGCTGTCGAGGTAAATCCAATGTTTGCTGTCGAGGTAAATCCAATGTTATCCAAGGTTTGCTGTCGAGGTAAATCCAAGGTTTGCTGTCGAGGTAAATCCAAGGTTTGCTGTCGAGGTAAATCCAATGTTTGCTGTCGAGGTAAATCCAATGTTTGCTGTCGAGGTAAATTCAATGTTTGCTGTCGAGGTAAATCCAATGTTTGCTGTCGAGGTAAATCCAATGTTTGCTGTCGAGGTAAATCCAATGTTTGCTGTCGAAGTAAATCCATGTTTGCTGTCGAGGTAAATCCATGTTTGCTGTCGAGGTCAATCCATGTTTGCTGTCGAGGTAACTCCAATGTTTGCTGTCGAGGTAAATCCAATGTTTGCTGTCGAGGTAAATCCAATGTTTGCTGTCGAGGTAAATCCAAGATTTGCTGTCGAGGTAAATCCAATGTTTGCTGTCGAGGTAAATGCAATGTTTGCTGTCGAGGTAAATCCAATGTTTGCTGTCGAGGTAAATCTAAGGTTTGCTGTCGAGGTAAATCCAAGGTTTGCTGTCGAGGTAAATCCAATGTTTGCTGTCGAGGTAAATCCAATGTTTGCTGTCGAGGTCAATCCAATGTTTGCTGTCGAGGTAAATCCAAGGTTTGCTGTCGAGGTAAATCCAATGTTTGCTGTCGAGGTAAATCCAAGGTTTGCTGTCGAGGTAAATCCAATGTTTGCTGTCGAGGTAAATCCAATGTTTGCTGTCGAGGTCAATCCATGTTTGCTGTCGAGGTCAATCCATGTTTGCTGTCGAGGTAAATCCATGTTTGCTGTCGAGGTCAATCCATGTTTGCTGTCGAGGTAAATCCATGTTTGCTGTCGAGGTAACTCCATGTTTGCTGTCGAGGTAAATCCATGTTTGCTGTCGAGGTAACTCCATGTTTGCTGTCGAGGTAAATCCAACATTTACCCAGCACTTGCTGTGGAG
>CM031609.1:14401507-14441507 GCA_018398815.1 Conus ventricosus | reverse complement strand
GAGTCTGGAGGCGTGTCGGGGAACGCTACGCCAACTGCTGCGTGTTTGAAGCCAATAGATGGGGAGGGGGCAGTCTGATGGTTTGGGGTGCATTCAGTCATGACTACCGGACACCTCTGTACTTTTTTGACAACCATGTGAATGCCAACACGTTCCAGCAGGTGCTGCAGAACCACGTCGTCCCACTGTTTGGCCAGCACCCGGAGCTGCAGTTCTTCCAGCATGATAATGCACGACCCCACACCGCAAGAGCCACCGCTGCGTTTCTCCAGGCGAACAACATTGCCGTGTTGCCCTGGCCATCTCTGTCCCCTGACATAGCTCCCATTGAACACGTCTGGGATGAGCTGGGGCGTCTTGTGGCCCGTGGAAGACGTCCACAGACTCTCGATCATTTGAGGCGCGCACTGACCCAGGAGTGGGGTGAACTGCCACAGGCGTTCTTGCACAACCTTGTCTACTCCATGAGGAGGTGCTGCCAAGCGTGCATCGGGGCAAATGGCGGACACACTCGGTATTAGAGCTCGCGGACGGACATGCTCGTCGTGGTGTACTTTTTGACAGGGACCCTAGTGAAGTCACCAGCTAATTTCAGATGAATTCGGCCATTCTTGTCAAGAACAGACATTTTGTTTAATTGAAAAATGGATGCGTAATCAAATATGCTTACTTTCATAAAATAATTCTGTACTACCAACGTTGTCTGGGTCTTTGGCAAGCGGTGCGTTTTTAATGTTGTTCAGTATATGTGTGTGTGTGTGTGTGTGTGTGTGTGTGTGTGTGTGTGTGTGAGTGTGTGTGTGTGTTTTTAATTGTTAATACTCATGACCCATTACATTTTGGTGCGAATCCAGATCAGACAACGGATCCAGGATACGTTTGACGTTGACAGGGAACTGCGCTCTCCCGAACACCCTTCTACTTCACTTTTATGATGGTTGGCTCAGAAGCGGCGATCATGGTTCTCGCTGCTGTTCGTCGCCTGACGGGGACCCCGATAAACGATCAAACAGCGAACACTGCCCGCTGGAAAGAGTATAGCTGATCAACGATTGGTTTTGTCCAGCGGAAAGGACACACGTCCACAGGCGATCAAGCGGCAAACACCCTTGGTGGTGTTTGCCCGGCCCCCCTATTGATTGGAGAAAACTGGTCGACGCGACAAATGGCGGCGTTGCACTCGCCGGTAGAAGCACAGGGAAGTGAGAGGGATTTGTTCCCTGGAAAGAGAGGAGGAGGGGAAGGCGGGGGGGGGGGGGGGGGGGGCAGGGGGGGGGGGAGGAGAGGAGGCGGGGAGGGGTAGGGGGGGGAGGGGGCACCTAAACCTGTGCTTGAATGGCTGGTCTTTCAGCCTTTGTGTACCGTGGCGGTAATCTGTGCAGTTGGCGATTACAGCCTGTCTTCCCTCCTTACCCCCACACACGTAGGTTCATGAAGGTCATTGTGCTTTAGCAACTTGGGAAAAGAAAAAAAAAAGGTGGGGAGGGGGTGGTGGGGGGGGGGGGGGGGGGGCTTCTTACCGTCGGTTTGAACAACTAATTGGTCCCGGTGCCCCCTTGGCCCGGCGGGTCAGGCATCAGACTCCTGTTTCAAGCTCACAGAGTGGACAGCTCGTGTCCGCTCGGGACAGTTCGGGACAGTCCTCCTCCTCCTCCTCCTACTCCTACTACTACTACTACTACTATTATACTACTACTACTGCTGCTGCTGCTGCTGCTGCTGCTACTTCTACTTCTGCTACAACTATTACTGATAAAGATAAGAACAAGATGCGAAGCATATAAACGTACTCCCAGTTTTCCAAACCGCTTATAAATCGGCCAAGTGCTTTATGAGATAAGAAATAAAGGCAAAATAACGGTTTTATAAACGGTTATTTAACCGATGTACACTTTTGAAACTGGTATTTTAGTCGTCACTGGGCTAAAGCCTGTGTACATACCAAATTTCATCCAAATCGGACAATATGTCAAGAATAACGGTTTTTAACGGTCAGATTTTGAAACACTACATGGAAGTGCCATTTGTGTGTGATAACCTTTCTACATACAAAATTTCATTAAAACACACCAATATATAAAAAAAAAATAACGGTTTAACAGTTATAACCGTTATACACTTTTGAAACCGGTATTTTAGTCCTCACTGGGCTAAAGCCTGTGTACATATCAAATTTCATCCAAATCGGACAATATGTCAAGAATAACGGTTTTTAACGGTCAAATTTTGAAACACTATATAGAAGTGCCATTTGTGTGTGATAACCTTTCTATATACCAAATTTCATTAAAATCCACCTTTATATAAGAAATAACGGCAGAATAACGTTTTTAACGGTTGTTTAATAATCCATTTTCAACATTACATCACTTACATATGGACAGAGGCTCCGATTTGTCACAAGATCATCCAAACCGCTTATAAATTGGCTAAGTACTTTCTGAGATATTCCATAAAGAAGAAAAACCGTTACAGGCCGTTACAACCGTTAGTAACGGCTATAACGGGGCAAACTAAAACATCAGGAATCATCCGTGACCCATAATGAACATAACTGCTCATTTTCATAAAGGTCGGCCAAGTACTTTCTGAGATATTCCATAAAGAAGGAAAACCGTTACAGGCCGATACAGCCGTTAGTAACGGTTATAACGGTAAAATAAAACATCGGGCATTATTCGTGACCCATAATGAACATACCTACAAATTTTCAGAAAGATCTGCCAAGTACTTTCTGAGATATTCCATAAAGAAGAAAAACCGTTACAGGCCGTTACAGCCGTTAGTAACGGCTATAACGGGGTAAACTAAAACATCAGGCATCATCCGTGACCCATAATGAACTTACCTGCTCATTTTTACAAAGATCGGCCAAGTACTTTCTGAGATATTCCGTAAAGAAAGAAGAAAAACCGTTAGAGGCTGTTACAGCCGTTAGTAACGGCTATAGCGGTAAACTAAAACATCGGCCATCATCCATGACCCATAATGAACATACCTACAAATTTTCAGAAAGATCGGCCCAGTAGGTTTGTCTGGAGCGAGTGGAACACATTTTGACCACGGACACACACACACACACACACACACACACACACACACACACACACACACACACACACACACACAACAGCATTTCTTCGTTCCCATTCTAAAGTACTCCATGTTCTACAAGAACTGGGAGTACAAAAAGAAGAAGAAATATTAATGATGATGATGATGATGATGATGATGGATGATAATAATAATAACAATAGTAATGATAATGACAATAATGGTGATGATGATGATGATGATGATGATGATGATGATGATGATGATGATGATGATGATATAATAATGATAATGATAATAATAGTAAAAATGATAATGGCATGTTATAACTTGTGACCAGAAGAAAGAATGTGAAAGACTTTCGGGGCAAAGACAGGAAAATGGGCCAGCGAGGAAAACGAACAAACAAACAAACAAACCAACAAACAAACAGTGGACGATAGTAACAAAAGGGGGGCGGGGAGAAGGGCGATGGGGGAGAAGTCAAAGAGAATGCTCAAAAAACAAAACCAAAAAAAAGCAGAAAAAAAGAAACCACAAACACAGAACTTCCCAAAAGCAGGGACGCTACTCCAACTGAAAGATTTCTGGGCGTCCCCTCCAGGGCGGATTCCTCTTCTCTCCCCCCCCCCCCCCTCCCTCCCCCCTCCTGCCCCATCCGCACCACCCCCACCCCCCCCCCCCCCACCCCCCACCCCTTCATTATTTCTTCCATCTCGTGCTGCCAACTGGTCCTCCCTGTTGGGCAAACCATTCAAATAGAGGGCGTTGACGTCCAAAGTGGATGTGATTATTGAATAAAACAAACACGCTTTCATCGGTGTGTAAATAAAAGGCTCACGGCCAGCGATCTCTCTGTTGACACCGGCTATTGATTGTCCGACGGAACAAGACACTGACCACATTAATGTCTGGACAGCAAACCCCGGTCTGGTAGGATAGAGCAGAAACCGATCACATGATCAAACAGACCGGCCGTCTGGGGCGCAGAGAGAAATCAATAAACAATCGGACAACAAACATGGCAGGTCGGTCCGACTTGCTGCGTGCCTACTGTTGATTGAAGGAAACTGGCTGGCGTGAGAAAGGACGTTGTTAACCATTTCAGGGCCAATGCTAGCAGAAGGAATGGTAGTACTATTTCATATACTATTATTATGATTTTTATTACCTATTATCATTATCGTTGCTATTATTATTATTGTCATTTTTATTATTTTTATCATCATCATCATCATCATCATCATCATCATCATCATTCATCAAAATAATAATCATTATTGTTATCATTATTGTAAAGGGTATGATTCTGACTAACTTTTGAGAACAGAGAGTTTGCAGTGGTTAATCCCTCAAACACGGAGTAGAATCGCAGTGAGGGGTAACCTAGCTGACAGGTTGGAATGCCATTAAAGAGGCTGGACACTCGGCAGACAATTTGCCTATGGCTGGTCTGGGCAGACTGGTTCTGAAGAGACAGCCATTGGACTTCAGCCACGCCGTAATTGGTGTCGCTTTTGCTGAGGAGGTTTTGAGCCTCTCTTTGACCATGGCTGGTCTGGATGGTTTGGCTTGGAAGACTAAGTATAGACCGAGGAGACAGCCCGGGAGACTGTGAAGCCATGGCTGGTGTTGTCTTTGTTGAGGTGGATTTGAGATTTTAGAGAGGTAAATATCCTCAGGTGGGAGTCGTTGCTGGATTTTGTGCTAGTTACGGAGTCTGAAGGGTCTGTTTCCTCTGCACTTCTCCAGACCCAGTTATTTACATGGCGGTCGGCCTCGTTGGTTGTCGGGCTCTGGGGAATAGAATGTCTGTACAAGAGCAGCCCAGCGAAGCCAGATCCTAGACATTTTAGACGCTACTAGTAGTTCTATTGTGACTCAGGCCACAAAGAAATGTTCTCGAAAGATCTCGCTGAAAGGAGGTGGAAGGCCTGTATATACCCCAGCGTTCTGGCTCTGAGATCATGTCTTCACAGAGCAGAGTGTGGTGAAGGCTGTGACGCTGGTTCTGTTATTCAGGTGTTTGTAAATGTAAAGGCCGGTGGTTGGTATGGTTGGTTCGATCCAACCATGATTGAAATAAAAGAGAGAGGAAACCACGAGCTGGTGTTGGTGTGGAAGTTGATGTGTCAACTCGCTCTCTTCCCCATCTCCTCCTCCTCCTCCCTCCTTATCCCACCACCTTACATTATGATCATCATCATTATTATTGTTGTTGTTGTTGTTGTTGTTGTTATTGTTGTTGTTGTCGTTGTTGTTGTTTGTTGTTACGCTTGATGATGATTTATGATGTATGATGATGATTGACCATCATTATCTTCATGTACATGATGATGATGATGATGATGATGGTCTTCAGATTTATTATTGTTGTTGTTTTTTGTTGTTCTTGTTGTCATTATTACTGTTGTTGTCATTGTTGTTGTTGCTGTTTTGTTGTTGTTGTTGTTGTTGTTGTTGTTATGGTCCAGCCAACCACACTGTACTGCTCTGGGAACAGAAATCTAGCCCTGCATAAACCAACCATGATGAACACGCATTCACGTCATGATTACACACATTAAACTCCTAACAGACCAACCATGATGAACACGCATTCACGTCATGATTACACACATTACACTCCTAACAGACCAACCATGATGAACACGCATTTACGTCATGATTACACACATTACATTCCTAACAGACCAACCATGATGAACACGCATTCACGTCATGATTACACACATTACACTCCTAACAGACCAACCATGATGAACACGCATTCACGTCATGATTACACACATTACACTCCTAACAGACCAACCATGATGAACACACATTCACGTCATGATTACACACATTACACTCCTAACAGATCAACTCATCTACCGTTATCCTCACGTCTGATTTTAAAAAAAAAAAAAGAAAAAAGAAAAAAACAGGCATTTTCCTTCGTTTTTCACCCCAGAATTCAAGAAACAGAATAGTTGGGGAAAAAAATCAAGATAAACGTAAAATTGGCACAGAATTACATAATAAAGGCAATGAGGGCAAGCTGACACTGCACAAGGAAGGTCTGGTACCCATTCCTGCGGTGTGTACAGTCTCACCACTTTGACGCCAAATAGTAACACAAATCTGGCATCTTTGCGCGCTGGTGACCTACTCGTTTTTGAGTGAACCAGTATTTTAGGAAGAAGAAGAAGAAGATCTTACAACTAGTAATGAGCGATTATGTTTCGTAACCAGAGAAAAACAAAAAAGAGACTTTCTAAAACAATGACCCGAGAACGGGTCACAAAGAGAGAAAACCAGTGGACGATAGTAAAGGGAAACAAAAGACAGCGTCAGAGAGAGTGACAGTCAAGAGGAAATTACACATGCAGAGTTTCCAGAGGGTTAGAGACACTGGTACCGAAAGATCTCCCGGCATTGTCTCAGAAACTAGTTCGCCTCCTACTCCTCCCCCTGCCACCACTCTGAGTCATTTTTTCTCAATCTGTTAACTTCCAAAGCTAGTTCCCCGTCCCCTCCCCTCCCACCACTTTATTCGCTCAATTTGTCAACCTCCAAAACTAGTTCCCCTCCCCTCCCCTCCCTGCCGCCACTCTAAGTCACTTCTTTCAATCTGTGCTGCTAGTTGGTGATCCTTGTCGGGCACATCAGTCAAAGATGGGCCGTTGACGTCAAGAGCGAATGTGCTTACCGAACAAAACAGATCCGCTTTCTATCGGGGACCAAATACAACACTCACGGCCAGTGGTCATTCTGCTGACACCTACTACTGGCCGTCAGACAGAAGGAAACACTGACAACCAGTGTTGGTGTAGCATTTCACCATGTCTCTTCTAGCCCTCACTCGCACTCCCACCCTTACCCCCGCCTCCCCCCCCCCCCCCCCCACTCTTCTCAGTGGGAGGAGACATTAATTGATATACCATCAAAAAGCAAAGACATTATCTGAGAGAAAGAGTCCTCAACAAATCAGCGTCAAACAGGAGAAGCATTGTTTTGGAAAGAGACACCAAGAAACTATCAAATAGCTAAAACATCGCACGCGCGCGCGCGCGCGCGCGCGCGCGTGTGTGTGTGTGTGTGTGTGTGTGTGTGTAAAAAGACAGCAATGTGTGCACAACCATGTGTAGAACAGGTGTATGGTTTAAAACAAAATGAATATAAACTAAACGATAATGTACGCATTCTAGAAACTAACTTTGTGGAAGGTAATACTAAAAAATCTCTCTCTCTCTCTCTCTCTCTCTCTCTCTCTCATCCCCTTTGATCCGTCCCCTCTGTCGAGCACGCATACGTAAACGAAGTAGCACACTGTGACTTCTAAGACTAGTCGGTCATGAGGACTTCAGGGAGCACTCGGCGCTGACCAAGGGAGGCAATTTAGCTTCCAAAGGATACATTTTTCCTCTTAAGTAGTTGATTCCCTTGCTCTCTGTCTCGGTCTCGGTCTCCCTCTCTCTCTCTCCTCCCTCCCCCGTCTCTCTCTGTCTCTGTCTCTCTTCTCTCCTCCCTCCCCTGTCTCTCTCTCTCTCTCTCCTCTCCTCTCCCGTCCTCTCTCTCCTCTCTCCCCGTCTCTCTCTCTCTCTCTCTCTCTCTCTCTCCTCTCTCTCTCCCTCGTCTCTCTCTCTCTCTCTCTCTCTCTCTCTCTCTCTCTCTCTCTCTCTCTCTCATCTTATACTTCCTCTGAATAGGCAATTGGAATTCAACAAGGCATCATTTATGTTTACAATCTTGACAGATACTACGCCATATTATATCAATGCCCTTTTTACACGATCGAACAGTTTTTCTGGCTCGACGAAATTCCTTCTTCCCTACCCACGCATTGACCTGCACAAAACAAGCCTTGCTTGCTCTGGACCATATGTCTGGAACTCACTTCCATCGAATCTACAAAACATGAATACTTTAAAACTTTTCAAGGAACATTTGCATAAACAGTGCCCATTCGCGAAGTCTTCTGTGAACCATACTTTGAATAAATCGTCTAAACATAAAACTTACTCCGTTAAAATCGCTCATCCCCACTCCCACTCTGTCTACCATCCCTTTTCTCATCACCCTACCTACCATTCTCTCTTCCCCACCCTCCTCTGACCTCTCTCTCTCTCTCTCTCTCACTCTCTCTCTGTAGTTTTGTTTGTTTGTTTGTAAGTTTCCTTCTGTTTTACCACCCCCATCTCATTAGTTGTTGTTGTTGTCGTACCCTGGCTAAAAGACTCCAGGGATCATCCAAACAGCCGAAGTATTTGAACACTATGGCACAAATGCATCAGCTGGGGATGAGAACATTACGTGTGTGACCGTTTTTGATTACCCGCCACATGGGCAGCCACACTCCGACTTCGGGGGATTTGGGAGACTGATAATGTTATGCTAGGAGCTTGTCACGACTGAAGACAATCCCCACATAACTATGCAGAGCATAACAACATTTTGATGTAGCCTTGGTGTTCTGGCCTATGTCAATTGGTCTGACACAGCCTTAAGCCAAGGCGTATCTCATTAGTGCTTTTATGAATAGTTTGCTTATCATTGTAGAATTAGATTACCATGTTGCCATATTGAATTGTCAGTATGAATGATATGTGCTGAAATAATGTATGCATGACAAGGACAGATTGTAAGACTAGGCTTTGGCCTAAAATCTCCATCCTTGTGTATTAAAGATCAATCAATCAATCTCTCTCCTCCCCCTCTCTCGATCGGAAAGGCTGGGGTAGATCAAGGGAGGGAGGGATGGGAGGAGGGGGAGCAAGGCAAGGAGGGAGGGGAAGGGAAGGGGAAGGGAAGGGGGAGGATAGGAAAAGGAAGACATTGTTTACGCTTTTTTCTTTGATGACGTGATTCTGTGACGGTTCTTTTTCCTCCTGAGGCCCTTTTAGATTATTTATTTTTTGGAAGGGCGAAGAGGAGGGGAGGGCAGGGAGGGGAGGGGAGGGCTCGGATATGGATCGATTGGTTAGAAGAGGGGACGGGGGAAGGAGATGTTTAAAACTTTTCAACAAGTACACACATAGCTCCTACACCTCTCCTGATCAGCACTGGAGTGAGCGAGTTCTTTAATTTGGAGTCTGCTCACACTTGGTGATATTAGACTTTAAAAAAAATAAATAAAAAAAAGGGGGAGCGGAACGTTTATTGATGTCTCTTTCCAATAAATCAGCGCTTGGCAAGGGTATAAATACTAATCATGTACGCAGTGAGCGTGCGTGTGTGTGTGTGTGCGAGCGCGTGCGTGCGTGCGCGCACGCGTGTGTGTGTGTTGTGTCGTGCGTGCGTGCGTGCGTGTGTGTGTGTGTGTGTGTGGTGTGTGTGTGTGTGTGTGTGTGTGTGTGTGTTGGCGTGTGTATGTGTGTATGCGCACAAGTGCGCGTAAGTATGTGCATGCGCACTTGTAAACATTGGCAGTTACGTAAAATCAGATCATTTATCCTCCCTCTGTGTGTGTGTGTGTGTGTGAGTGTGTGGTGTGTGTGTGTGTGTGTGTGTGTGTGGTGTGTGTTGTGTGTGTGTCTTAGTGTGTGTGTGTGTGTGTGTGTGTCTATACGTGTGTGTGTGTGTGTGTTGTGCACGCGCAGATTTATGTGTGTATGAGCGTGTGGGGGAGGGTAGGAGGGAGTGCATGCGAGGGAGAGAGAGAATGAGAGACAAACAGAGAGAGAGAGAGAGGGGAGAGAGGGAGGGGGGTAAGGAGGAAGGGAGGGAGTGAGTCTCGCATAACCAAAGACAGACGGACAGACTGACAAACAGGCAGACACTTAAAAGTCAGCCTGAGAACCCAAACATGTCTGGTACTGTCGATGGTAGCCCAAGTTGAGGAGTGGAGCGTTGATGAGCCGGGGACCATAATTAATTGGTATACATGCCAGTAATTAAAGGGATCCATGCAGATGTGGATCCACATGCTCTTCTTCCAGGGAGAGAAAGAGAAGGGGGGAGAGAGGGGGGGGGGGGGGGGGGGGAGAAAGAGAGAGAGAGGGGGGGAGAGAGAGAGAAAGATGGAGAAAGGGAGAGGGAGAGAAAGAGAGAGAGAGAGAGAGAGAGAGAGAGAGAGAGAGAGAGAGAGAGAGAGAGAGAGAGAGGAGGGGGAGTAAGAGAGAGGGGGAGAGAGAGAGAAACAGACACAGAGAGAGAGAGAGAAGAGAGAGAGAGAGAGAGAGAGAGAGAGAGAGAGAGGAGAGAGAGAGAGAGAGAGAGAGGAGCATGCAGGCAGACAGACGGAGGTCGCCTTGACGATCCCAAACATACCTGGAAATGTTAGGCCAAGTACAATGATTAATTAATGGCTGACATGCATCACCAATTAGCTGTCACCTTCATAGTTTGGGGCAATGCCCATCGTGATTCATGGCCGGCATCGTTTATAACATTAATTGTCACGAGTACCCACAAAGCATGACATGGAGGATGCAAGCAATTACGCAGATGTGTGTGTGTGTGGTGGGGTGTGTGTGTGTGTGTGTGTGTGTGTGTGTGTGTTGTGTGTGTGCTGCGCGCGCGGTGTGTGTGTGTGTGTGTGTGTGTGTGTTTACACAATGTGCATGTGTGCTGGCGTGTATGTGTTTGAAAATGCAAGCACATGCTCATGCGTGCGTGCGTGCGTGCGTGCGTGTGTGTGTGCCTCTGTGTGTGTGTGCGCACGCGTATGTGCATGCGCACTTGTAAACATTGGCAGTTACACAAAATCAGATCAAACATCTACTCCTCCCCACTCCTTGAACAGAATCCAGGCACATCCTGTCAAAATCACACAGACAGACTTCCGCCACTTTGGCAAAGGGTTTATTATCATTTAGCGTTATCCATTGACAACCAGTATTTGCAGATTTTTAAGTCTTGGAGGAGCAGTTTCAGGCAGGAAGAACTGAGGGGGGAAAAAAAGAATACACACTTCACACCCTCACCCTCCAACCTCCTACACAACAACCAAAATGCACCAGTCATATCATGGAGTATGGTTTTCATATACCCTCAACATTTGCTAACAGTAGTATTTGCAGCGTCACAAAAACATTGGTATGCAATACATCTAATTAGATAAAGCGAAGGATGACTGTGCGTGTGTGTGTCATATGTGCCTTACGGTGTTCGAATGAAGCATTCTGTGCGACATGTGCTTGCCTGTAAGCATTCATCTTTGCGAGAGTTCCTAGACTTAAAACCTTTCTTCGCTCTGTATCCACAACAAACTTTGAGTGGTATTTAGGTATGCAAACATGCACACAACACACACACGCACACACACACTCATGTGCATGGCACATCATACACACACTCACATATACTAGCACGCCTATGTGCTGACATCGGTAATGAGTAAGGGAGAGGGGAAGGAGGGGGGTGGGTGTGAGTTATGTTTCAAACACTGTAAATTTATTATAAATTTTGTGATCACTTTCCACTCGTATGAGATCATAGTATCTGACTGTGTGCACAGATGTGTACATGCACATGTATGCGTGCATGTGCAAGCGTGTGTGTGACCGTTGCGTGTGTACGCATGTGTGTTGTGTGTGGTGTGTGTGTGTGTGTGTGTGTGTGTGTGTGTGTGTGTGTCATGCATACCTGTATGAGTGTGTGCGTGTGTGTGCATGTGGTGTATACATGCATCTTTGCTTGCACAACTGTACATGATACATGTACATCCATAAAACAAAACAAACATAAACCATGCACAGATGTACACATTCTAGAAGCCAAATTCGTTGAAGCTCATACTGAAAATACAGTTCAATGATTCGCTGTTATCTTCCCAATACATTTAACACTTCACATACTAAGCAAACCACCCTCTGGACTCCTACTTCAGGTCACAGAGGGAGAATGGGATGACAACTGTGCTTTCTAATCAGTCCTCAGGTCACAGAGGGACATGGGATGACAGCTGTGCTTTCCAATCAGTTCTATCACCATAGCCCAGCCGACCACACACGAGCCTATACAGGGCTGTCAACGTGCTGGGTAAGACAAGGTCCCATCCTAAACAAGAAACAAACAACAAACACTTGTACATGCGCTAGGTGAATAACATGGCAGCTAACTTCACTGACATCCATAAAGCCGATGACACCACATCATGCTGACGGCAACAGCCATTCCGCTTAAATTATCTGCAACAGTCAGGATTGGGACTGAAACCATCCAGTATGAACTATTCACAATGGCCTCGTCTGATTAATGACGGAAGCGAAAAAGGAAATCTATATGATGTCTTCAACTACAAATAGTTGCTGGCATTTACATAGTCACAGAACAGCATTTTTACATGCCATGTACATTTTGTCATGACTTACTGAAAATAAAAATATTTAAAAAAAAAAAAAAAAGCAACAACTCAACATTACAAAAAGAAAAAAAAAAACACAGATGTGGTGGGGTTGTTTGCTTCCCCCCCACCCCCCCCCCCCCCCCCCACTTTTTTTTTTTAATGGATATAGGGCGCTTTGAACTGTTGGAGTTAAGTGCTCAATAAGTCTTCATCATAAAAGACATACAGAATTTTTTCTTCTTTCACAACCCTAAAATGTCAGAAGCAGTTTTCAAAACATGAAAATTCTTGAAAATCTGGGAAAGGTGAGCATCTACGCACATACACCTTTGTCTTCATGTACCGCAAGCCTGCAAACACTGTTCTTTTGAATCAAAGCAAGTTTTTCAAGCTTTCTTTAAGCTTCTCAGATCACAGATTCAAGCTCTGCAAAAATTGAAAAAAATGAAAACATGTTGCCTGTTTCGTTGTGACCTGTTACGAAACAAAACTGTTCTCATCATCATTTTCATTTTTGCTCGACCACAGAGACAGGGCTATTTCAGGGTCACCACTGCTGAGGGTAAGCAAGTCCTGAGAACTGTTATCATTTTCGTTTCAGCTCAACCACAGAGACAGGGCTACTTCAGGGTCACCACTGCTGGGGAAAGGAAGTCCCGTTCTCAAAAACAAACAAACAAAAACTATGGTAAACAACTATGCACACATCTACATTAGTTACCACAGCATGATAACCAATCCGTTGATAACCTTAAGGCTGGTATCACTACACTGTGCTGAGGGCGTCAGTTGTTTCCCTTACCTTAAGGCTGTCACCACTAGGCTGTGGGTGGGTGGGAGCCAGTTGTTTCCCTTTTTCCTCCGTATTTTAAACTAGTTAAAGAAAACAAAAAGGAAAGGAACACATTTGAATGCAACAAAATAACACACAAAAACACACATACAAAAAGCCATATGGGCAAACACATACAGCAGAATGGACAGGTAGCACCCACTCTGTACAGTGTGTACATTTTCACTACTTGCCAGATTGCAACAAAAATGAAACCCTGACATGCTATGAATTCTTCAACAGATTAAAAAAAAAAAAAAAGCAAAAAAAAAACACTGGTAAGCTATAAACTGTACACAAGAAAAATGAAGATTAATTTGCTAGATCAAAGAGAGGTGAAAGAGAGTACCACAGTCAAAGATGGTGGCAAACACGAGGAAATTACTTACACAGAATGCCTCAGATGGGGTGATAAAAGTTATACTGAAAGAGCCTGGTATGCCATGGGGATAACATATTTTTTTCTCTCGGTAAATATTTCCCAAACAGTACACTGATAAATGAATTGTCAAGGCAGTACAAAGTGTCGCTTGTTGTTCCATTTTCCCAAAAAATTTGTTTAAACAGATCCATTCAAAAACAAACTACAACAACTACACAGTTGAGAAAAAAAAGGGAAAAAAAAAGTTTTAAAAAAGATAAATCATTACCAAATGTTCACAGTCTGAACACTGCAAGTGATAAAGCAGTCAACTGCGACACATTTCAGGATTTTAACAGCAACAATCCAAAATAACAACAAATCAAACTACTCTCCCCAAAAAAGTAGTGACCATCTCCTGTCATAAGCCAGTATATATATAAATAAAAATTCTCAGTCCGTATGCATGCAGAATAAATGAACATGACACGCAACACATTATCTACCTATCTAACTATATCCATCAGACCACACAGGGCCTGGAACAATACTGCGACAACAAATCCACCAAGAACCTGTTCAGACATTAACCACTGCGACAACAAATCCACCAAGAACCTGTTCAGATATTAACCACTGCGACAACAAATCCACCAAGAACCTGTTCAGACATTAACCACTGCGACAACAAATCCACCAAGAACCTGTTCAGACATTAACCACTGCGACAACAAATCCACCAAGAACCTGTTCAGACATTAACCACTGCGACAACAAATCCACAAGAACCTGTTCAGACATTAACCACTGCGACAACAATCCACCAAGAACCTGTTCAGACATTAACCACTGCGACAACAACACTACCAAGAACCTGTTCAGACATTAACCACTGCGACAACAAATCCACAAGAACCTGTTCAGACATTAACCACTGCGACAACAAATCCACCAAGAACCTGTTCAGACATTAACCACTGCGACAACAATCCACCAAGAACTGTTCAGACATTAACCACTGCGACAACAAATCCACCAAGAACCTGTTCAGACATTAACCACTGCGACAACAAATCCACCAAGAACCTGTTCAGACATTAACCACTGCGACAACAAATCCACCAAGAACCTGTTCAGACATTAACCACTGCGACAACACTACCAAGAACCTGTTCAGACATTAACCAAATTCTTAACAGTGACAAGACAACTGATCTACTCATGTCTCCTTGAAGCATATAAACAGCATGCAGGGCACTCTGCTTTATGTATCAATCCCTGCTTATAGAAACGAAAAAACTGAAGAAACCAATCAATCAATCAATAAACAAATCAATAAAGTAAACAGATAAAAAGTTACACAGGCAAACATACACAGCAATATGGACAGTCAGTATCTATGCTGGACAATGCTTACAGTCTCATAATGAGTTGTCGGATCACAACCAAAAAATGTGACTTGCTATAAATTCTCATGAAAAAACGTCAAAAAAGTGGAAACTTTCATGAACAAATTACTAGTGGAAGAACACAAAACTGTGGTGGTGGGTGGGTTGGAGGGGTGGAATTAGGGTGGGGGAGGGGCAACTGAGCAGAAAGTCAAAAAGAAGGGAATTACTAACATAGAATCTCTAGACAGCTTGAACACGAAGGAGAGAGTGGGGGGGAAGGGGAATAAAAGTGAATCTAAACAGTTAGCATGACTAAGTCGGACAACATATGAAATGTTTTGCTGCAAATGAAGATAAAGTTGAAATACGTAGGTTTTTATTGCCTTGAAAATCAAAACATTTTACTGTAATATGTAAAGAAAGAAGAAAAAAAATGATTCAGCAAGTGACTGACCAAATAAATATTACATAAAAAGTCCACTATACAGACACATATCAACAATATTCATACATACATATCGAAAAGAAAAAGAGAAAGAAAGAAAGACAGTAAAGAAAATCAATGACAAACAACTGAGAAAGATATCGGGGCAGCCCTTTTTTAATGTTACTTACATTCATATAACTGGTTGATTTAAGCTCCCAAACAACAGCCTAGTAAATTTAACTTTAAAAAATGAAGTGTTAAATTTTCTTTTGGGGGTCATATATACAAAAACGTACAAAATATAACTTGTGGCGAAAAACATTGAAAAAAAAAATCACGTAAGCACAGAAAAACCTTGTCATTTACAATTACATGCACACGTATAGCATACAAAAAGGACCACACATATCTACATGAAATGCACCTCATACACTTACCTATTAATGTGTACCAATGTTCAACAAACCATATACATTACACATGCAAAAAAAAAATTCCTCACGGCTGAATGAAACCAGTTTTACGTCAAATTAATCTTTGGATGCACACACACACACACACAAACCAATGACAAGCCTGTGATAGGGCTACAAGACAGGTGTATCCTTTTGAAGTCTTCCCCCCCCCCCCCCCCAAACTCCTCCCCTCCCACCTCCCCCCTTTCACAAAGCAATAATTGTGAAATCAAAACGTAAGGAAGTCTCACAAACACACAGCCTCTTTTTCTTCCATCCAACAACTTACTATCACAGGCACACATCATTCATTTAGTTCCATCAACAAAGATGCTTTTTTTACCCCTTACATTACACAATTTCAATAAGCTTTGCTACTAAAGGATTCAAAGCTAGAGCAACTTGGCAGTCAACAAAAGTGGTAATTTTGCTACTCTTCTTGTTTATAATCAACTACTGTCTAGAAAACAAGTATGAGACACTTCTTCTTTAACACAAAAAGAGATACTGAGAGCTGACAATCGAAACAATATAAAACAAAAAAATAACAAAACACAGAAAAACTGGCCTGGAGAAATCAGCTAACTCGGTAAAAATGTTGATTTATATTTTGTTAAAAATGGGTAAACACAAGGATCTATATTTAAACATGTTAATCAAGTATCAAAGTTCAGAATGTCTGCACACACAAAACACACACAACACACATTCACACTGGCTGATTGGAGAGAGAGAGAGAGGGGAGGAGAGAGAGGAGGAGAGGAGAGAGGGGAGAGGGGGGAGAGAGGAGAGAGAGAGAGAGAGAGAGAAGAAACAATACATGAATCAGGTCTCATTTCAATCATTACATACCCCTCACATCCACCCTCTCATACCTTGCATACATTCTTTGATGAATGAGTGATATGTTTGTGTGGTTGTGTGTGCTGCATGATATGTGTGTGTGGTGTGTGTGTGTGTGTGGTGTTGTTGTGTTGTGAGTGTGTGTGTGGGTGGTGGGGGGGGTATGGGTGTGTATGTACAGGAAGGGTGGGGGGGGGGGGGGGGGGGGGGGGGGGGGGGGGGGGGGGGGGGGGGGGGGTTTGGTGGGGGAGGGGGGGGGGGGGTGGGTGTGCACGATATGCCAATGTAAGTGCTCACTAAAGGTAACACACAGCTACAGACTGGCCATACCATCATTCCACCACATAACATAATCCTGATATCTGACAAAATAATTCAGATTTGGTAAACGGGCAACAATGGTTTTAATGGTTTGCCCTGAAATTCACATGTCAGTAAATCAACATTCAAAAGCATTTAGAACAAAGTTTCCATGTTTGAACAAATTCCTTTTGCATCTTAAAATGTTGGTCAATGGTATAGCTCATTACTTCCCTGAAGCATTCTGTATCACAAACTTTTCCCTGATCTACATGAAGTTGGACTGAAAATACCAGCCGCCGTGGCGAAGTGGTTAGCGTCGGGACTCCCGGCTGGGAGGGCGTGGGTTCGAACCCCATCAGAGTCATGTGGGTTTTTTCTGCCCCGACCGGCTCCTACCCAGAGTTGAGTTTGCTGCGGACTCAGTTGGGAAGACTGGGACCACACAGTCGAGTTTCATCCACTTAATGGATGCGTTTCTGAGAGTGTTGCTCCAATTTCCTGACCAACACTGCAGGTGCCTGTATCTCTCGGGCCTGGTCGACGCCGGGATATATTATGAAAGTAAGCGTAGAGTACAGCCAGTCATGTAGTCTCAGACCCAAATGGAAATCCGTAGCATCATCTTAATCATCCTCATTCTCATCGATCAGCATAAAAAAAAATTTTTTTAAGTCTCAAATTCTGTGGCCCCTTTATGCCCTGTTCTCATGGTGACCTCAATTTCGATGTCCTCTCCACGTCTGTGGCCTTGGTTTGGTTCCGTCGGGGTCACTGGTATCGGCGAGTCCATGGGGACTGTCGTTGGGCGGACGTGGTGGCGCCCTCCGGAGGGAGAGCTCACTCGCGTCGGCTCCGCGACTAAGCAATTATTGTCGTCAGTAGGGGGCTCAAATAGGTGGTGTCCTGCGTATGTTAGATCAGAACAGGCGCCACTGAACACCACCGAGGTGACTCGGCAGCAGTGCAGTGTCTCCTCCGGTGGGTTGCCTCTTGACGACTTGACATTGACTGGTCCTGTGGATTGCCGGTGCCGGGGCTGCGGCGGGGCCGACCGGGCTGTGGCTGTGGACGGGGTGTCGGAATGAGCGGCGTGGGTGCACTGCCTCTGAGGTGGCGCAGAGGTTGGGACAGCAAAAAAAAAAAAAAAAAAAAAAGTTGGACTGAAAAAACACTGCAATTCTTATCTTTTTATAATTTATGTTCAGGTGGTATATATATATATATATATATATATATATATATATATATATATATATATATATACCACCTGAACGAAAGGCCTAGGAGCAGGCAATACAAATACTTCTGCCTTCGAAGAGGAGTACGATGGTTCCCTCAGGCAGCTAGAGAAGGTTTCTCATATTTATGATATATTCCCCCATCTTTTTTTTTTCTTTTTCTTTCAAATCTTTGCCAAGTCATTACTACAATGACTGAAGAATTGTTAGCCTGCACTTGTTTTCTCCATACTTAATTGTTCAGCATTATATATATATATATATATATATATATATATATTATATATATATATATTATATATATAAATGTGACCCAAAAATATTTATCAGTTCATGCCAGGCATAATCGGTGACTGGACAACTCAAGAAATCATAAGCAGTGTCTTGATACAGCTGCATTGCATGCAGGCACCCCCCCCCTCCCCCCCCTCCCCCTCAACACACACACACGGGTACGCGCGCACACACACACAACACCTCTTATCACAGCAAAAGAATATTTCCTGCACAACAATGGCATGTGATATCGGGTAAAACTTGTAACGGCACTAAAACTCAAAATCAAAGAAAAAAGCCCACTTCACTTTAATAATAAATAAATAAAAAATTTGAAGGAAAAAAATGATGACAAAATCAAAACCAACTGCACTACAGATTTTGAATTCACAGTCAAAAAACATTTTACAAACTGGTGGAGGAAGACTGAAATTTGGGGTCAGAATGGACAAATCATGTAAACCTCCGTCTCTTGACACTCCCGACATTGGATTATGGATGGTGCAGTCCATGATTATGGAGAAGAAAAAAAACATTCCCTCAGATTCAGAGGGATGACATTCTGGCTCCACGACTCCGCAGTTATTCTCATCAGTGGCCGGCATAATAAGTAGCACAGCGACAAACTCTGCGCTCTTGGTTCCATCTGATATGGGATAAGGTTTTGAGAAGACAGTTTTAGCTTACAAGGTCACCATGGGCCACTCCAAACATTCACAACTTTCAAAAACCTTGATCAGGGCCCTTCATCTGAACTGTCGTGAACTGACAGGCCTCAGTTGTAGCCCTTGGAAAGAGTCAACTGCTCCTTGTGGACTGATGATGGTGATGCTGCTGCAACAGGATGAACCTATCCTGTTCTACAGGGTGTCTGAAATGAAACGCATGGGAAAGATACCAACAACAGGGCATGAAGGAAGAGAGATATTTTACTTAGCGCCATTAAAAACGCACGGGTCAGAGAACAAAATAACTCGACAGAGGTAAATCAGTTAGGGGTATCAGCACATGTTGTAACTCGACAGAGGTAAATCAGTTAGGGGTATGAAAACTTTAATGTTGAATGACAAAGTCATGAACAGAAAAGAAGTGCGCAATGGACAACATGTGCTGATACCCCTAACTGATTTACCTCTGTCGAGTTATTTTGTTCTTCTGACCCGTGCGTTTTTAATGGCGCTAAGTATATATCTTCCCCCCACACAGGAAAAGTACTCAATATGACATCTGTGCATGACATGGAAACTGATCAACAAGTAATGAAGAGTTTGAATAAAACATTACATTGACTATCAATCATTTAAAAAATAAATAAATAATTAAAAAAAACTCAATGAAAAAAAAAAAAGAAAATCAAGACAAGTCATTGCTGAAAAAAACCCATACCTACAATGATACATACTGTTAGAAATTTGATCAGCATGGTCAAACACTCTTACAAATGCTGTATGCATTCATGCATCTCTCCCGCATGGTTTATGCTGAAATAATATACAGAATCATAGAATAGGGCCCTGTCATGTAGTCTCAAACTAAAAGAAACCCCACAACAACGTGCATTCTCATTGATCTTACCAGAAAATGTCTCACATTCTGTGGCCCTTCTCACCCTGCTCCTGAAGTACATAGCATCAGTGTAGAATTCCTCTCCACATCCATGTTCATGACGAGTTTGTATCAAATTTGAAAAGTTCTTGATAGCACACCACAAAAAACAAAAACAAAGTACACAAACAAATCACAAAACAAAAAAAAAATGCTTTTCGACCTCTTAGGTGTTCTTCAGGCAAGATACACAACACTCAGGACAACGAAAATGAACGAGCTTTCACTTATCTTCATCCAGTTGGGCACAAGACTGGCCTTCAATGCCTATCTTGTGCCCAACTGGATGAAGATAAGTAATGCTCATTCGTTTTCGTTGTCCTGAGTGTTGTGTATCTTGCCTGAAGAAGCACCTAAGAGGTCGAAATGAGTCGTGTTTTGTCTTGTGATTCATTGTCTATGTTTTTTGGCGGTGCGTTATCAAGAACTTTTGAAATCTGTTTAGATTACCGCCTGCAGTCGCTCACTCCTACAGTTGGTATACAGTGTTCAGCATCAGCAAGGTCATGGAGTCTGTGCTGTTGGATGGACATGGTATCCCACTACTGCAGATACCAGCTCCATCCTTCACTAGTCAATGCCAAGAAGGTTCTTTGCTTATTATTTGGAGGTTAGTTTCAAAGCGAGGTGACTGCAGCAGATATTGAAACAAATTTTGAAAGGAGTTTAAAGTAAATCCACCAGTTAACATGGACAAACAAAATACAAAAAATAACCACGACATGTTTCGACCTCTTAGGTCTTTTTCAGGCAAATTGTTTATCTTGCCTAAAGAAGACCTAAGAGGTCAAAACACCTCATGTTTTGTCTTGTAATTTGTTTGTCCATGCTAACTGGCAGATCTATTTCAAATTCATTTCAAAACTTATTTCCGGGTGTCCTGCACATTGGATATGAAACAGGCACAACTGTATGCCACCAAAATGACGCTGCAGCATTGCAGTGCCTCCTCCTGTGGATTATCTCCTGACAACCTGATGCTAATTACTTGTCGTGGATGTTGACTGTTCCTGAAAAGCTACACTCAGTGAGCAGTGTCAAACTCAAAGGAATATCACAGCAAATGAAAAAGTCCAGATGAGATAGCAAAAAAATTGAAAAGGAACAAATTAAGTTGTGACGGAAAACAAGTGCAGACAAAAGTTCCTCTGTCATTGTAACAATGCCTTAGGTGGTGAGAAGAGGCAGCAGGGGAAGACATTACGGGAAGGGTGGGGATGAAGAAGAGGTTATTAAAACATAATTAACCCTTCAGTGACAGCTTAGAAGGGGAGTCACCTACTTCTGTTCAATGAACACAGCTCGTTCTAGTATTGGTTATATCTGTCTACAATCAACTTTCCACTCCTGAGTCACTATGCATAGAAAAACTAAATGTTAAGAATGTCAATATAATACAATAAACAGATCAAATCAATAGAACACATTTAAGCCTGTTGACTACAAATATGATCATGTAAATTGTAATATAACTGTTTTCATCTTCATACTGATTATCGCTATGAACTCATATCAAAAATAACATCATTACTATTTAACCAACCAACAAACAAAATACATATCATTATGACAAAAAGCATAATTCCCTGTACTGTAGGTTCCAAGCTCTTCAACCAACCTCACAGCACTGCATCCATGAATGTAATTGTGTGTGTGTGTGTGTGTGTGTGTGTGTGTGTGTGTGTGTGTGTGTGTGTGTGTGTGAGGGAGAGAGAGAGAGAGAGGAGAGAGAGAGAGAGAGAGGAGAGAGAGAGAGAGAGAGAGAGAGAGAGAAGAGAGAGGTGGGGGGGGGAGGCCAACTCCAGTCATGCATTAGCTTTTTTACAAATTTAAGCATACATGGCAGTTCACCACCTGGAAGTCCTTTCCTAAGCAGGTCTGCATACAATCACACATCCAAAACCATTTTCCAAGAGAGAAAATGAGGAAAAGGTTTTGGAAGTCTGCAATTTCAAATATACTACTGAATTTGCAACAGACCTCCAGATTCACAAGACTCAATGTGTGGGATTATTTGACACTCGTCCCTGTGTCAGAAAAAATATCCTCTCCCCTCTTTGTTTTTTTGGGGGTTTTGTTTTTTTTTTTGCAGAACTCCCACTGCATACTGTTAATGTCATTGTTTGATCTACACTATGTTAATTCATTGTTTGCAAATCAATCATAAGTCACCTACATTACTTTACCAAAGGCAATTAAACAACATCAACAAAAGGAACAAATATGATGTAGTTGAAATGATCAAAAGTTGAACTGTCAAGTGCTGTTAAACACACTGAAATTTTTATATTTGTTGTCTATGTTAACCTCTCAAATGAAGCCAACTTATTGATAAAAACAAAAAAGCCCATCTGAAATCCTTGACTATGTTAATAACATCCAGGATTTATCAGCCTGAATCACATCAGTATAACATAACCTGTATTGGTGTACATGCATCTGTATCAGTGTATGCACAATCACACAAATTCTCGACCCCATCTCCTCCCCAACCCTGACTTCTAAACAAACATTTCACAAACTTGTTTTGGCAAATGTGATAATGACAATACTAAGCCACGAATTAGAAAAACAAAAGATTATCAATACAATTTTATATTTTAAATCTGCCTTGTACTAGTTTATAGCATCCCGGCAGTACTATGGATCACAGCGTCCCTGTCAGTGTCACAGGAAATTGAGTTTCAAGTACTCTTTCATGCGGGGTGGCAAGGGAAGACGGTTGATTTGGTGCAGCTTGTGAACACTTGCCATGTGGGCTCGAATTACCAGTTTGGACAGATGAACCAACTTTGGAGGCCTACTGACCTGGTACTTGTCCCAGAATGCACACAATTCATCCAGGAGAGTGTGAAGAGGTGAGTCAAACATGCGGTACAAATTGACTCGTATTTCTCTAGACATTTCCGTTCCTCCAAGGACAAGCAAGCGGACAACGCCTGCGTATGGAGAGAATTTCCTGTTGGCTTCTTCACTGTCTTTGATCTGCTCGTCGTTTGTTTCTGGCTCAATTTTGCCAAGATCTTCCAGTGACTGGATCGTCTGCCTTGAAACAAGGTTCAACGTACTAGAGAACTGCACAGGGTCAAGTTCGAATCCCAGTGTCTGATCCTGAGCACACAGCTGCAGAGCATAGACTAAAGGATAAGTGTACTCCATAGTCCAATGATATCCAGTGCGTGATCGCAGCTTGCATGTACTGCTGCTCCTGCCATCACCAGTGCTTCAACAATGGCAACTGCATTTTGTTGAAAACTCATCAGATGCTGGCATGCAGCTAATTTTTCTTTGCTCTGCTCAGTACCCGACTCCAGGTTTTCCTTTGCTGCATTCAAGTAGGGTATATTATGAAGCATGGACTTGAGCGCCAGATGAAGTGCGGTGTTATGTGCCTTGTCTCTTTCATTGATGTGTTTGTGGGGGGAACGAGACAAAAGTAACCGACACACTCAAAGTCTCCTTTCATGGCTGACATGTGCAAGGGAGTGTACATACTCCCTGAGCAGTGGCATGTCAGTTGTCTGTCAGAACACCTCTCCAGCACCATTTGCATTAGTTCATGGTCACCAATCTGGGCACAGTGCATCAACGGAGTGACACCACCACGATCTTTAATATCTAGATCACAGCCAAGACAGATCAATTTTATCACAAGCTTCTTCCTGCTTCTAAACAATCTTTGTGGGACTTGATGGCCTCGAGTACTGTGTGTAACAGTTTGCCAGCTGATGTTGGAAGATTTGGACTGCATCCGTTGTCAAGAAACACTTCAACCATGTCAAAATATCCTAGAGAACATGCTAATTCCACTGGGTTGAATTTATGGGGGAGACAAGCACCTGTGAGGAAATCGAAATTGAAGCCATCACCTCCTTGTCGCATCAGCTTCAAGACCTGTTCAGCATTCCTGTTCCTCACAGCAGACTCTGCGTCCGAGTTAACGAGGACCCGCTGAGTGCCGAAAAGTCATTCGTTGGTTTGCTAGGAAGTTTGCGCACAAACTTTGGGTTATCAGTCAGTGTCTGTTTTGATTTTTTCCGTGAAAACATCTTTCGCAGACGACTTCCTTTCCTTTCCATAAACCGTTCACCCTCACCTTGGTCGTCTGCTTTCTCGTCACTGTCTTCGACTTGTCTGAAATCCGAATCGCCTGATGACAGTCGTTTCCGCCCAGGTTTGGACCACCAAACAAAAACTCGGGAGAATTCGCAGCCCATTTCGTGGCATGTCACTACAGCTGAGGGTTCTTCATTGCGGAATCGCTTTATCGAAAAGGAAACATAGTCACTCTGATTCAGTCCCGGAAGATGATAACAGTAAACTGCGATTTTACGACACTGATCAATTTTGCTTTACGACATTGTGTGAAGATTTTAAAAGAAAGATGGTGTGATTACGAACACAAAGTAACATAAATAATTATTGCCAGGAGAATATCGTATCAGTTTTTATTCTGAGTGGAGACGACCGGTTAGTTTCCATGACAGTAGACGTTGTTTGCTTTATCTTTAGTGATAGGAGAAGACAACTCTTCTCCCTCACCACTTTGTCGGTAACGTATTGGGTTTGTTGTTGTTGGTTTGTTTCTGGTTTTGTGCAGTTATGTTTTGAATAGATGAGGTTTGGGTTGTGGTGTGGTTGAGATTGTGGTCATACTTTCGGGAGTTAGAGAGTCTTCTGTTTTCCTTATCAACGCATCTCTAAGCATAGACACACCCACACGTTTCGTGGTTTAGCTTGCTGGGTGCCCCAGCCCAAAATAACCCCTCGCTAAGATGCCCTCCCGGACAGTCTGCGCTGGCCCATACAGTGGGTCGTGGTGTGACACTTTGGGCTTGTCTGTGTTACTGCTCCCTACCTCCTCCAACCCACTCATCCTCCTTACACCCCCCCCCCCCCCACCCCCCCACCTTGCCCTTCTTTCTGCCCCTCGCATCCCCCCTACCCTGCCTTCCTGCCAAGACTGTCATCCTCACCTCTATATTATTATACTCGCTATCCCTCCCTCCCTCCCTCCCTTTCTCTCTCTCTCTCTCTCTCCTCTCTCTCTCTCTCTCTCTCTCTCTCTCTCTCTCTCTCTCTCTGAGTATTGTATGTCGACTTTACAAAGGCTTCTGACGTCGTAGACCACTAGGTATTATTGTAATTGTGTGGCATATCAAGAAACAAGTAAATATGTTTCAAATGTTGTCATAATTCCTAGACAGTCCTCTCTCTCTCTCTCTCTCTCCTCTCTCTCTCTCTCTCTCTCTTCTCTCTCTCTCTCTCTCTCTTGTTCATGCACATTCCTTCAAGATCTGATGCAGTTTGTACAGTGGTGACAGAAGGCTGAGACACTGTTTTCCGTGGCATTAAAAGGCAGGGTTATGTTAGTTACATTTATCGTTATCATCATTATCATCACCATTTTTTTGTTTTGTTTTGTAACATTAGTTATGGACAACCAGTTACTACCTACAAGGTGGAAGTAATCAGTGTTAGCGGTGGAGGTGGGTGTGTGTGGGCACAATCAAAGCATGGTAAGAAAGGAGGAGGAGGGGTGTGCAGTTATAATAAGCATAATGTCCAGTGGGGGACACTTTAGAGCGCAGGAGACATATGGGCCGCCTACACAATCCTGTCGAACGTAAGAAAGAGAGGAGGAGATGGGTACATGACAGTATAGTATAGTCTATACTGTCCGGGGGGGGGGGGGGGGGGGGGGGGGGGGGGAAGGGGGGGGGGGAGGGAGGTAGCCCGGACTTTGGCCTATGTATCAAGGCTGCTTCTCCTTCGCTGAATTTGTCACTATCTAGAGTAAGCTTATGACACTTACAAGTTCAGTTAGTAATGAATTGCTTTTCCCCAATGAACAAGAATACACAAACGTGTCATACGATATACGCAGAGCGAGTAAAGGGACGCAACTATGTCTGGGCTGTCAATTCGGCACTCTCGCAGCCAAACATTTGAGTCTCAAAATATTAGGCTATAATAATAATAATAATAATAATAGCAACAACAACAATGAAAACAAGAAGAAGAATGAAAATAATAATGATAATAATAATGACAATAATTGTTATTATTATTATTATTATAAATTCATAAATAAATGAATGAATAATAAACAAACATATGACAGCGCAAGCTTCCCAGCAGTCCGTGTTATGATTTTAATGCAGCAGGAGAGTGTGAGTTTGTTGATCGTTGTTGTTTTTGTTATTGTTCGCTTGTTTTCAAGGCCTTTAAATAATTTAATTTGAAGTTTATGAGTGCGCAGGCACACGCAGACATGTGTGCCGTTTTGTTCCGCAAGCGACCGAACTGCACCGGCCATAGACGTTACTCTGGGGCCTAAATGAGCGCGCATGCACGGCCTAGGCAGACATGACACTAAAACCTGACGGACTACTGAGAGAACTGGCGGAAAACAACATCTTTAAAACTACTGAAAGCTATATTTTCAGTGACTTCGTTTTCAGTACCTGAGAAAATCGAATCTTAGATCTTTATTTCAAATATTCTAGGTCTGACCGAACTATCCAGAGAAAAAAAAATTTCGATGGACTGAACCATTGAACTCCTGAGGTTAAAGGGCTTGACCCAGACAGGTGTCACAGCTTACTGAAAACCCGGCTACCCGTCCCCGCTCTACACACTCTTCCACAACACCCCGACGCCGACTTCCATTCTTAACCCCAACCCGTTTCCATGCTCTTATTGTTTCCCTCCCCTTCCTCCTCCACGCGGCGCATTCCATCCCGTCACATGGTACCCTTTTTTCCTGAAAGTTAAAGAAGAAAATTAATAGAAAAAGGTGAAAGTTGCCACAATGAAATATGTACAAGCAAAGGTAACATCATATGTCGGAAAGTTCTTGTACGTCGAACCCATTGTCGATCTTACTAGGCCCCTACCGAAATCTGTCTGTTGTTCAAAGTGTACGCGCTTGATAGGCTGCAGATATTTGAATGGGCTAGCTTTTACTGATGATTTTGCGCAAGAAAACCAGCGAAAACAATAACCAGATGCAAAAGCATATAAACGTACTCCCAGTTTATCTTAAATACACGTGTAGGTTTACATGTCAAGAGCATGTTTACTGTGAAAATATCCATGATCTACCAGTCAGTTATTAGATCTAAAGCTATTTTAAAAGCCGTCAAATACCGTACTTTCATAGATATTTGTCAAAAGAAAATTATACAGCTTTCGTTATTGATATGTAGGCCCTATACCGGTAGCTGGATTGGTTGGTTCTATAATACAGCTCAAAACAAAAGTTGATTATGGTGGTTGTTTGTTACCTTTGTTGTGTTACATGGCCGTGTATTTAGGTTAGGCGCCACGGCTTGAGCTCGTGCGGGGGCATGTGTTTTTGTTGGAGTGGGTGCGCCTTCGTGTGTGTGTGCGTGCGATCGCGCGTGTTGGAGTGGGTACGTGCGCGTGCGTGTGTGTGTGGTGGGGGGGGGGGGGGGGGGGGGGGGGGGGGGGGGGGATAGCTCCCGAAAACGCTGTTTCATTTGCGCTACATATCGTTATCACTACGTCCAGTGGCGTTACGTGTCAATAGCACTACACTTTTCAGTTTGTCGCCGTGGGTCAGTAGCATTACATGTCGATAGCGCTACGTCTCAATGACGTTAAGTGTCGAAAGCATGATTTTTTTTTTTTTTTAGTATCGTTACGTTGAATTTTGAGGTAGGCCTACACTTTTGAAACTGGTATTTAGTCCTCACTGAGCTGGAGCCTGTGTACATACCAAATTTCATCCAAATCGGACAATATGTCAAGAATAATGGTTTTTAACGGTCAAATTTTGAAACGTTGTATGCAAGTGCCATTTGAGTGTGATAACCTTTCTGTATACCAAATTTGATGAAAAGCCACCAATATATAAGAAATAACGGCAAAATAAAGGTTTTAACGCTTACTTAATCGAGGTACACTTTTGAAACTGGTATTTTAGTCTTCACTGGACTAAAGCATATGTACCTACCAAATTTCATCCAGATCGGACAATATGTCAAAAATAACGGTTTTTAAGGGTCAAATTTTGAAACACTATGTGGAAGTGCCATTTGTGTGTGATAACCTTTCATAAACAAATTTCATTAAAACCACTAATATATATATTAAAATCATATAATATATATATAATATTTATACTATAATATATAATATATAAACCGTTAAAACGTTTTGCCATTAATATATATATATATATATATATATATATAATATATAATATATATAAATATAAATGGCAAAATAACGGTTTTAACGGTTATATAACCGACGTACACTTTGAAACTGCTATTACATATGGAAAGAGGATCCGATTTGTCACAAGATCGTCCAAACCGCTTATAAATCGGCAAAGTACTTTCTGAGATATTCCATAAAGAAGAAAGACCGTTTTGGGCCGTTATAGCCGTTAGTAAGGGCTATTCTGGCGAAATAAAACATCGGGCATCATCCGTGACCAATAATGAGCATACGTACAAATCTTCAGAAAGATCGGCCCAGAAGTTTTGTCTGGAGCGAGTGGAAGATTTTTTGACCACGGACAGACACACACCAGACAGACACAGACACACAGACAGCATTTCTTCGTTCCCATTGTAAAGTACTCCCTGTTCCATAAGAAATGGGAGTACAAAAACGATGAAGACTGATGGATATGCGTATCTTCTGAATAACTTGCGAGTTTAAGGCATAACAAAACGGGAAAATACAAAAAAAAAAAAAAAAATCTTGATCCAAATAGAAGATATCAATCCCCAAATTTGTCTGATTTTCCAACTTTGATTTTACATACATTCTCTTTGCCTGTCCCCCTCTTTCTCTCTTTCTTCTGCCTTCAGTACACACAACACACACCACACACACACACACACACACACACACACACACACAAACCACACACCCCCACACATCCTCTTCTCTCTCTCTCTCTCTCTCTCTCTCTCTCTCTCTCTCTCTTTTCTCTTTCCTGCCCTCATCGCGCGCGCCACAACCCCCACACACACACACAACCCCCAACACACACACACACACACACACACCCCACACACAGAATAGAGAAAAGGGCAATGCCCCGACATGGGACGTCGGGAGCTCATGGATGGACATTGGTTGGCATATGCTGACTGCTCTGTAGGGATTTCTTTTTTTTGTTTGTTTTTTCTCTTTTTTTCCCCCTTTCCCTTTTTGTACTCCCAGTTCTTATACAACGGGAGTACTTTACAATGGGAACGAAGAAAATGCTGTCTGTGTTTCTGTCTGTCGGGTCTGTCTGTCTGTGTGTCTGTTCGTGTCAAAATGTGTTCCGCTCGCCCAGTAAAAACTTCTGGGCCGATCTTTCTGAAAATTTGTACGTATGTCATTATGGGTCACGGATGATCCCCGATGAATTATTTTTACCAAATAGCCGTTACTAACGGCTATAACGGCCCAGAACGGTTTTTCTTCTTTATGGAATATCTCAAAATCTTGTATTAAAGATAAACTGGAGCACGTTTATTATTATGCCTTTGCATCTTGTTTCTTCCCCCCCCCCCCCCCCCCCCCCCCCCCCCCCCCCCCCATTTTTTGTTTGAGTGAAAGTAATTACGCGCATAAAGAAACAATGGGGAATTTGTGTACAAATTTTGACAAACCCCCCCCCCCCCCCCCCCCAAAAACCCAACCGCCCCTCCCCCCCCCCCCCCCCCAATCAGAGATGGATAAAATGCGGGCAGGCATATCTGCTAAAAGGGCGAAGGCAAAAAAAATCGATGTGCAAATTCGAAGTATCTGAAAGGGACAGCATGGAGTAGAATTGTAACTCTATTCTGGCTGATGGAAGTTAATTTATGTCCTTTTCTCCATGAGATCAGAAGCCAGCCGACTTTAAATCAGAAGGACATGATGTGATTTGACTTGATGCATTGGAAAATATTTTAAAAAATCCGGCAATTTTAACTTTTAAATTGTATGTTTGGTTTTGTTTGGGGGGGGGTTGATTTTGGTGGGGGTGTTTTTTTTGTGTGTGTGGTGGTTTTTGGTGTGTTTTTTTTTTGTTTTATTGCCTTTTCTCCTTCCACTCTTCCTTTTCTCCATCTTTAAAACGGGCTTCCTCCTGGGTATCCCACGGAAGTGCCGTGGGTTGTTGCGTTGCGCCGTGGGGTAGTTGTCGTTAGTCGTCCGCATTTTTTTATTTTTTCCTCTGGGGGGGCTGCATGTGTGTGTTCCCCAACGGCCAAAGGTACTCTTCCAAATGGGGAGATTTAGTTTAATGAAATTGAAATTTTCCATCAGAACCCCGTTTAAAACCTTTCCGGGCGGGTTTTCCGAGATTTAGTGGAGTTTTTCTTTGTTTATCACAAAAACCCAAAAAAAAAACAACCCTATTTTTTAAAATTATAGTATTTATATTGGTTGAACGAAATATAAATGAAGGAATGGAAAAACCGAACAAAGAAAGGGATGTCAAACCCGGTTGGAATGAGAAAAAACTTTTAACGTGCACCATCTTTCATCATGTTTAATAACTTGTAAGCCTTAAGCTAGATAGAAAGATCTTAGAAAGAATCAGGGATATATGCTTTTAACAAAACATTTTTCCTTAATTAAAAAAATTTAACTTTCCTTAAACAAAAGGGAAATAAAGCAGGGTTTCCCCTTGGAAACCCAGGGAGACTATACAAATTACTTCCTTTTTTTTTTTTGCCATTACAAAAGGGGAAAACGCGGATTTGGGGCGGGCTAGGAAGGTTAAAATTAAAGGGTTCGGGGGGTTTTACCGAAGTGCGCCCAAAGAAACCCCCGGTTTCCCGGAAAAGGACTTCAACTCGTGGCTTTTTTTCGGCCCTACGATCCCCTTAGGCTCAAGTTTTTTTGTTTTCCCTTCTCCTTCTTTCCCTCTTTAAAGACGCAACTTTCAACCTTTAGTTTTATCAACAGGAATGTCATCTTCTCCCCCAATTCTTGGGCTTCTTCTTGGGGGAATTCAAACATTTTTCTTTGCGGCAGAAACCAAATAAGGAAAAGTTTGTTGTCGAGTGTATGGTTTGGATTGTTGTGTTTATTCATCTAAGAACTGCTTTTTCTAGAGGTGGTGAAGGGTGAGAGGGAGTGAGAGAGCGAGGCAGGTAGTGGTGCCGTGGAGGAGCGAGCTTGTGACTGTCTCAGTACAGGCCCTAATGGTCGAAAATGAAAGATGGACATTGACAAAACAAGAACAAAGAGGACGGGAGTGTCAACTCGGTGATGTCGATGGAGGAAGACAGCGCACAGCCCAAACACACTCACAGCTTGCTTACAATCTCATTCATATATCATGCATTCGTCACATCAAACCACTAGTAAAGTCTATAACTTTACTACACATGATCATAGAAAGAAACATCAATGCATATGGAATCAAACAAAATAAAACATTCTCTCTTCCTTGAACTTCACAAAATCATTTATCTAAATCATCATTAACTAACCCGGGTATAAAGTAGATTTCTACTTTACCTGGCCAGGTGATCTTAACTATTCACGAATCACTGTCTTTTTCTTTTCCTTTTTTTTTTTCACTGTCACTTTCACAAGCACGACACAACTGCTGGCACTGGTGTTGGTCTGCTGGCACTGGTCAGGTTAGACTGCTGGCACTGGCGTTGGTCTGTGGTTCTGCTTGACGAAGTGACGCTGCCAGGTATGAGGTCGAACCCCCCGGTTCAGATGGAACAGTGACTATCAACATCGATCTGTTCTCCTTTCTTTCTTCCTGCATCAACGCATTGCACCCTCTCTCTCTCTTCTAGTCTGCTCTATCAAATGGACATGGTTGCTTTTCTTTTCCTTTTCTTTTCTTCCTTTTTCTCTTCATTAGTTAGCAACTCTCTCTCTCCACATCTCTCTTTAGTCCTCCCTCTGCAGACTATCTATGGTGCTAAAATGCTACAACTTGGTTCTCTCCTCTCTCCTCATCTCTCTCTCTCTCTGCCCTTCTCTCCTGCAGAGCTTACACTCACAACCTCTCTCTCTCTCTCTCTCTGTTCGTTCCACCCCTCTCTCACTCACGCATTACTTTATCCCTAACTCCGTGTCCAAGGGCGAGTCCCCATTGGTCAGTATTTTTACCGCCATCGTACCCGAAGTTATCTCCCTCTAATTCCATTGGATATTCAAATCATGACAGTCACGCCTACACGCCTTACTCTCTGTGGGGGTCAATTGGTCATTTAATTGATTAGCTTGATTTCACCCCCACCACACACTACCTTTCTCCCTCTCTCTTTCCGGCGACGTCGACCTAATTGTGGGCACTGGTCGTAAATTGGCTAGATCAGTCTGGCCCAGACCTATCGAGACGTTGGTCAGCCACTCGGACTGTCTACGTGGAAGATTAGGATTAGCCTCTCGCTGTGCTCAATTTTTGGCCGGATGAGTCTGATCCGGCGTCGAGACTCGTTTGACCAGACATCGAGGCGTCGGTCAGCTACTTAGTCCGTCTGGCTGGACAGACCGTCTCCGTGGAGCCTCTCCGCTATGCTTAATTGGCTGGACCCGACACATGGGGCCGTCTGCCGGGCGCCCAGAATATTTGTTAGAGCTTATGTCCAAACAACCTGGCTGGCGACGGACCACGACTTTGGTTGTTTTATTTTTGTCCGTGACAATTTCCCCCTTGCAAAAGACTATGCACCGCATTGTCTCAAAACAACGGTACAAAAAAGACAACAACCGAATTTGCTGACACACAGCTACACGTCAAATTTTTGAAAAAATACTTTACAACCAACGGTTTATAAATTATAAAAAAATATCATTAGTGAATACCACTCCAATGAGTTATCATTGACGTGCCGCTCTTGCATTATTTCAACTCATTTTATAACAACCTCTGTGCGCACTTATGCAATTCCCCTACCTGCGGATTTGCCACATCTTCTCTTCACAATTTCTATGAAAAGCACAATATAATATGATCACAATCCATGACACTTCACTGAGGAATCTCCATCCTCACTTATTGCAAATAATGCATCACTACACAAGCGACTGTATGCTCCAAGCATAACTACATCACATGAACAAGTCTCACAAAGAAAAAAATTTGAACAAGTCTCACACAAAAAATATGAACTATAGCCAACTGGGAATGAACCCATATCCAATCAACATAACTGTAATCAACACATATTATCAACAAAGCACCCCGGATATGACTGACTTCCTCTGAGTTGCAGCTTGCTAGACTATACGCGACTTAAATAGTCAGCTCCACATTCTGTCGACCTGGAATGTACTGCACTCGATACCTGTAGGGCTGCAGTGCCATTGCCCAACGCAGACCCTGCTGTTTTTCAACTGTGCCTCCTGCAGGAATTTGAGTGGTTGATGATCTGTCTCTATCACGAACTCTTTCCCATACAAGTATTTGTGGAACTTCTGCACGGCCCACACGACAGCTAAACACCCCTTCTCTACAGTTGCGTACCCTTCTTCACACTTTGTCAACTTCCTGCTAGCATACCTCACAGGGAACTCGACCCCTTCATGCTCCTGCAACAATACTGCACCTATCCCACCCCCTGATGCATCTGTACGCAACAGAAATGGTTTAGACATATCAGGTAGCTTCAAGATGGGACGGAACCTAGTCTTTCCAACACCGTCTGCAGTGCTTGCTCTGCAGCGTCTGACCACTCGACCACTGCCGGTTTCCCTGCCTTGACCAAATCACTGAGAGGACTCGTGATTGCTGCGAAATTTGGAACAAACTCCCTATAGAAACCAATAAAACCTAGCAGACTCCTGACTTCTGTTTTGGTCTTTGGTCTCTCTGAATTCATCATCTTCTCCACCTTTCCCTTTTCTGGCTGCTTTGTGTCGCCTCCGACAACAAAACCTAGGAACTCCAGGCTTGGAAAACCAATCTGGCACTTCGTTGGTCTGGCTGTGAGATTGGCTTGTCTCAACCTCTCTAAAACTGCTCCTAGCTGCCTCATATGCTCCTCCCATGTCTCGGATGCTATCAGAATGTCATCCATGAAATTCACAACGCCTTCCAATCCGTCAATAACTTCCTATCATCCGAGAGAAGACTGCAGGTGCGTTGACCATCCCAAAAAGGGAAGTACTCGCCACGGGTATAGCCCCATAGGAGTGGAGAATGCTGTGACTTCCTTTGAGTCCTCACTCAAGGCTATTTGCCAGTAACCCTTGCTCAGATCTATCCTGGTGAAATACTGGCTCTTGCTTGTGGCGATCTGAGCGAACAGGTCTTCCATGTTCGGTATGACCTCTGCATCGACCTTGGTGACACTGTTCAGACGTCTATAGTCAACACAGAATCGATGCTCACCTGACTTTTTCCTCACTAAGACGACGGGTGCACTATACGATGATTTGGACGGTTCAATCACCCCAAGGACCAACACTTTTCTACCTCCTCCTCGATCACTTGCTTGGTGGCATATGGGATCGGGTAGGCTTTCACATGTACGGTTTTTGCGATTTTTAACTCCACCGTACATGTCTCTAGAGTTGTCCTGCCTGGTTTATCAGTCAGGGACGCCCTATACTGTTCTAGGACCCCCCTAACTTCCTCCTGTCTCCTACTGTCTAGCCCTTCATACAGTGACACATCCCTGTATGACTCTTCTCCTGGAAACTCAGGCAACAAAATCTCCCCTTCTTCTGCTGGGTCTCCTTCACCTCCATCAATGATTGCTGCTGTGCCTATGTGCTGAGTCTCACGCTGAATATATTTGCGGAGCAAAGTTTGCATGGAAAAGTTTTGATTTCCATTCACATCGATTCGGTAGTCCTGATCTACCTTTTCAATGATGGTGAATGGTCCTTTCCAATGCATCAGCAGCTTGTTGTGATCCGTGGAAGCAGTAACAGGACTTGATCTCCCACCTTGAGGAATTGCTTCCTCACCTTCCTGTCATATTTGCTTCTTCTGAACGACCCTAGCCTCCTGCAAACTCTCCCTTGCGACCTTACATGTCTCCTCTAGCCTATTGCGTAAGTCCACCACACACTGATAAGTGGTTTTGACTTCTTCTGACTCCTGTTCTCCGGACCACAGCTCTTTGAGAATACACACTGGTCCCCGAACTGTGCGCCCATACAGCAGCTCAAATGGTGAAAAGCCTGTGCTTTCCTGAGGGGCTTCCCTGTAGGCGAACAGTGCCGCTGGAATGTAGCGGTCCCCAATCTGCTGGCCTTTCCTCACAGAGCTTCTTTAAGATGCCCTTCAGCACACCATTGAATCTTTCCACCAAGCCATTGCATTGTGGAGGTATGGGGTAGTGAGAAGCTGTGTGATCCCTAGCAGCCTGTTGACCTCCCTCATCACGCCTGAGGTGAACTGTGACCCCCTGTCACTGAGAATTTGTGCTGGCACACCCACGCGAGAAAAGATTCTACCAGCCCTTCAGCGACCTGTTGCGTATCTACGCCTTTCAATGCACTGCTTCTGGGTATCTGGTCGCGTAGTCCACGAGCGTCAACACATACCTGTGCCCGCCTTTGGGACAGGGCGCGATTGGGCCAATCAGGTCAACAGCCACCCTCCTGAATGGTGGTCAATTAAAGGAGGGTGTTTAAGAGGTGCCTTCCTCTTCACCCCTCTTGTGGCTGACCTTTGACACACGTCACATGACATGCAGAAACGCTTTATGTCTGCCATTGCCCCTGGCCAATGAAAATCATCAAAGATTCGGTCAGCTGTTTTGCTGGTGCCGAGATGACCGCCAATGAGCGACTCGTGACCCACTGACAGACAGTGTCACGATAACCTGCTGGTACCTCTAACTGAGTGGTCACCTTACCTGTCTTCCCCTTGGTGAACACTCGGTACAACAGCCCGCCTTTCACAAGAAATTCTGTCTCACCTCCTCTAACCATCTGTTTCTCTCCACCTCTTGCCAACTCCCAAGACTTCACGAGCGAAGGGTCTTGTTCCTGCGCTGCCCTAAACTCATCAGGCGACACATCTATGCCCGACTTCCTTGCTGGAACGACTAACGGTTTATCAACCTTTTCCTCCCTTCTTGCTCCTTGTTTGAACTGCTGCCCCTGTAGCAGTCAACAACTCAGGATCCCCTGGATCCCTTGCACCTGGAATATTTCCAATGATCAAATCATGAAGGGGTTCTCCATCACCAACGCAGACAACTCGCCTGAGAAGTAAGGGGTACGTACTTCTACTTAGCAACTGGAAAACTCCCTCACAGTGCCATCGATTAGAGTACAGGTCTGGATTTGCCCTGTCAAATCCCCTTTCTCGACCAGCGTTGTTCTCACCACACCGCATGAACAACCAGTGTCTCGTAACACTTTCACCCTCTGCTGGCCAATCCCCCTTCTTCCACTGGTAACGAACCACTCAGCCTAGTGCCCTCCATCCCTGACACTGACTGCTGTCCAGTGCTAGCCTACGCTGCACTCCACCCTCTTCAGATTGGATCCCTGTTGGTTCCACTGCAGGTCGTTTCCCTTGACGACCCTTATCCACCTCTTGCAAGGCTGCTGCCTTCTGGAACCTCATGCGGCAACCCCGCCACATGTCCCTTCTTGTGACAAATGAAACACCTGTTGTCCCTTTGTCCTCCTTTCTGCCCCACCACTGGGTTTGCAGACTGTGCAGAAAACTCCCCTAGTCTCCTTGCACTCTTCTCACCTGTGCCTGGCACCTGTTTCTCCTGCACCTTAGTGCCCAAACGTGCCTCTCTATACACCTCTGCGAACTTCAACAACTCCCCTGCTGTCTCTGGCTGTCTCTCTTTCAAATGTATGGTTAACTCAGGGCCGCAACCTGACAAAATCTGTTCTTCATAACCAGCTCTTTCAATCAGCGAACTCCTTCTCGTACCGCTTAACTCTAACCATTTCTCAAAATAGTGATCCAAACGTGCACCAAACTGAGTGTACGTTTCACCTGCTTGCAATCTAGCTGATCGAAATTTCTTTCTGAATCCCTCCTCTGTGAGGTCAAATCCCTTCATCAATGATTCCTTCACAGCACCAAAATCAGATTGGGTGTCTGCTGGGAATGCAGTGAAAATCTGTAATGCCTTACCCGTCAATAGCGCTGACAAAATGACTGCCCACTCTTCTGAAGGCCAACCCTGACTGGTCGCAAACGTTTCGAAATGACTGATGTATGCATCAATCGAATCGGTTCCTTCAGAGAACTTTGGCAACTTTGGTCGGGGGCGTAACTGCGCACAGAGTCACTGGAAACTGAACTCCCCATCATCGGTGGTCTCCCTTTGTATTTTCACTCGCTCTAACTCTAATTGAATCCTTAATCTTTCTGTTTCCTGCATTTCTCTAGCCTGATTTTCGTTAGCCTGAATCCTTAATCTTTCTGTTTCCTGCGTTAATCTTTCTGTTTCTTCCTTCTCTACTGCGACATGGCGTCTTTCCGCGCGTTCATCTCTTTCCATCTTTTGTTGGGTTTCAACGAATGCTCGCAACTCTTCTCCCGAGTAGCCTAAATCACGAGCGACGCTCACAAGTTGTTCAATAGGGGTGTTTCTTTCATCCGCCATTATATCTCTTTTTTTTTTTTGAACAAGATTTATTACTACGACAGCCAAACTGGTGGTTACCGACACGAGTGACGTAATAGCACAATCCTATGAATGATAATATTAGCTTGGGACAACGTAGTTAGTTTTTATAAGACGCCTAGCGCCTGACCCAACTATGAGAGCGAATTATAGGCAATCTGTGCGAAATAAGTACTCTGGGGCTGAAATGCCAAGCCTATGTTAACTATCTTGGAAGCAATGCCAAGCCTAGTATTTAACTATCTTGGGAACATACAATAAGACACTACCTTGTCTTAGGATTACAATACTTGAATCCCACCCAGCTTCCTCTCTGAGAAGTTGAACAATTATAATAAATGGGCCAGAATATCCTGGCAGGCTCGCCAATAAATTGTCAACCTCGGGTGATGTCGATGGAGGAAGGACTAGCGCACAGCCCAAACACACTCACAGCTTGCTTACAATCTCATTCATATATCATGCATTCGTCACATCAAACCACTAGTAAAGTCTATAACTTTACTACACATGATCATAGAAAGAAACATCAATGCATATGGAATCAAACAAAATAAAACATTCTCTCTTCCCTTGAACTTCACAAAATCATTTATCTAAATCATCATTAACTAACCCGGGTATAAAATAGATTTCTACTTTACCTGGCCAGGTGATCTTAACTATTCACGAATCACTGTCTTTTTCTTTTCCTTTTTTTTTCACTGTCACTTTCACAAGCACGACACAACTGCTGGCACTGGTGTTGGTCTGCTGGCACTGGTCAGGTTAGACTGCTGCACTGGCGTTGGTCTGTGGTTCTGCTTGACGAAGTGACGCTGCCAGGTATGAGGTCGAACCCCCGGTTCAGAAAGGAACAGTGACTATCAACATCGATCTGTTCTCCTTTCTTTCTTCCTGCATCAACGCATTGCACCCTCTCTCTCTCTCTTCTAGTCTGCTCTATCAAATGGACATGGTTGCTTTTCTTTTCCTTTTCTTTTCTTCCTTTTTCTCTTCATTAGTTAGCAACTCTCTCTCTCCACATCTCTCTTTAGTCCTCCCTCTGCAGACTATCTATGGTGCTAAAATGCTACAACTTGGTTCTCTCCTCTCTCCTCATCTCTCTCTCTCTGCCCTTCTCTCCTGCAGAGCTTACACTCACAACCTCTCTCTCTCTCTCTCTCTCTGTTCGTTCCACCCCTCTCTCTCACTCACGCATTACTTTATCCCCTAACTCCGTGTCCAAGGGGGAGTACCATTGGTCAGTATTTTTACCGCCTCGTACCCGAAGTTATCTCCCTCTAATTCCATTGGATATTCAAATCATGACAGTCACGCCTACACGCCTTACTCTCTGTGGTGGTCAATTGGTCATTTAATTGATTAGCTTGATTTCACCCCCACCACACACTACCTTCTCCCTCTCCCTTTCCGGCGACGTCGACCTAATTGTGGGCACTGGTCGTAAATTGGCTAGATCAGTCTGGCCCAGACCTATCGAGACGTTGGTCAGCCACTCGACTGTCTACGTGGAAGATTAGGATTAGCCTCTCGCTGTGCTCAATTTGGCTGGATGAGTCTGATCCGGGCGTCGAGACTCGTTTGACCAGACATCGAGGCATCGGTCAGCTAATTAGTCCGTCTGGCTGGACAGACCGTCTCCGTGGAGCCTCTCCGCTATGCTTAATTGGCTGGACCCGACACATGGGGCCGTCTGCCTGGCGCCCAGAATATCTGAGTTAGAGCTTATGTCCAAACAACCCCGGCTGGCGACGGACCATGACTTTGGTTGTTTTATTTTGTCCGTGACAGGGAGACAGACTTTTATGTCCGAAGACGATTGATAAAGCAAAGAAATGCATTTTCCGTGCCGGTCCTTGATCGCCCTACCCCCCCCCCCCCCAAAACACACACACACACCATCACCACCTCCCTCCCTCCCACGCCTCTGCCTCTTTCCAGCCGCCCCCTCCTCTCTCCCTCCCTTTCCCTCTCCCTACTACTTCTCCTTTCTTCTCTCCCCGCTTTCCCGCTTCCTCAGTCAGAAATCAGGGCTTAATGTTTGGCGGCAAAAAGAGGCACGCATATTATTATTATACAATGGTCGAACATATCCGAGTATGTTTGTGATTATTGTTGGTTTTGTATACTAGTTGCCATGCTGTTGTTTTTCTTGTGCTTGTTTTAGGTTTGATTTTACGATGCACACCGTTAATAATCATTTTGTGTATATAGTGTAAACCTGGTATCTTTGAATTTGAAATGGCCAAATAATCCACTGGTAAGAAAAAATATGGCACCAGGAATTTACACTATCTGGTGTTCTCAGCCACAGCAAACGGGCATCACGACTAATACAGGCAGATAGACAACAGTAGACAGACCAAGTGAATGCCATGAATGCATGCTG
>CM031609.1:14389007-14396507 GCA_018398815.1 Conus ventricosus | reverse complement strand
ATGGGTTAAATGGGAAAGTATGCGGGGGAGCCTGGATGAGAGGAAGGAGGAGAGGTGGTGGAGAGTTCGGGGAAGGGGGAGGCGGGAAGGGAGCTCAAAATATACCTGCTAGGTCTGGTCGATTAATGGCTGTATTGTTATAACTGTTATGTTTAGCCAGCAGTTAGCATTTTCCAGAAGAAAAATCACTCACACGTCTCACGCACCATTGCTCCGTTATTTAAGCACACACACACACACACACACACACCCCACACACACACACAACACACATGTCACAACTCTCTCTCTCTCTCTCTCTCTCTCTCTCTCTCTCTCTCTCTCTCTCTCACACACACACACACACACACACACACACACACAAACACACACACGCACGCACGCACGCACGCACGCTCGCACACACACACCACACACACACACACACACACACACACACACACACACACACACACACACACACACACACACACACACACACACACACTTTCTTCCTGCACCCCCACCTCTTCCTCCCTCATCCCCTCCCCCAACAACCACCACTCCTCCATGTTTAGCCTCCTCCTAATGCAGCCATCCGTTGACACCATCCATCAATATCTGCCTGTAACTCGAGTCCTCTCTTCACAAGCAACAGCCATTTTCAGAGGGATGTTGCTAATATGTGAGAAAGATCGGTGTACGCTCAGGAACAACATTCGGGAGAGGCATTGACGATTCATAAAGTTGTCTATACAAGGACGTCAACATGGAGAGGGTCTTGATAATCCATAGACTTCTGCCTGCATATAGGGATCAATGTTGAGGAGGTATCATGACCCATAAATATCTCTCTCCACAGCGAGAGTATCTCTGAGCGGTATCAGTAATCCATAAAGGTCTTTCTACACACAAAGATCAACGTTGAGGGATATTTGTAATGCCTAAAGGTGTGTTTACACACAGAAGTCAACGTTGAGGGATATTTGTAATGCCTAAAGGTCTATCTACACATAGAAATCAACGTTGAGGGATGTTGTTAATGTCTAAAGGTCTGTCTACACACAGAAGTCAACGTTGAGGGATATTGGTAATGCCTAAATGTCTGTCTACATGTAGAAATCAACGTTGAGGAATATACGTAATCTGTGTATGTCTGTCTATCTATGAGGGGCAACATGATGCTAAAAGTATATTGATAATCTATAAATATCTATCAAACAAGGACCAATTTTGAAAGTGTATGTGCGATCCATAAATATCTGTATACACACAGGGTTCATTCCTGGTGGAATATTAGCTCCCTATAAGTATCTGTATACATACATATATAGTTCAGTGCTGATCGTTATTGGTAATCGATTATTACAAGTCTACACAAACGGATCAAAGTTGGTGGGTACTGATAGTCCATGAACATTTGTCTATACACAGGAATCAACACTGAGGGGCAACTGGCAATCTATAAATATCCGTCTGCATACAAGGATCAGTGTTGAGGGCGCATTTATCAGCCACGAATATCTGTCTGCACACAGTGTTTGATACTGAGGATGTGCTGATAAATTTTTGAATATCAGTCTGTACACATGAATCAACGCTGAAGTGGTATTGGTAATCCACAAATGTCTATCTATATACAGGAATGAATGTTGAGGGCTGGTCGTGATCCATGAACATCCGTCCACAAACAGGGAACAAGGCCCCGGAGGTAGTGGTAATCCGTTTTTTTTCTTTGGCAATTTTACAAATACGTGCAGATAAAAACGAAAATACGCAAGCATACATTCATTTAAGCACATATACAAACTGTATACTTGTAACAACGTAATAGATGATCAGTAATATTGATGTTGATTGACGATGGATTCTCCCGTCGTGTCCGACAGATGAGTAGGCAGGCAGGTCATCTGTTGATGTGGGTCCTCATGTGGGAATGAAGACCAATTCTTGAGGCACAAAGTCGTCCACAGACGCTGCATGGAATGGAGTCCTGCAAGGATGGGCCCCGTTTTCCTCCGATTCCTCCTTTTCTGGATGGCAGCTGGTCTGTTGTGCTCAAATGTCTTTGTGCCCTGGTACACTGTTGCTTCCACTGTGTTCTGTCAAGGGCGACATCTTCATAGGAAGCAGTGTTGATGTTGCAGCTTCTGGAACTGGCCTTCAAGGTGTCTTTGTATCTCTTGAGAGGCCTTCCATGGTCACATTATCCTTCCGTCAGTTGTCCATAGAGCAGTGTCTTTGGAATTCTGCTGTCCTCCATACGGACAACGTGTCCTGTCCATCGGAGCTGGCTTTTGATGAGTATAAAGTCAACGCTGGGTAAGCCACACTTATTCAGGGACTGTAGGTTGGACACTCTGTCTTGCCATTTAATGCTGCAGATCTTGCGCAAGCATCGTTGATGGAACTGTTCGAGTTGTTGGATGTGTCAGCGGTACGTGGTCCAAGTCTCACAACAGTAGAGGAGATTATTCAGAACCACAGTAATATTATTACCCATTTAAAAAAACCGAAATGAAACAAAACACAATACAAAAAAATGAACTCTCCTTCCAGGATGGGCATCCACAGAGGCAGTCGAACCCGTTCCTATAGACCTAGGACTTCAGCTGCTCCAGCGACGAGCAATGGATAAGACGATCAAAGCGCGCCACTGTGGTCTGTTCTTCGCCAGTCTGCTGATATCCCTCAAATCACTGTGGGCCACACGAAGGTATCTCTCCACTGTTTGCTGCCAGCTCTGTTGGGTCGCTCTCTCTCTCTCTCTCTCTCTCTCCTCTCTCTCTCTCTCTCTCTCTCTCTCTCTCTCTCTCTCTTTCTCTCTCTCTCTTGCCTGCTGGGACCCGCTTGGCGGCCCGGTGTGCAGGTCTTGTCGTGGGGAGCCTCCGTACACGACCTAGCCAACGGAGGCGTCGCTAGCAGATGTGGTTGATACAGGAAGTTGTTGGCATCTTCCTCTTGTCTCTTCGTTTGACACAAGGCTGTTCCACTTGATGTCCATGATTGTTCTGAGGCATTTGGTTTCACGCGCATCCAGTTTTCTTTCCTGGGTTGTTTTTAAGTAGCCAAGTTTTGCACCCTTATAGCAATGTGGATAGAATATTTGTGTAGTAGAATTTCAGTTTGATTCGGGAGGGGGCGGGGGGGGGGGGGGAGCTTCTATTTCTTCATATTTTGTCCAACTGATTGAAAGCTGCAGATGCCTTGACGATGCGATATTTCAGTTCATAATCTGTTATAAGTTGTTGATGAAACTATCCACGCAGGTGAAGTTTTCCATCTCATCAACTTTCATCTGATCAATGAACACGTCTATGGGAGGCTAGTGCTCACAGCTCAATATGCTCTTGGACTGTTTGGCACTGGTGACAAAGCCAATGTTGTCTACATATCTGCTGACGTCGTTCACTAAATGCTGGAGGTCCTAAGTGGTGTATGCCAGGGCAGCTATGCCGTCAGCGAAGTTCAAATCAGTAAGGTTCTTTCCTTCAGCCCATAGGATTTCTTTTCCATGGATGGCATGCTTCATTACCCAATCAAGTGCAATAGCAAAGAGCAAAGGGGATAGAATACACCCTTGCCTGATGCGAACATGAACCTCGAACCAACCACTGTTACATTGACATATATCAACCAAACTCATTCCACGGTAAACTATAACCCTGACACTCTCTCTACTTCTGTTGTAGTGCTCTTTGTTCTGTCTTTCAAATTTCTTGCAAGCTTATGTGTACGAATTGTTTTCTTTGGAATTCCATACATTTCATTTGTAAGTAACTTGAACATCTTTCTACCTTATATGCTGTGGGTAAGTCTTGTAAGTGTTTTTTTTTTTTTTTCTTTGTTTCTTCTTTTTTTTTGTTGTATGTTCTGCTTTTATATACAGGACATTTTTCCAACAGAAGAATATTTTCAAAGCAATTCATCTGTGACGGTGTTTTCTACAGTGGCGAAGGAATCCGTTCGATATCAAAGGATACGCCGTGGCATTTACTAATTCAGTCCAGAAAGTGGTGGAGAAACTGATGGACGTGGACATGATATAGGTAATGTCCTATTGCATCTTTTCCTTTATTTCAAAAGCTACACTTGTCACTGTCTGCAATGCCCATAATCCTGAATATGTCATAAGTCACTACCATTCTGTTACACGACTTTGTTTGAAACTGTTTCAGTTTTACCCTGTTGATTAAAAAAAATCATTTTGATAGTCATTTCCAGTCAATGGGTGCATTTCATTTTTCAGACATTCAAAATGGATAATTGTCGACTATTTTGATTTTTCTAAGTGTTGTGATATTTTCGGGAACTTTTCTTACTATTACCAAGGAGCTACCCTGATTGTTTGCAACCCCTGAATCTTTGTCTTAACAAGAGGCTCAACACTGAGGGGGCATTCAAAATCCATTATTATACGTCTGCTTACTGGAGTCAACATTGAGGAATATTGGTAATCCATGAAAATGTGTCAACATACAGGAATCGGTTTTGAAGCGATACAGGTTACCCATGACTCTCTCTCTCTCTCTCTCTCTCTCTCTCTCTCCTCTCCTCTCTCTCTCTCTTATATATATATATATATATATATATATATATATATATATATATATATATATATATATATATATATATATATATATATATTAATCAATTTTAAAGGGATATTGGTAATCTATACATAGCCATTTACCTAGAAGGATCAACTTTGTTGGGTACAAGCAATCCAAAAATATCTGTTTTCATAGAGAAATCAACGTTGAGAGGATATCGCAGTCTATGAACAACTATTTATACATACGAATCAGCGTTTAAGTCTGTTGATAATCCATAGATATCTACCCGCGTGGAGGAATCAACTTTGAGAAGGCATCGATAATCCGACAATATTTGTCCCGCACAAGCCTACAAAATGCATTTGGGCTTGCGTAAAGGAGCGCACAACAAGGGGATTGTCTTTAGCAAAATTGTGCAGAGAAGACAGAAGGTTGCGACAGAATATGACACTACAGCAACAAGTCCTCCCAAGGAAGAACACCCCGAATTTCCACGCAGAGGATTTCTGCAGTAACACGAAAGTCATCTCCATTTCACACATAACACAAAACATCTTGTTGGGGTGGATTTCTATGGCAAGTCACGAGATGAAAGGGCGATTATTTCCTAGGCACTATTTCTGGCTCTGAGCCCGGATATAGAGAAACCCAATAATGTCAATGGCTGGGCCGCCTTCCTCGTTCATCGGGTTCTGCTCCTCCCAGCCTTTTCTGCGTGGTTCAACAAGTACACGTACACGCCAAGGGCAGCCAGCCACCTGCGAAGCATCTAGTGGAAGAGACATGATTGGATTCAGCTCATGCCACGGAGGCTGGGAGAGGGAGGAGGAGGAGGAAAGGAGTGCCGAGGAGGGATGAGGAGGGTGAGAGGTGAAGGAGGAAGGGAAGGGACGGGAAGGGAAGGGACGAGGGGAGGGGGGGGGGGGGGGCTGAAAACAGTGACTGGGCAAGGCATATCAGTGACTGATGAATCGATACGGGTTTTTAGCATCATGCTGACTACTTGTTTTGGTGAGACCAATGTCAGTGTTTGCTCCCTCTCTCTCTCTCTCTCTCTCTCTCTCTCTCTCTCTCTCTCTCTCTCTCTCTCTCTCTCCTCCCCCCCTCTCTCTCTCTCTCTCTCTCTCTCTCTCTCTCTCCCACACCACCCCAATCCTGAGTTGGCACCTTGAAAGCAGAGCTTTGAAAACATCCCCCACTCCCTCCTAACCCACCCCACCCCTACCTCCACCCCTACCTCCACCCTACCCCTCCCGACCCGTTCGCTCAGCAGACGGAAGTAAAGAGGGTTCGATCCAGAGAGGCGGAGGGGAAGTGGTGAGAGAGAGAGAGAGAGAGAGGGTGGTGGTGGTGGTGGTGAGGAAGAGGGATAGGTGGGGAAGGCGTCAGGAGGGAGGGGGAGGGGAGGGGGGTATTGACAGGCGGTGAGGCTGGAAGCACAGGGGTATCGATCTGCGCAGACGGGCTTGCAAGCGGAACCAATCTCTCGTCCCTTCTCTGTCCCCTACCCACCCTACCCTCGCCCTCTCCCGTCCCTGACTCCCCCCACTTGCCCCCCCCCCCCCCCCTCCCCCACTAACTCCGCTATACGCTACGCCCCTTCCCGTTTTTTCCGGCAGCTCGGGCCTTCCAGCCGTTGTCCTTCCATCGCTTGCACGTGCTGCCCGCCCCTCATCTGACTGCCCTCCTCTTCCCCGTCACTCCCTCCCTTTACCTGCCCCACCCGCCTGCTCTTCTTCCCGAGGTGGACCTGCCTGGACTTTATTGTGTGTGGTGGAATGTGGTCTCTCTCCTCTCCTCTTCTGTCTGCTCTCTCTCTCTCTCTCTCTCTCTCTCTCTCTTCTCTCCTCCTCTCTCTTCTCTCTCTCTCTCTCTCTCCTCTCTCTCTCTCTCTCTCTCTCAGCTAGCTGTTTCGTCAGCCTGAACTTCATCCGTCGTCGTCGTGTGCTCGGAATTGTCGGCTTCTAGCCCCGGGTGTGGTCGTATGCTGTAGGCAGGATCACTGTGTGTGTGTGTGTGTGTGTGTGTGTTCGGGGTGAGAAGGGGTGAGAGCGAGGCAGTCAGTCAGTCGATTCATTCATTCACAGGAACTGACGGACATCGCTGCCACGGCGCGCCTCGCCTCGCTTGCTTCTGCTGCTGCTGTTGCTGCTGTTGCTGCCGCTGCTTTGCCTCGCTCTGATCACTACGACTGTCACGGCTGAGATTCTGTCCTCGCGGTTCTGCTGCGTGTTTGTGAGTGTCTATGGTAAAGCCTTCGCTGCTCGCGTTCGTGTTGGACGTTGAGTGCGGCTCGACTCTTCGGTGCATCGCTTAACAACGTCAGTATCCTCTCTCAGTCAGCGGGATGGTGGGGGTGGTCGTGACTCTTCTGGATGTAGTCTAGCTCCGGCGCAGTCGCCCCCTCCGTCTGTCCGTGCTCCTATGGGACTCAGCCCGTGTCCATGTGTTGGTGACAGCCACCTGTTGGTCTGAGCTTCTCCCCCGGCAGGCAGGCCCCAACATGGATCCCAGCTCTCGGCAGGCCCCTCACAGCCGATCCCGCACGCGCGAAGAGCGGAGGTCTTTCTCCGAGAGCCTGGCTGACGGGACGTCCAAGTTCTTCAGCTCCGTGATTGCCAAGAAGAACGGCCTCTTCAGCGACATCACCAAACAGATCGAAACGACCTTCTCCTCGCGGGACTCGGGCCTCTCGGAGGGAGGGAGGAGGAGCAGCAAGGATGAGACGCCCCCCGGTACTCCCCCACCCCGCCCCCCTCCACCGCGGAAACCCCCCAACGTGCAGGAGCTGAGGGAGAAGGAGAAGATCATCAAACGCATGTCCTCTATGCCGGCCTACCCGCGCAGCGACTCCATGAGTTCTGGCGGCAGTTCTTCCAGCCGTCATTCAGATCGTCAGCTGTCCATGAACGGCATGAACATCAGTTTTGATGAACCCCTGTACACCAGGCACGACGTGACCACC
>CM031609.1:14374007-14379007 GCA_018398815.1 Conus ventricosus | reverse complement strand
TGGGACATACACACTGTTGTTTCTGAGAAACAACTTAGTCATGGCGGAAAAAAAGTACATGCCAACAGTTGCTCCGTCATCACAATAGGGACTCGGCAAAAATTAGAGCAAAAACAACAAACAAACAAATTAAGGAGGGAGGGGGAGTATGAGAGAAAGAAAATGGAAATGCAGAATGAGGGCGTTAGACTATAATTCTAAAATCATTCACCAGCCGCATATGGGGACCATCATTGTCCATCTTGAAAACAGAACCATTCATGTCGCCTGCTCAGAGGCCTTTCGTCCGCTGATTGGGAGTCATCAGTGCTGTTTCTGATCTCTATAGCAGAGAGCATCGCATGTGCACATGTTTGCAGGTACGTGGGTGTGTATGGATGGTTGTGAAAGAAGTCCGGTCAGTGTTCACTTCAGTTGTTCGAATGGTCAGTGCAGAACTCAAAGAGGTCTGTTCATTCAAAGATGTGGGAAAAAAGGATCAGTGGCTGTTCGTGTGGTTAATGCGTTATCTAAAGATGTATAGACGTCAGACAGGATCATTGATCGTTCGTGTACTTTAGTGCAGTACTTAAAGAAGTCCTCTGTTTGTCCAAAGATGGATATGTAGAAAGGACAGGGTCAGTATCTCTGCTGTTCTCTGGTTGGAGTCATTTCGCGCACACTGAAGGCATTTGACCCTTCCTGTTGATCTGACTGGCTCTGTGTCTGCCTCCTGTTCTTGAGTTTGTGGCTGCCTGTTGACCTCGCTTCACAGTTGAAAGCGTCATGATGTCAAGTTTGAAACACACACACGGTGATTAGCTAGCAGGCAAAGGCTGCGCGTAGGCAGTAGAGAGAACAGTGCACCAAAAGCTAGCATGCATACTTACTATGGAGGGCATCCCAGCCAACTGAACAATGTTCTCGCACGGAAGTGGTTAGTCAATCTGACGAGCGAAGTGGACTCCAGCAAAGGTGAATAGTGGAGAATAGAAGCGAGGCACCAACCCTCCAGTCTATTCATCTCTGGTTTGTCCCAGTGTGACAAACATTTGCCCATAGACTGTCGACCGCTGTGATCATCTCTGGTTTGTCCCAGTGTCACAAACATTTGCCCATAGACTGTCGACCGCTGTGATCATCTCTGGTTTGTCTCAGTGTCACAAACATTTGCCCATAGACTGTCGACTGCTGTGATCATCTCTGGTTTGTCCCAGTGTCACAAACATTTGCCTATAGACTGTCGACCGCTGTGACCATCTCTGGATTGTCCCAGTGTCACAAACATTTGCCTATAGACTGTCAACCGCTGTGATCATCTCTGGTTTGTCCCAGTGTCACAAACATTTGCCTATAGACTGTCGACCGCTGTGACCATCTCTGGATTGTCCCAGTGTCACAAACATTTGCCTATAGACTATCGACTGCTGTGATAATCTCTGGTTTGTCTCAGTGTCACAAACATTTGCCTTTTGACTGTCGACCGCTGTGACCATCTCTGGATTGTCCCAGTGTCACAAACATTGCCTATAGACTGTCGACCGCTGTGATCATCTCTGGGACAATCAGCATCGTCACAGCGCTGTTCCAGACCGCAGGGAAAGGCGGTCGATGTCTGGAAACCTATTACTGTTTACAGATTCGCCTGATACGGGGATGTCTTCGTCTTTATCGAATCCGTCATGAATAATAAAATGATGAGTCATATCTTACAGACGACTCCCTTCGTTCCGCCCCCCACTCCTCACCCCTCCTTTACGCCACGTTCTTTTAGTCCCCCTCTCCGCCCGCCCTATACACAAGAGAGAGACAGACAGACAGACAGAGACAGACGCACAGACACACAGACACACAGACACAGACACAGACCAGACACCACAACACACACACACACACACACACACACACACACCACACACACACACAACAACACACACAGGACAACACACACACCAACACACCAGCTTCTCCGTCTTTGCCTCTCTCTCTCCTCTCTCTCTCCTCTCTCTCTCTCTCTCCTCTCTCTCTCTCTCTCTCTCTCTCTCCTTCCCTCCCTCCCTCCCTCCTCTCTCTCTCTCTCCCTCTCTCTCTCTTCTTCTCTCTCTCTCCCTCTCCCCCCTCTCTCTCTCACTCTCTCTCTCTCTCCCCTCTTTCTTCCCCCCCCTGCCTCTCTCTCCGTCTCTCTCTCTCTCTCTCTCCCTCTCTCTCCCCCTCTCTCTCTCCCTCCATCCCTCCCTCCCTCTCCTCCCCCCCCCCCTCTCCCCCCCCCCCCCTCTCTGTGTCAGGTTTCCACATTTCATTTTCTTATCAGCCACCTTTTTTCCAGCCCACGTCTGTGGAATTAATCTGTGTGTACACCCTCTGGCTTCAGAAGATGGAAGGGTTTGGTGTTTGTTTGGGGACCCTTTTCTGGCCAGAGGGGATGGGGTAGGAGGAGGGCAGGAGGGGGCGAGGGGGGGGGGGGGGAGAGAGAGAGAGAGAGAGAGAGAGAGAGAGAGAGAGAGAGAGAGAGAGAGAGAGAGAGAGAGAGAGAGCTCTAGTGACGACAAAATATGGAGGGATGTGGGTAGGAGATGACAAGAGGATAAGGGGTGGAGTGGAGGAATCTGGGAGTGTACTTCATTATGGTTTACGTTTGTTGTTGTTGTTGTTGTTATTTTGTTATTGTTGTTGTTGCTGTTGTTCATTTCCACTCATTATACACTTGAAAAGAAACGTTGGTTTAATCCCCCCCCCCCCCCCCTCCTCTCTGTCTGTCTCTGTCTGTCTGTCTCTCTCTGTGTTTCTCTCCTCTCTCTCTCTGTTTCTCTCTCTCTCTCTCTCTCTCTCTCTCTCTCTCTCTCTCTCTCTCTCTCTCTCTCTCTCTCTCTCTTTCATCTTGATATTGCATATTAAACTAAGTCAATTTCAAGAGAAGAATGACTTTGCTAACATGCATTGTTGATAAAATTGGTGGTACATTTCATTAACTGTTCGAAAAAAAAAGCATTCCAAATTACGTTGACCTACACATTCCAGTGCCGCTCAAAAAATGTGACCAAACCGCACAAATTAGTCAACACCAAAACTCATTTATGAGGTTGTACACGAATAGTGATTTCTTTACGCTGACCATTAATGCTTTATATACAAACCAAGTATGTATACCATTCAGAAAACAAATGAATTAAATATCAGGTAACGGATGAAACACCATGATCTAAACGCATTTGTTGTATGAATGTATCTTGTTTGTATCTTGTTATCCTTTGAACTTCATCATCGACACGAGTTCACTCTCTGTTATGTATTTTTTTTTTTATATATTTGTGTGTTAATTTAGCTTAATTAGCTCATAACCTGGAGCGCTATCAGATTTCCCTGGTGAATCTATGGAGAGATCGAAGAATTGGCAGAATTCCCTGCACAGATGATGGCACTCGTGGTAATTCTGTGAAACATCCGCGGTGGCAGGGGAGGGGGGGGGGGGGGGGGGGGAGGGGGGGGTGGTAGTGAGAAGTGCATTGTCATCAAGAACAAGACGGGATCATCCCATAGTTATTGATGTTGCTACGCAACAAATGAGTGTGTGTGTGTGTGTGTGTGTGTGTGTGTGTGTGTGTGTGTGTGTGTGTGTGTGTGTGTGTGTGTGTGTGGAATGTGTGTGTGTGTGTGAGTGTTGCGTGCACGTGTGTGTGTGGTGTGTGTGTGGTGTTGTTTGTTGTGTGTGTGTGGGTGTGTGTGTGTGTGGTGTGTGGTGTGTGTGTGTCTGTGTGTGTGTGTCTGTGTCTGTGTGTCTGTGTGTATGTGCGTGTACATGTGTGTGCATGTGCGGCATGCGCGCGCGCGCGCGTATGTGCGGGTGTGTGTGTATGTATGTGCGTGTGTGTGTGTGTGTGGGGGGGGGGGGGAGTGTGTGTGAGTGTTGTGTGCACGTGTGTGTGTGAGCGCGCGCGCGCGCGTGTGCGTGCGTGCGTGCGTGCGTGCGTGCGTGCGTGCGTGCGTGCGTGCGTGCGTGCTGTGTGTGTGTGTTAACGGGTATGTATGAAGACTTAGTGTCAGACGTCATTGTAGAAGCCTATGGATGAGTGTATCATTTATTTCCATAAGCGTGTGCGTGGGTGAGCTGTATTCTTTCTTCTTTTTCCCTTCTGTCTTCTACTCTATTTTTTAAAATCGAGTATGTATACTTTGGTTTAGCGTGGAGAGATTGGAAGAATGGGCGAAAATCTCAACCCTTGATTAATTTTTTTCCTAAATTTTTAGTTTCTCCTCTCTCTCTCTCTCTCTCTCCTCTCTCTCTCTCTCTCTCCTCTCTCCTCTCTCTCTCTCTCTCTCTCTCTCTCTCTCTCACTCTCTCCTCTCTCTCTCTCTCTTATCCTCCACACATTGATAATGTCTGACGACAATGGAAAGACAATGACTGAGGGTAATTGAGGGGACGGAGGGTTGATTGGTCCAAATATCCATTGACCATCAGCAGACTGGTAGAGAGTAAAAAGACTGCAGGGTTATGGAAGCATTAAAGCCGAACCTTCAACAGAAGCCATTAGCAATGGCCCCAGAGGCAGGGAGTGAACTTGAGATTATACTGACTACCAATCAGAAAACAGTTACAATTTACAATGCAGAGGGGAAAGTAACGTGGTACGTAATTGCCAATCAGAAAACAGTTACTGTTTATAATGTCGAGGGGAAAGTAACGTGGTACGTAGTTAGAAAACACTTTTTTTTTTTAGTTTTGATCATCGTAACCCTTAAACCGTTTTCAGAGCTGTCGCACTCAACAACAACAACAAAAAAGAAGAAAGAAGGAAAATAGTCACGTCACAAAACAAGTCAGAAAGACATCGAAAAAAAACCCACACACATCCTAAAAAAAAAATGTAAAAAAAAAATAGCAAAACGCAACTAGGACATGGTGGCTGAAGTATTGATATCTGAAGACTTAGATATTAGTTAGGCATTCCTGTTAGCTTTACGCTTGCTGATGACTTAGATATTAGTTAGGCATTCCTGTTAGCTTTACGCTTGCTGATTAA
>CM031609.1:14359007-14369007 GCA_018398815.1 Conus ventricosus | reverse complement strand
ATATAGATGGATATAGAGGGAGAGAAAGGGAGAGAGATGGGGGTACAGAGAGACGGAGAGAAAGAGAGAGAGAAAGATAGAGAGAGAGAGAGAGAGAGAGAGAGACAGACAGACAGACAGACAGACAGACAGAAAGGGAGTGAGATAGAGGGAGAGAGGAGGGACAGAGAGAAAGAGAGAGGGGGAGAGACAGGCGGAGAGAGAGGGGGAGAGACAGAGAGAGCTAGAGTAGAGAGGAGAGAGAGAGAGAGAGAGAGAGAGAGAGAGAGAGAGAGAGAGAGTGTCACGGTCAAAAATAAACACAAGCAAAGTCGTGGTTAGTCGCCAGGGCGGTTCGAATCGGCTCTTTAAGCCCGACTCAGACATCCCGACGCCTTCAAGCATTCGCCTCAGCCAATTTGGGCACAGGGAGGAGGCTAATCCTCATCCTCCACGGAGACGGTCCGGTCCACCCAGACAGACTAAGTAGCTGGACCGACAGGTCTCGATAGGTCTGGTCAGACATCTGGGCGCCTACCTAGACTCATCTAGCCAATTTACACTGACCAGTGCCCACACGTTAAGCCACACGGCGCCAGTTAAGTAGGAAAGGGGGGAAGGTAGTGCGTGGTGGGGGTGAAATCTAGCTAATCAATTAAATGACCAATTGACCACCACAGAGAGTAAGGCGTGTAGGCGTGACTGTCATGATTTGAATATCCAATGGAATTAGAGGGAGATAACTTCGGCTACGAGGCGGTAAAAATACTGACCAATGGTACTCGCCCTTTTTGACAGATCGGAACGGGATAAGAAGGATGTGGGAGTGAGAGAACGTGAGAAGGAGGGGGAGAACGAACAGACAGAGAGAGAGAGAGGAAGAGGTTGTAGGTCTGCTTGAGAGAGAAGCAGAGAGATGAAGGGAGGAGAGAAGAGAACCAAGTTGAGAGATTAGCAGGAGATAGTCTGCAGAGGAAGGACTAAAGAGAGATGTGGGGAGAGAGAGTTGCTAACTAATGAAGAGAAAAGAAAGAAAAGAAAAGGAAAAGAAAAGCAACCATGTCCATTTGATAGAGCAGACTAGAAGAGAGAGAAAGAGTGAAATGCGTTAATGCAGGAAGGAAGAAAGGAGAACAGATCGATGTTGATAGTCACTGTTCCATCTTAACCGGGGTTCGACCTCATACCTGGCAGCGTCACTTCGTCAAGCAGAACCACAGACCAACGCCAGTGCCAGCAGACCAAGACCAGTGCCAGCAGTTTGTGTCGTGTTGTGAAAGTGACAGTGAAAAGAAAAAAAAAGAAAAGAAAAGACAGTGATTCGTGAATAGTTAAGATCACCTGGCCAGGTAAAGTAGAAATCTGTTTATACCCGGGTTAGTTAATGATGTTTTAGATAAATGATTTTGTGAAGCTCAGGAAAGAGAGAATGTTTTATTTTGTTTGATTCCATATGCATTGATGTTTCGTTCTATGATCATGTGTAGTAAAGTTATAGACTTTACAAGTGGGTTGATGTGACAAATGCATGATATATGAATGAGATCGTAAGCAAGCTGTGAGTGTGTCTGGGCTGTGCGCTAGTCCTTCCTCCATCAACATCACCCGAGGTTGACAATTTATTGGCGAGCTTGCCAGGATATTCTGGCCCATTTATTATAATTGTTCAACTTCTCAGAGAGGAAGCTGGGTGGGATTCAAGTATTGTAATCCTAAGACAAGGGGTTGTCTTACTGTATGTTCCCAAGATAGTTAAATACTAGGCCTTGGCATTGCTTCCAAGATAGTTAATACTAGGCTTGGCATTTCAGCCCCAGAGTACTCATTTCGCACAGATTGCCTTTTAATTCGCTCTCATAGTTGGGTCAGGCGCTAGGCGTCTTATAAAAACTAATTACGTTGTCCCAAGCTAATATTATCATTCATAGGATTGTGCTATTACGTCACTCATGTCGGAAACCACCAGTTTGGCTGTCATAGTAATAAAATCTTGTTCAAAAAAAAAAAAAAGAAAGAGATACAATGGTGGAAGAAAAGAACACCCCTATTGAACAACTTGTGAGCGTCGCTCGTGATTTAGGCTATTCGGGAGAAGAGTTGCGAGCATTCGTTGAAAACCAGCAAAAGATGGAAAGAGATGAACGCGCGGAAAGGCGACGTGTCGCAGTAGAAGCGCAAGAAATAGAAAAATTAAGGATTCAGGCTAATGATAATCAGGCTAGGGAAACGCAGGAAACAGAAAGAATGAAGCAGGAAACGGAAAGATTAAAGGTTCAATTAGAGTTAGAGAAAGTGAGAATACAAAGGGAGACCACCAAGGAGGGTAGCTCAGTTTCCAGTAAACCTGTGCACAGTTATGCGCCCCGACCCAAGTTGCCAAAATTCTCGGAAGGACACGATTCGATTGATGCATGCATCAGTCGTTTCGAAACGTTTGCGACCAGTCAGGGTTGGCCTTCAGAAGAGTGGGCAGTCATTTTGTCAGCGTTACTGACGGGTAAGGCATTACAGATTTTCACTGCGTTACCAGCAGAACAACAGTCTGATTTCGGCGCTGTGAAGAAATCGTTGATGAAAGGATTTGACCTCACAGAGGAGGGATTCAGAAAGAAATTTCGTTCAGCTAGATTACAAGCAGGGGAAACGTACACTCAGTTTGGTGCACGTTTAGATCACTATTTTGATAAATGGTTAGAGTTGAGTGGTACGAAAAAGGAGTTCGCTGAATTGAAAGAGCTAGTTATGAAAGAACAGATTTTGTCAGGTTGCGGCCCTGAGTTAACTATACATTTGAAAGAGAGACAGCCAGAGGGCAGCAGGGGAGTTGTTGAAGTTCGCAGAGGTGTATAGAGAGGCACGTTTGGGCACTAAGGTGCAGGAGAAACAGGTGCTAGGCACAGGCGAGAAGAGTGCAAGGAGACTAGGGGAGTTTTCTGCACAGTCTGCAAACCCAGTGGTGGGGCAGAAAGGAGGACAAAGGGACAATAGGTGTTTCATTTGTCACAAGAAGGGACATGTGGCGAGGGATTGTCGCATGAGGTTCCAGAAGGCAGCAGCCTTGGGAAGAGGTGGATAAGGGTCGTCAAGGGAAACGACCTGCAGTGGAACCAACAGGGATCCGATCTGAAGAGGGTGGAGTGCAGCTATGGCTAGCACTGGACAGCAGTCAGTGTCAGGGATGGAGGGCACTAGGCTGAGTGGTTCGTTACCAGTGGAAGAAGGGTGGATTGGCCAGCAGAGGGTGAAAGTGTTACGAGACACTGGTTGTTCATGCGGTGTAGTACGAACAACGCTGGTCGAGAAAGGGGATTTGACAGGGCAAATCCCGACCTGTACTCTAATCGATGGCACTGTGAGGGAGTTTCCAGTTGCTAAGATAGAAGTACGTACCCTTACTTCTCAGGCGAGTTGTCTGCGTTGGTGATGGAGAAACCCCTTCATGATGTGATCATCGGAAATATTCCAGGTGCAAGGGATCCAGGGGATCCTGAGTTGTTGACTGCTACAGGGGCAGCAGTTCAGACACGGAGCAAGAAGGAGGAAAAGGTTGATAAACCGTTAGTCGTTCCAGCAAGGAAGTCAGGCATAGATGTGTCGCCTGATGAGTTTAGGGCAGCGCAGGAACAAGACCCTTCGCTCGTGAAGTCTTGGGAGTTGGCGAGAGGTGGAGAGAAACAGGTGGTTAGAGGAGGTGAGACAGAATTTCTTGTGAAAGGCGGGCTGTTGTACCGAGTGTTCACCAAGGGGAAGACAGGGAAGGTGACCACTCAGTTAGAGGTACCAGCAGGTTATCGTGACACTGTCATGTCAGTGGGTCACGAGTCGCTCATGGCGGGTCATCTCGGCACCAGCAAAACAGCTGACCGAATCTTCGATGATTTTCATTGGCCAGGGGCAATGGCAGACATCAAGCGTTTCTGCATGTCATGTGACGTGTGTCAAAGGTCAGCCACAGAGGGGTGAAGAGGAAGGCGCCTCTTAAACATCCTCCTTTAATTGACACACCATTCAGGAGAGTGGCTGTTGATCTGATTGGCCCAATATCGCCCTGTTCCAAAGGTGGGCACAGGTATGAGACATGTAAGGTTGCAAAGGAAAGTTTGCAGAAGGCTAGGGTCGTTCAGAAGAAGCAATATGACAGGAAGGTGAGGAAGCAATCCCTCAAGGCGGGAGATCAAGTCCTGGTACTGCTTCCCACGGGTCACAACAAGCTGCTGATGCATTGGAAAAGGACCATTCACCATCACTGAAAGGGTCGGTCGGGATTACCGAATTGATGTGAATTGGAAACCAAAACTTTTCCATGCAAATTTTCTCCGCAAATATATTCAGCGTGAGACTCAGCCCATAGGCACAGCAGCAATCATTGATGAGGTGAAAGAGACTCAGCAGAAAAAGGGGAGATTTTGTTGCCTAAGTTTCCAGAAGAGTCATACAGGGATGTGTCACTGTATGAAGGGCTAGACAGTAGGAGTTCCTAGGTTTTGTTGTCGGAGGCGACACAAAGCAGCCAGAAAGGGGAAAGGTGGAGAAGATGATGAATTCAGAGAGACCAAAGACCAAAACAGAAGTCAGGAGTCTGCTAGGTTTTGTTGGGTTCTATAGGGAGTTTGTTCCAAATTTCGCAGCAATCACGTGTCCTCTCAGTGATTTGGTCAAGGCAGGGAAACCGGCAGTGGTCGAGTGGTCAGACGCTGCAGAGCAAGCACTGCAGACGGTGCTGGAAAGACTAGGTTCCTGTCCCATCTTGAAGCTACCAGATATGTCCAAACCATTTTTGTTGCGGACAGATGCATCAGGTGGTGGGATAGGTGCAGTATTGTTGCAGGAGCACGAAGGGGTCGGGTTTCTGTGAGGTATGCTTGCAGGAAGTTGACAAAGTGTGAAGAAGGGTACGCAACGGTGGAGAAGGAGTGTTTAGCTGTCGTGTGGGCCGTGCAGAAGTTCCAAAAATTTACTTGTATGGGAAAGAGTTCGTGATAGAGACAGATCACCAACCACTCAATTCCTGCAGGAGGCACAGCTGAAAAACAGCAGGGTTCTGCGTTGGGCAATGGCACTGCAGCCCTACAGGTATCGAGTGCAGTACATCCCAGGTCGACAGAATGTCGGAGCTGACTATTTAAGCCGGGGTAGTCTAGCAAGCTGCAACTCAGAGGAAGTCAGTCATATCCGGGGTGCTTTGTCGATGATATGTGTTGATTACAGTTATGTTGATTGGATATGGGTTCATTCCCAGTTGGCTATGGTTCATATTTTTTGTGTGAGACTTGTTCATATTTTCTTTGTGAGACTTGTTCATGTGAATGTAGTTATGCTTGGAGCATACAGTCGCTTGTGTAGTGATGCATTATTTGCAATAAGTGAGGATGGAGATTCCTCAGTGAAGTGTCATGGATCGTGATCATATTATATTGTGCTTTTCATAAGAATTGTGAAGAGAAGATAATATGGCAAATCCGCAGGTAGGGGGATTGCATAGGTGCGCACAGAGGTCGTTATAAAATGGGTCGAAATAACGCAAGAGCGCAATCAATGATAAAATCATTGGGGCGGTATTCACTAATGATATATCCTATAATTTATAAACCGTTTGTTGTAAAGTATTTTTCAAACTTTGGACGTGTAGCTGTGTGTCAGCAAATTCGGTTGTTGTCTTTTTTTTTTGTACCCTTGTTTTGAGACAATGCGGTGCATAGTCTTTTGCAAGGGGGAAATTGTCACGGTCAAAAATAAACACAAGCAAAGTCGTGGTTAGTCGCCAGCCGGTTCGAATCGGCTTAAGCCCGACTCAGACATCCCGACGCCTTCAAGCATCGCCTCAGCCAATTTGGGCACAAGGAGGAGGCTAATCCTCATCTCCACGGAGACGGTCCGGTCCACCCAGACAGACTAAGTAGCTGGACCGACAGGTCTCGATAGGTCTGGTCAGACATCTGGGCGCTACCTAGACTCATCTAGCCAATTTACACTGACCAGTGCCCACACGTTAAGCCACACGGCGCCAGTTAAGTAGGAAAGGGGGGAAGGTAGTGCGTGGTGGGGGTGAAATCTAGCTAATCAATTAAATGACCAATTGACCACCACAGAGAGTAAGGCGTGTAGGCGTGACTGTCATGATTTGAATATCCAATGGAATTAGAGGGAGATAACTTCGGCTACGAGGCGGTAAAAATACTGACCAATGGTACTCGCCCTTTTTGACAGATCGGACGGGATAAGAAGGATGTGGGAGTGAGAGAACGTGAGAAGGAGGGGGAGAACGAACAGACAGAGAGAGAGAGAGGAAGAGGTTGTAGGTCTGCTTGAGAGAGAAGCAGAGAGATGAAGGGAGGAGAGAAGAGAACCAAGTTGAGAGATTAGCAGGAGATAGTCTGCAGAGGAAGGACTAAAGAGAGATGTGGGGAGAGAGAGTTGCTAACTAATGAAGAGAAAAAGAAAGAAAAGAAAAGGAAAAGAAAAGCAACCATGTCCATTTGATAGAGCAGACTAGAAGAGAGAGAGAGAGTGAAATGCGTTAATGCAGGAAGGAAGAAAGGAGAACGATCGATGTTGATAGTCACTGTTCCATCTTAACCGGGGTTCGACCTCATACCTGGCAGCGTCACTTCGTCAAGCAGAACCACAGACCAACGCCAGTGCCAGCAGACCAAGACCAGTGCCAGCAGTTGTGTCGTGTTGTGAAAGTGACAGTGAAAAGAAAAAAAAAGAAAAGAAAAGACAGTGATTCGTGAATAGTTAAGATCACCTGGCCAGGTAAAGTAGAAATCTGTTTATACCGGGTTAGTTAATGATGTTTTAGATAAATGATTTTGTGAAGCTCAGGAAAGAGAGAATGTTTTATTTTGTTTTGATTCCATATGCATTGATGTTTCGTTCTATGATCATGTGTAGTAAAGTTATAGACTTTACAAGTGGGTTGATGTGACGAATGCATGATATATGAATGAGATCGTAAGCAAGCTGTGAGTTTTGTCTGGGCTGTGCGCTAGTCCTTCCTCCATCAACATCACCCGAGGTTGACAGAGAGAGAGAGAGAAAGGAAGAGAGACAGACAGACAGACAGATTAACAGACAGACAGAGACGGGCAGAGAGGGAGCAAGAAGAGACAGACTGACAGACCGACAGACACAGGGACAGAGGGACAGATAGACAGATAGACAGAGAGAGAGAGAGAGAGAGAGAGAAGAGAGGAGAGAGAGAGAGAGAGAAGAGAGAGAGAGAGAGAAGAAGCAGAACGCCCTGAGAACAGAATTCAGGAAAGGGGAAAAGAGGAACTTAGTGACGAAGACAGGGAGGGGAGGGGGGGGAGGGGGATACTCATAAAGATACGGAAAGGAGGGGTGTGGAAACGGAGAGAGAGAGAGAGAGAGAGAGAGAGAGAGAGAGAGAGAGAGAGAGGAGAGAAGGAGAGAGAGAGAGAGTGAGAGACAGACAGACAGACAGACAGGCAAGCAGGCAGACAGACAGACAGAACAGACAGAGACAGACGAAAACAAGACTAAATCTTTATGGAAGAGGGTACAATACAAGCTAGGTATTTCTTTTTTTTTTATGTTGGTACTTCTCCCATGAGGTTGCAAGTGAGCTACTCAAGAAAAAACAAACCCATGCGCGACATTTACAAACAAGAATTAAAACCCCAGAACAAAATATTCTTAAATGGAAAGCGACATGAAGAATGAGAAGATCGACAGGAGAGAGAGGGACAGAGAGGGGGGGGGGGGGGGGGGGAGGAGGAGGAGGGACGAAGAAGGAAGAGAAGGATGGGGAATGGGGGAGTTGGGAGGCATTTCCTGATCAAGTTGGGGAAACAGAAGACTCGAAGAGAGCGACGGAGAGAATATCTGCTAATGAGGCAAGAGGAGGGGGGGGGGGGGGGGGGGGGGGAGGCAGATGCTTTCATCCATTATGTCGATAAGATAATTACATGTTTGTTGTTGCTGAATTGGAAATGATAGCGAAGACATCTGACGAATCGTCGTTGTCATCGTCGTCGTCGTCGTCGTCGTCATCGTCGTCGTTATCACAGTCGTTGATAGTGTTTTTGTAGCCTTCATTTTTGTATCCCAGTTCTTAAAGACGGGAGTACTTTAGAAAGGGAACAAAGAAATGCTGTCTGTGTGTCTGTTGTCTTGTATCCGTGGTCAAAATGTGTTCACTCGCTCCAGACAAAACTTCTGGGCCGATCTTTCTGAAAATGTGTAGGTATGTTCCAATTATGGGTCAAGGATGATGCCCGACGTTTTAGTTTACCGTTACAGCCGTTACTAACGGCTGTAACGGCCTGTAACGCTTTTTCTTCTTTATGGAATATCTCAGAAAGTACTTGGCCAATCTTTGTGAACAAAAGCAGGTATGTTCATTATGGGTCACGGATGATGCCCGATGTTTTAGTTTACCCCGTTATAGCCGTTACTAACGGCTGTAACGGCCTGTAACGGTTTTTCTTCTTTTGGAATATATTAAAAAGTACTTGGCCGATCTCCCTGAAAATTTGTAGGTGTGTTCATTATGCGTCAGGGATGACGCCCGATGTTTTAGTTTATCGTTACAGCCGTTGCTAACGGCAGTAATGGTCTGTAACGCTTTTTCTTCTTTATGGAATATCTCAGAAAGTACTGGGCTGATCTTTGTGAAAATTAGCAGGTATGTTCATTATGGGTCACGAATGATGCCCGATGTTTTAGTTTACCCGTTAAGCCATTACTAACAGCTGTAACGGCCTGTAACGGTTTTTCTTCTTTATAGAATATCTCAGAAAGCACTTGGCCGATCTTTCTGAAAATTTGTAGGTATGTTCATTATGGGTCACAAATAATGTCCGATGTTTTAGTTTACCGTTATACCGTTACTAACGGCTGTAACGACCTGTAGCGGTTGTTTTTCTTCATGGAATATCTCAGAAAGTACTTGGCCGATCTTTGTGAAAATTAGCAGGTATGTTCATTATGGGTCATGGATGATGCCTGATGTTTTAGTTTACCGTTATAGCCGTTACTAACGGCTGTAACGGCCTGTAACACTTTTCCTCTTTATGGAATATTTCAGAAAGTACTTGGCCGATCTTTCTGAAAATTAGCAGGTATCTTCATTATGGGTTACGGATGATGCCCGATGTTTTAGTTTACCGTTATAGACGTTACTAACGGCTGTAACGGCCTGTAACACTTTCCCTCTTTATGGAATATCTCAGAAAGTACTTGGCCGATCTTTCTGAAACTTAGCAGGTACATCTTCATTAGGGTTACGGATGATGCCCGATGTTTTAGTTTACCGTTATAGCCGTTACTAACGGCTGTAACGGCCTGTAACACTTTCCCTCTTTATGGAATATCTCAGAAAGTACTTGGACGATCTTTCTGAAAATTAGCAGGTATCTTCATTATGGGTTACGGATGATGCCCGATGTTTTAGTTTACCGTTATAGCCGTTACTAACGGCTGTAACGGCCTGTAACACTTTCCCTCTTTATGGAATATCTCAGAAAGTACTTGGACGATCTTTCTGAAATTAGCAGGTATCTTCATTATGGGTTACGGATGATGCCCGATGTTTTAGTTTACCGTTATAGCCGTTACTAACGGCTGTAACGGGCTGTAACGGTTTTTTCTTCTTTATGGATTCTCAGAAAGTACGTGGCCGATGTTTCTGAAAATTTGTAGGTATGTTCATTATGGGTCACGGACGATGCCCGATGTTTAAGTTTACCGTTATAGCCGTTACTAACGGCCCATAATAGTTTTCTTCTTTATGGAAAATCTTTATGGAATCTCAGAAAGTTCTTGGCCGATCTTTCTGAAAATTTGTAAGTATGTTCATTTTAGGTCACAGACGATGGCCGATGTTTACCAGAATAGCCATTACTAACGGTTACACACAGCCCAAGACGGTTTTTCCTCTTTATGGAATATCTCACGCGTATTCAGGATAAACTGGGAGTACGTTTATATGCTTTGCATCTTGTTTGTTGTTGTTGTTGATGTCGATGATAGTTTTCTTCCATCTTTTTTTTTCTTC
>CM031609.1:14338020-14348959 GCA_018398815.1 Conus ventricosus | reverse complement strand
TCTCTTCTCTGTCTGCTAGTTTTCATTCTTTTTTCTCTCCCTCTTCCTCTAATCTCTTTCTGTCTCTTTGTCTTTCTCTGTGTGTCTGTCTGTCTGTCTGTGTGTCTGTCTGTCTGTCTGTCTGTCTGTCTGTCTTCTCTCTCTCTCTCGCTCGCTCGCTTTCTCTCTCTCTCCTCTTCTCTCTTCTCTCTCTCTCTCTCTCTCTCTCTCTCTCTCTCTCTCTCTCTCTCTCTCTCTCTCTCTCTTCTCTCCCTCTCTCATATACAAACACCTGTTTTTCTTCTTGAAATTGTTCACACTCCCCCTTATTGCAATCTATAACATACCATTTATTTCTCCTTCTGTGACGTAGCCAGTAGTCTGTGAGACTGCACCTACTGTCCAGAGTGGACACTTGCTGACCATTCTGCAGTGCCAGTCGTTATCCATGTGGCTTGACCACGTGCTTTTTCCCCTGGTGCTTTTATGTTTTCAGCGGGGGTTTTTTTTTTTCTTCTTTTTTCGTACTTTCTGGGTAATAAGTCAAACAAAATGGCTGGGAACCTCAACACGACCTTGACCTACCCACTTCAAATATGATTTCAAAGTGTGTGTGGGGGGGGGGGGGGGGGGGGGGGGGGGGGGGGGGGGGGCTGCAGGCAGAAAATGGGAGAAAAAAAAATTTGAAAAGAAGGACAAAACAACAAATCATAACGATCAGTTTGAATGAAGTTGGTATCAAGGTGGGATCACTGTGCGAGGAAATTTGAAAAAAAAAATGAAACGAAAGATACCTTCCCCTCCCAAAAATAAATGAAAATAATAAATGAATAAATAAAAAGTAACAGTCAATTTGAATTAAGTTGGTTTCAAAGTACAGTGACCACAGGCGAAATCTGGAGAGAGAGAGGAGAGAGAGAGAGAGAGAGAGAGAGAGAGAGAGAGAGAGAGAGAGAGAGAGAGATGATTGATTGATTGATTGATTGATTGATCTTTAATACCCAAGGATGAAGATTTTAGGCCAAAGCCTAGTCTTACAATCTGTCCTTGACATGCATACATTATTTCAGCACATATCATTCATACAGACAATTCAACATAGCAACATGATAATCTAATTCTACAATGATAAGCAAACTGCTCATAAAAGCACTAATGAGATGGGGATGGTAAAACAAAAGGAAACTTACAAGCAAACAAACAAACAAAAACTACAGAGAGAGAGAGGTCAGAGGAGGGTGGGGAAGAGAGAATGGTAGGTAGGGGGAGGAGAAAAGGGATGGTAGACAGAGTGGGAGTGGGATGAGCGATTTTAACGGAGTAGGTTTTATGTTGAGACGATTTATCCAAAGTATGGTTCACAGAAGACGTAGCGAATGGACACTAATCATTGTAATCGAATAATTTAACTACTGAGACATAAAATGTTTATGCAAATGTTCCTTGAAAGGTTTTAAAGTATTCATGTTTTGTAGATTCGGTGGAAGTGAGTTCCAGACATATGGTCCAGAGTAAGCTAGGCTTGTTTTGTATAGATCAATGCGTGGGTAGGGAAGAAGGAATTTCGTCGAGCCAGAAAAGCTGTTCGATCTTGTAAAAAGGGCATTGATATAACATGGCATAGTATCTGTCAAGATTGTAAACATAAATGATGCCTTGTTGAATTCCAATTGCCTATTCAGAGGAAGTATGTTCAGCGCTTTTAGTTTTTCGTCTGTTGTTAGAGATACAGCTGGATGGAGTAGCTTTGCTGCACGTCTATGGAGAGAATTCAGCCTTTTTTGTGGACGTCACTACTGCCGTCCCACACTGTTGAGGCGTAATTTATACGTGACATTATGTGCGCATTGAAGAAAAGTTTAAGCACATTACTGTTGACGTAGCGCTTTAATTGAGATAACAGGAAAAGGTGTTTTGAGACTACCTTGCATACGTTATTTAGATGAGATTGCCATTTCAATTCTTTATCTATCGTTAACCCTAAAACACTAGAGAGAGAGAGAGAGAGAGAGAGAGAGAGAGGAGAGAGAGAGAGAGGAGAGAGAGGAGAGAGAGAGAGAGAGAGAGAGAGAGGAAAAGCAAACGATAATATGAAGCAAAAGACAAGACAATAACAGATTGAAGTCAATTTGAAACCATCTGGTTCCAAAGTAGGGTAACTACAGGCGGAAATTGGAAAAGGTAACGATAACATGGAACCAAAGAGAAAAATAATAAGTTACAAGTCAATTTGAATGAAACTGCTTCTAAAGCAGGGTAAATGTCGGCGGAATTTGGGGAAAATGGTAAACACGATAACATGAAAGGAAAGACAGAACAATCAAAGGTAACTATCAGTTCGATTCAATTGGTTTCACAGCGGGTTGTTCACCCATGACCAAATTTCACACCCCGAACAAAGACACAGGTGACTGTCCCTTCTTCCTTTGTTTTCATTGGTTTTGAATGTCATTTGTCTCAATAGGTCGAAACGCGTTGTGTTTGTTTTGTCATTTGTTTGTTCCCTTCGTTGGACGGTCCAGTCATTGTATTTTTGCGCTCGTTCACCTGAAGTATGTCCAGAGTTCTGTTGTCGTGTCAAGGGTTGATGTACATCAGGCAGGTTGTTGTCTTTGGTGTTTGTTTAAATGTCCGGGGCAGGCGTGTGTGTGTGTGTGTGTGTGTGTGTGTGTGTGTGTGTGTGTGTGTGTGTTGTGTGTGTGTGTGTGTGTGTGTGTGTGTGTGTGTGTGTGTGTGTTGTGGAAGATCATACAATAGGACCGGTGTAGTATAGTGGTCGTCCTACATGAAGCTGCAACCAGCTCCTTGCTCATTGAATCAAAATTTTGGAATGTGTTATTCTTTACCAAGACTGGCGTTTCTTTGTCGGATTCTTTTCATTCTTCTCCGCCTTCTTTTTTTCTTCATCTTCCTTTTTCCTCCTCCTCCATCTCCTCTCCTCCTCCCCCTCCTTCTCCTCCTCCTTCCTCTGCTTCTTCTCTTCTCCTCCACTCCTTCTTCTTCTCCTCCTCTTTATCGGCTTCCTTCTCCTTGTACCTTCACCATCATCATTACCACCACCTCCTCCAACTCCTCCTCCTCCTCCTTTCTTTTCCACCACCACTTCCTCCTTCTTCTCCTTCTCCTCCTTCCCTTCTTCTTCTTCTCCTCCTCTTTCTCGGCTTCCTTCTACTTCTTGTACCTTCACCACCATCATACCACCACCTCCTCCACTCCTGCTCCTCCTCCTTTCTTTCCACCACCACTTCCTCCTTCTTCTCCTTCTCCTCCTTCCCTTCTTCTTCTTCTCCTCTCTTCTCGGCTTCCTTTCCTTCTTACCTTCACCACCATCATTACCACACCTCCTCCACCTCCTGCTCTCTCCTTTCTCTTCCACCCCTCTCCGTCTCCTCTTCCTTCTTCCATCTGTCTCTTTCGAGGCTGTCTTTAGACTTCCTCTTTAACAAAAGAGACACAACGATGACCTCCCCAAAGGTGACGCTTCTGTCCTTTCAGTTTTTTTGTTCAAAATTCTTGCATGGTAACTTTTCTGCTTTCCTCTTGCCTCTTCTTGTTCTTGTTCTTCTTGTTGTTGTTCTTCATCATTCTCATCTTTCTTCTTCTTCTTCTTCTTCTTCTCTTCTTCTTCTTCTTCTTCTTCTTCTTCTTACTTCTTCTTCTTCCCCTCCTCCTCTCCTCTCCTCTCCTCCTCCTCCGCTTCTTTTCTAATTCTTTTTTCATTTTCTCTTCTCTCCTCCTCTCTCCCCCTCCTCCTTCTTCTCACCTTCTCTTCTCCTCCCCCTCCTCCTCTTCTCCACCTTCTCTTTTCCTCCCTCTCCTTTCACTTCTTTTTTCATCCTCTACTTCTTCATCATCATCTTCTTTTCTTTCCCACCTTCCCTTTCTCTTTAACAGTCTCTTGCTCCCTACCCCTTTTTTTTTATCTTCCTCTTCAAGCTTTATAAGTCCAAATTATTCTGGAGAATGGTCTTTCACTCTTGGAAGCTTCCAGACCTCACAAGCTTTGACCTTTTCGATGCCACCAGCTCAGAGCGGCAGCTTTTCCCCGCGCCAGCTGATTCCAGCGCGCTGCCCAAGAAATGGTTTTGGGGAGGATTTTTGGGTCTAAAAGCGGGGCCCCTCATTGTGGGATAAAAATAAAAAAATTTTTTTTTTGTTTCGGGTTGGGTCTCTCTCTGTCCTGTTTTCTCTCTCTCTCTCTCTGTCCTGTCTCTTTTCCTGTCTTTCTCTGTCTCTCTCTTTTTCTCCTGTCTGTCTGTCTGTCTGTCTGTCTGTTCTCTCTCTACTCTCTTTTCTCTTTTCTCTCTCCCCTTGTCCCCTCTATAATCTGTCGCGGGTCTCTCCTCACACCCACAAAACACCCCACACACACACAGACACACCCAGACCAGCCACACACAGACACCACCAAAACACACACACACACCACCCCACACCCACACAAAACCCCACACACACCACAACCCCACACCCCAAACAACACACAAAAAGGTGCGGGGCGCGGGGTTGCGCTACCCAAAAATTTTAGGCGGCCCAAGAATTAAAAAAAAGGGGGCACACAACAAACCACACACACAACCCCAAAACACCACACACACACACAAAACCCCCCAAAACACACACTAAACACCAACCGCCCCAGGGAAGCAATTTTCACCAAAGGGAAAAACTCCCACCCCCATAAGCCCCTTTAAAAACCTTTCAATTTTTCAGAAAGATTTTTAAAAGAAAAATAAAAAGAGGAAAAAAACCCCTTAAAGAGGAGAGAGAGAGGGGAGAGAGAGAGAGAGGAGAGAGATGAGGGAGGGGAAAAGGGGAGGGGAGAGAGGAGGGTGGGGGAGGGGGGGGAGGGAGGGGGGGAAAAAAGAGAGAGAGAGATAGGAAGAGAGAGAGAGAAGGGGGTTTAAGTAGGGGGGGGGGGGGGAAAAAGAAGAAGAAAAGTGGACGGGGAGAGGAGAACCAATCAATGGGGGGAAAGATTAAAAGAACCCCGAAGAGGAGAAGAGAAACCCCACACACAAAACACACACACACACACACACACACACACACCAAAACACCCCCAAAACCACACACACACACACACCACAAGAAGAAAAAAAAAAAGAAGCCCAAAGGGAAAAAAGAAAAAAGGGGAAAAGAAGAAAAAAGGAGGGGAAAAGAAGAAAAAGAAGTTTGGATGATGATGATGATGATGATGATGATGTTTGATGATGTTGATGATGTGTGTGATGATGATGAGATGATGATGAGGAAGAAGAAGAAGAAAAAAAAAAAAAACAAAAAAAAGAAGAAAGAGAAGAAGAAGAAGAAGAAAAAAGCAAGAAGAAAAAAGAGATTAATCCCATCTCCGTCGCCCCTTTCTACAGGTCTTTTCCCAAAGTGATTTCCTGCACGTTTGGGGCCCAATTGACCAAAAAGCTATTTTTCACACTTCGGGCAATGGACACCCTTTAAGTACTCAGTCCCTTTTTTGACTGGGCTGTAACCCACTACACACAAACCACACACACACACACACACATGCGCGGCGCGCGCGCACGCACGCAGCACGAAACGCACGCACGCACGACGCACGCACCCACCCACCCACAGATAGGGGTTACAGAGAGAGAGATGAGAGAGAGGCCCTCAAAAGGAGAGAGAGTCCCCAAACCAAAACAACACACACACCCCACACACACCACGCAGGGCACGCACGCACGCACGCCCCGCACGCCCCCCCACCGTGCGCAAAACGCAAACACACCACAAAACACACCACAACCACACCCCCACACAAAACCCCGGGTTAGAGAGAGAGGTCCCCACACATCACACACCCTCTCAAGCACGTGCTCAGTTGCCAAAACCCACACACACCCAACACCACACCACCACACACACACCACAGGTATTTTTATGTCTCTATTATCCATTTATACTTCTTTTCTTTTTTCCCTTCCCCCTTTTTCCCTCTATCTCTTTATCTCCTTCAGTTGCCTGTCTATCCAACCCCCCCCCCCCCCCCCCCCTCCCCTCCTCCTTTTCTACCTTGTTTATTTATTTTTTGTTGTTGTCTAAAAAACAAATTTTTTGGATTGACATTAAATGAAGAACACCCCACACACACACACCAACCACACACACACCACGCACGCCCGCACGCACGCACGCACACACACACCCCACACACACACACACACACACAAACCCCCACACCCCAAAACCCCACTTTATTTTATATAAAATATAACACCCCTCTCCCCTTTCATGTCACCCCTCTTCTTTCCCTTCATGCTATCTATCCAAGTGGTAAAATTTTTCTCCCCCCGTGCCAAACTTTAAGCCCGGCTTTAATCGCTGATTTTGAACCCAAGGGGTCAAAAAAATTTCAATTACTGTATCTTTAAAAATTAAAGGGAAAAAAAAAAATCTTTATTTTTGGGGGCCCCTTTTTTCCAAAAATTTGCAAACGTAACAAAAAAAACGCATGGTGGTGTGCGTGTTTTTAAGCAACTGAATGCCTACAGATTACAGGGTTGACCTTTTGCGAACGCCGTGTACCCCAAAAAGGAAAGAGGGCATTTTTCTGAAACTTCCGAAACAAAAGTGGGAAAAACTTTTTAAAATTGATAAAGTTTGATAGTTTGATAGATAGATAGATAGAGGGCATTTAATTTATACCCTGTGGGTTTTGTGTGTTTGTGTGTGTGTGTGTGTGTGGGTGTGTGTGTGTGTGTGTGGGTGTGTGTGTGGCTTTCTGAGCACGTGCTTGAGAGTGTGTTCCTGAAAGCAAAGGTTCTTGTATCTCAGTTTGTACTGTATGCTTTATAGGTTCATTTGGTTTCAAGAAAAAATCCAAAATTATCATAGAAAATCAATGAAATGATTAACATTTTAAGTTTAAAGGGGACCAGTATCACCTTTGTTGGGTTCCTTCACATGTTGGGATTATATTCAAATGATTGTGCTGATAGAGCCGCAAAAAAAAATGGTGCAAGGCAAGACAGGGAATCTATAGAAATAAACGTTCCATTATCCGTTACAGAAGGGTATTACTGGCACAAGCATCGTGTGTGTGTGTGTGTGTGTGTGTGTGTTTTCGCACTCACTCCCAAGCTAAACATGTGTGTGTGTGTGTGTGTGTGTGTGTGTGTGTTCGCACCCGCTCCCAAACTAAACACGTGTGTGTGTGTGTGTGTGTGTGTGTGTGTTCTGCGCACTTGCTCGTGTCTGGCCGGTGAAGGATGTCCTCTCAACCATCAGCAGTGTTCATGTCCATTCTTCGTGCACTTCATGCAGTGCTCCCAAAACCAGTGTGTTGGACCGAGTCTCACGTGCATTTCCCCAGATCGTCATGTTCCATGTGCACTTTGGAAGGAGAAACGACAGGCGAGAAAGCGTCCTGCTTGTCTGCAGTGGGCTGCAGTTTCGGTGCAATTTGAGCTTCAGCTGGGCGAGTGACGCCTAAAAATGCCGACGGCTTTCCGTACCAATCAGCAAATGGGGCTATATTTGGTACATGGCGGGAAATAATGGCTATTATGTAACTTGAAAAAAAAAATGTGTGTGTGTGTGTGTGTGTGTGTTCTTTTCTTTTGTCCATTTACCCTTTATGCCAATAGTTATCTTATTTGCATTGAAGATTGAGTAGATTTTAAGTGGGAAGATTAAATGGAAAGAAGACAAATTAAAAACGAGATTGTTTGAACTTGTTTTTTTTTTTCTCCTCTTCTATTTATGGAATTAAATTATGTCGAGGTCCATGATTCCTTTTATGTTCATAGCAGCCGAGCGTCCCGAATTTTTCTGATTTTCCCTAAGTTAGAAATTGTTCACCAATTCCCGAATTTAGCAGGGGGGGGGGGGGGGGGGGATCCAAAAAATTCCAAATTTTGTTTAAAAACGTGGTGCTTTGGGGGCTCCTTTAAAACACACACACACACAAAACCCCAGGGATGATATACTATAGCAGTAGACAGACCAAATGATGTTATGTGCATGTTGTCAATTCGTTTTAGACTACATTTCTCAATGGAAACACATGGCAGTTAAAAAAAAAAAAAAAGGTTTCAGTCAGATGCCGAACTGCGCCCTCTTCACAGCACCCACCCTCTTCATCCATCCCCTGGGTCCCGAATTTGGACTCCTAAGACTGATGGCAGTTATGAATTGTGTCAACTTCTTTGCGATCGAGACATAGAACTTGCTTGCTTGGCCTGCACATGTTGACGGGACAAACGGTTGTTTCTGTTCCCACACGCAGATCAGTGTATGCCATGCACCATTTTGTGTGTGGTGTGTGTGATTGGCTGGTCATCAAAGCCCATCCAATAAGAAATGTTCACTTTTGGTTGCCCGTGCAGTTCGTGCAATCGCCAAAACCAGTTTGGCCAGTCTCACAAAGATATCCTGCTTCACCTAGCGGTCGGTACGTTCGCGCTTTATGAGGGAGACCTGTACGAAGAAGAGGTGTGCTTGTTTCAGTTTTTGTACGCTGTAGCTATGGTGTACGACGAGATCCGCCTTCGTGAGTGAATAGTAAACATTCTAATCTATCAGTTAGAGGACTTCAGTATACATTTATGCATACGGTGGCGGCGATGGGAAGGGAGGGGGGGGGGGGTCATGGTTGATCATAATTAGAAAGATTTCAGTTCAGACCTCTGATCCGTTGAATACATATTTTTGTTGTGTGTGTTGACGATATTTTTTTTCTTTTAAAAACATGCTGAATTGGGAGCTAGATTGTTTGAAGTTCGTCTTTGTTAGTAGCTTCTATCTCTTATTTAAATGTATCGATGTGAATGTTCGGCGACGTGAATTCTGTCAACTTCTTTGCAATTCGTGACAAAGTGCATCGGTATTCACCTGTTGCAGTTGGTTTTCACGTGTGAGGGAGGTCTACAGGAAACGTTTCCGTTCCACCCACCCTCTCAATACACGTGCATTTTTCTGTAATTGCGGTTCATTTATTGACAGTTGTGACAGTTTATCTATTTATATTTTGTTCGCACGCACGCACATACACGTGCGCGTACGCACGCACGCACGCGCGCGCACACACACACATATACACACGCGCGCACACACACACATATACACACGCGCGCACTCACACGCGCACACGCACACACACACACACACACACACATATTTATATACACGCGCGCGCGAGTGTGCGCGTTTCGTTTGAAAATGGGGATAGGCATATGCACTTGCATGCATGTGTTTGTGTGGGTGCGAATAGATTCAAGTCTCTCGCCCTCTTTTTCTCTGTCTCTGTCTCTCTTCTCTCTCTCTCTCTCTCTCTCTCTCTCTCTCTCTCTCTCTTCTCTCCGTGTGTGTGTGTGTGTGTGTGTGTGTGTGAGAAGAGAGGGGTGGTACGGGAGAGTACTTACGCGAGTGTTAATTTGCATGACTGATTTGTGCAAAACGACCGTGCACTTCATTGTGTTTTTATGCGAAAAATGTTTGAATATGTTATATGCTTTTAAGCTTATGTGAGAAGGCATAATCTATTAACTATTAAGTCATTTGTTACTGCCCCTTATTATTACTGTTTTTATTTTTTTACTGTTTGTATGCATTGTAAAGCGTATTGAGCTTCGGGAAAGCGCTATGCAATTTTTCCAGTAGGTGGTAGTAGTAGTACCCCACACCGCACTCATGTATTCGCGTGCACACACGCACATCCACACATACAAACGCGCCCCAGGGTGCCACAGACACACACACACGCGCATGCCGCGCGCGCGCGCGCACGCACGCACGCACGCGCACACACCAACACAAAACACACACACACACACACAACACACACACACACAACACACACACACACACACCAACAGATTTACGCGCGCGCGCCCCCGGTACTTGTCATACAGAAAACAATCGGGGAGGGGAACAGGGAAAGGGGCTTCTGGGGCCACTTCCGCCCTCACCCAGTTTCGGGCGAAAGAAACCCCAGAATCCCCCTTTTCCCCTGTTCTCTGACAAGTAAGACTTCAATAACTAAAAAATAACGATTATCTACAAACAAACGTACTGCGTAGGGTTATCCGTTTCATACTAATTTACTAAACTTTTTAGATTTCAGTTTTCCGCGTTTTTCTGATCATTATCCAAAAACATCATTTTCGCGCAGACAGTCATTTTCAATCCTATCATTTTTGCAGAGACAGTCACCAAACTAAAACTTAGCTGAGACACTGTGCGAAACACCCCCAATTAGAGGGCTTGGGGTTTGTGGCGGCAGGAGGGCAGGTAAGCTTTTAATTGTTAGTTGCCGGCCTGCTAGGACTTGGCACTATCCGATTTTCTTACCGGTGATGGGCATGGCGATTTTGAACTAACGCCCGTCTTATTAAATTAAGTGCAGGGCTTACAAAGCAGCTCTGCCTCGTCATTTCCATTGCTGGTGTTTTGGGTTTTGAGTTTGGGATGTGTTTTCTGGAGACTTTAAAACTTTGGTTTGGATTGGGACAACTGTAGTGGTGTGTGGACATATTTTGCTGTGTGCGTGTTAATATTTGTATTTTTGAAAAAAAATAATGGCGCACGCTACAACATATATATTGTTTGATAATAAAATACAATTTTTTTTTAAAATAAAAAATAGCAAAAAACCCCCTCCCTGAGCATGGCCGACTGTTGATTTAATTTTTTATTTGCAGGCGTCACTTTGTGTCGGGCCATGCCCTTCAGGGGGGAAACCCCAGGAGTATGTTTTCCCTGGGATTTTTTGGGTGGTGGTGGCTGGCCTCTGGTCTGGAAGGGGTGGCACGGTCTTCATTCTGGATGGGGTGAACTTGACCCAAGGACTTGGTCTCACTCGAAACTCGAAATGTGTGACCAACTAATGGGGAAGTGCAGCCCTGAACTCAGCAACTCCAAACTCCGAAAGTGTGACGCCTGCGGTGGCCAACCCACCACAATTTGCGAGTAGTTTAATTCTTATATTTAAGCTTATTTT
>CM031609.1:14325621-14337020 GCA_018398815.1 Conus ventricosus | reverse complement strand
GTTTGTTTTTTTATTTACTAGGAATCACTTTCTACTCTTTTTGTAGATACTTTTTTTTTTTTTATTATAGGAATCCTTTGTCTTTTTATAGGAATCACTTTCTGAGTTGCTTTTTTTATACTAGGAATCACTTTGAGGTTGTTTTTTTATACTAGGAATCACTTTCTACTCTTTTTACTAGGAATCGCTTTCTGTTTTTTTATACTAGGAATCACTTTCTGCTCTTTTTTCCATTTTGTTTTCACTTTTACCAAAGTTTTCAGACCTAAATCAGCTGAGGAAGCTCTTGAGGCTTATGGGGACCAGACCATCTGTCTGGTGTGAAGCTCCCTGGGGCGGCGGAAATCCAGAGAAGGGTAACACGCTAGAATACTTCCACGCGGGAAGAACTACTGAAGTCACCATGGCGTTGAGCAGCAGCTGTAGTGCCTGTAACGTAACGCCCAAGACAGCGACTGTCGTGACAGCGTGTGTGTACGACATCACTCCAAATCTCGCGGCTCACGTCACCTTTCGTCACCTTCCATACACCAGCACCATCCCTTCACGCTAACGTTTTGCTTTCTCCTGGCGACGGTAACCAACATCCAACGACCCGATGAGCGACATTGCGAACTACCCACCCGAAGTTTTTTCTTTTCTTTTTTTTTTAAATTGCGGACGTCCAACGACAGTTCCCATTAATTTTTCCGACCCAGTGACCACACAAAACCTCACCAAGGGCACAGACATGGAGAAGAAATCGAAACTGAGGTCATGATGAGAGCAGGGCATGAAGGGCCACGAAATTGACTTTTTTTAACACTGGTCGATTAGGATGATGAAGTTGATGCTGTAGGTATTCCTATTCTTGTTGGAAACTGCATGACAGGGCTGCACTCTACGCTTACTTTCATAACATATGCCGGCATCAGCCAGGACCGAGAGAGAGATGCAGACACCTGCAGAGTCGATCAGGAACGTTGAGAAACAGTCTCAGAGATAGCATCCATGAAGTGAAGTAAAGTATGGTGGCATTCTTCCCAGTTGACCCCATAGCAAACTCAACCCTGGGGAGCAGCTGGTCGGGGCAGAAAAAGCCAAGAAGTACTTCATTATCAATTTAAGAAAAGACAAAGAAAGGGGAAAAGAAAAAGTCCACACACTCCGAAGTTGCCATTGACCGAAAATGTCTATTTCGGGAACCCTAAAGCGTTCCATTGGGGTGATCGTTCGACCTTATCATTCTACCAGGTATGAAATATGTGTACCGCCGATCCCAGATGAAGAACGGTGGACCAGTCTGGTCTGTGTTTAACTTTAAAAAGCTGTTGAAAACAAGGTGTACAGTGAAAGAATAGGTGGCGAAAAGTACACCTGGATTTCAACAGTATTTAAGAAGCTATTGACAACAAGGAGTACAGTGAAAGAATAGGTGGCGAAAAATACACCTGGATTTCAACAGTCTGGTCTGTGTTTAAGAAGCTATTGAAAACAAGGAGTAGGCTTACAGCGGAAAATAGGTGGCGAAAAGTACACCTGGATTTCAACAGTCTGGTCTGTGTTTAAGAAGCTATTGAAAACAAGGAGTACAGTGAAAGAATAGGTGGCGAAAAGTACACCTGGATTTCAACAGTCTGGTCTGTGTTTAAGAAGCTATTGAAAACAAGGAGTAGGCTTACAGCGGAAGAATAGGTGGCGAAAAGTACACCTGGATTTCAACAGTCTGGTCTGTGTTTAAGAAGCTATTGAAAGCAAGGAGTACAGTGGAAGAATAGGTGGCGAAAAGTACACCTGGATTTCAACAGTCTGGTCTGTGTTTAAGAAGCTATTGAAAACAAGGAGTAGGCTTACAGCGGAAGAATAGGTGGCGAAAAGTACACCTGGATTTCAACAGTCTGGTCTGTGTTTAAGAAGCTATTGAAAACAAGGAGTACAGTGGAAGAATAGGTGGCGAAAAGTACACCTGGATTTCAACAGTCTGGTCTGTGTTTAAGAAGCTATGACAACAAGGAGTACAGTGGAAGAATAGGTGGCGAAAAGTACACCTGGATTTCAACAGTCTGGTCTGTGTTTAAGAAGCTATTGAAAACAAGGAGTAGGCTTACAGCGGAAGAATAGGTGGCGAAAAGTACACCTGGGTTTTCAACAGTCTGGTCTGTGTTTAAGAAGCTATTGAAAACAAGGAGTACAGTGAAAGAATAGGTGGCGAAAAGTACACCTGGATTTCAACAGTCTGGTCTGTGTTTAAGAAGCTATTGAAAACAAGGAGTAGGCTTACAGCGGAAGAATAGGTGGCGAAAAGTACACCTGGATTTCAACAGTCTGGTCTGTGTTTAAGAAGCTATTGAAAACAAGGAGTACAGTGAAAGAATAGGTGGCGAAAAGTACACCTGGATTTCAACAGTCTGGTCTGTGTTTAAGAAGCTATTGAAAACAAGGAGTAGGCTTACAGCGGAAGAATAGGTGGCGAAAAGTACACCTGGATTTCAACAGTCTGGTCTGTGTTTAAGAAGCTATTGAAAACAAGGAGTACAGTGGAAGAATAGGTGGCGAAAAGTACACCTGGATTTCAACAGTCTGGTCTGTGTTAAAGAAGCTATTGAAAACAAGGAGTAGGCTTACAGCGGAAGAATAGGTGGCGAAAAGTACACCTGGATTTCAACAGTCTGGTCTGTGTTTTAAGAAGCTATTGAAAACAGGAGTACAGTGGAAGAATAGGTGGCGAAAAGTACACCTGGATTTCAAAACGTTGAAATGAATTGGGTCAGTTGTCAATACCTGAACACGTTTAAACTCCACCCTTCAGTGTTTAACATGAGAAGACAAAAAGTATGACTTGTTTTCGACAAAGTTGAAAGATTGATCTAATTTACGTGTGATGATATTTTGCTGAAGTGGTATTCTAATCAATTAAACATGCTCTCATCCCACCCATTATTTAAAACAAGGGAATTAGTTTTGTCTATACTGTTCCTGTAGTCCCAACAGCTCCTCTACCCCCCCCCCCCCCCCCCCCCCTTCCCCTATTACCTTCTTCCTTCTGTCCCAACCCCACGTATGTGTTCAGAGGATGGGGGTAGGGTGGGGGGATTCACCTAATGCGGATTTCAGAAGCAAAATGGCATAGATGTTCTGCACGTGCTCTTTTTGAGAAACATGTGTGTACTGGTTTCGGTTGTGCATAATATATCTCGCTCTTAACGGTAAAATCACGGTATGTTGTGAGAAACGTTTACTTCTATCGTCTTACGTTTCCACGATTCGTTTATTTGGTGGAATGAACTGAAGCAAATAGATATTAATTGTTAAGCCATCTCTCTCTCTTCTCTCTCTCTCTCTCTCTCTCTCTCTCTGTTCTCTCCCTCCTCTCTCTTCTCTGTTCTCTCTCTCTCTCTCTCTCTCTCTCTCTCTCTCTCCCTCCCCTCATTTCCTTAGTTCTGTGTTACCCCTTCCCGCTCCTTTTGTCCCCCCCCCCTCCCCATAGCTTCTCCTGTCCTCTCCGTCCTCCCATCTTATCTTAATCTCCACGCCCTCCACCACCCACGGTCAGTCTACGTCTGTTCATTGCCGGAGGAAAACTGGGTGTCGGAGTGGGGTTTCGTGCTGAGGGGAAGAGATTGGCGAATCAGACAACGCAATAACCTGACCCCACCCCCACCCCCCACCCCCCTCCCCCTGCGACCTGTTCCAGCTCTCTGCTCTTTCCGTATTATCCGCTTTCCTCACCTTCTTTTCCCATTTCCTCTCACTCCCAAACCCTATCGTCACTCATACATAACGCTCTCTCTCTCACACACACACACACACATATATATATATACTTAGCGCCATTAAAAACGCACGGGTCCGAAGAACAAAATAACTCGACAGAGGTAAATCAGTTAGGGGTATGAAAACTTTAATGTTGAATGACAAAGTCATGAACAGAAAAGAAGTGCGCAATGGACAACATGTGGTGAACATTTGGCGTTCAGTAATCGCAAACACAACTGGCGTCAAAAAAGCAAAGTCACCATTCAATACCGGGTGTGGCCAGACACGCTGGGCATGGGCGTTGCGACAAGCACATGAAACACGGACAGCTGAAGACAGCCGTGGCACGCCGCCAACCTGCCCCACGTAACAACCAGGAACTGATTCAGGCTGTGCAGGACGAGTGGAATCGGATCCCGCAACACAGGCTCATGATACTGGTGCGATCCATGCGTCGTCGCTGCACGGCTTGTTTGGCAGCCAGAGGGGGACACACCCGGTATTGAATGGTGACTTTGCTTTTTTGACGCCAGTTGTGTTTGCGATTACTGAACGCCAAATGTTCAGCACATGTTGTCCATTGCGCACTTCTTTTCTGTTCATGACTTTGTCATTCAACATTAAAGTTTTCATACCCCTAACTGATTTACCTCTGTCGAGTTATTTTGTTCTTCGGACCCGTGCGTTTTTAATGGCGCTAAGTATATATATATATACACACACACTTCTCTCTTCCCCCCCTCTCCCCCCTCTCTCTCCCTTCCCTCCCTCTCCCTCTCTCTCTGTCTTCCCCTCCCCCCCCCCTTCTCTTCCTCCCTTCTCTATCCCCCCCATGCGCTTAATGTTCCCGGGTACACTGGAAGCTAAATTGAGAGAGGAAGAAGTTAACGGCCCTGTGTGACGTAGTAGTGTGGGTATTGGCAAGCACACTTGGTTTCTGTTGTTTTTTTTGTTTGTTTTTAATCAATATTGCCATTATCAACTTTTCTCTGTCTTTGTTCTCGGTGTTCTGGTGAAGTGTTGGGGGTCGACATGTTTTTCTGGGGCCATTTTGTTCAGTTCCACCACCACCACCGCCGCCATCACCACCATTAACACCACCACCCCTTCACTAGCGTAACTGTCTCTTATTTTAACTTCCCAGTTTAAGTAGAGGGGAAAAGTGTAAGGGGGGTGGGGATTGACTCCCTCTCTCTCTTTCTTTCTCTCTCTCTCTCGCTCACTCTTCCTTTCTCTCTCTCTCTCTTCCTCTCACTCTCTCTCTCTTCCTTTCTCTCTCTCTCTTTCTCTCTCTCTCTCTCTCTCTCTCTCTCTCTCTCTCTCTTCTCTCTCTCTCTCTCTCTCTCTCACCCCACCCCCCTCCCGACAGCTTACCCACCCCTCCACCACCACCATCACCAAGTTTCCTCCCTTCCCCACTTCTGACTAATATTTCAACAGAGGAAACCTGTCCGCCCTTCTCTTTCAGAATCCTTCTCCCTAATCTCTCTCTCTCTCTCTCTCTCTCTCTCTCTCTCTCTCTCTCTCTCTCTCTCTCTCTCTCTCTGTCTCCCCTCTCTCTCACTCTTACTGTCTCCGTCTGAGACACCTTTTTGTCAAACTCGGTCCCAAGCGCGTATGAAAGGGGGGGGGGGGGGTATGGCGGGGTGTCGGCCAGAATCTGAGGGAGCTGGGTTGAGAGGAGGGGTTGGGGTGGTGGAGGTGGAGGGGATTGATGACGTCGTTCCAAAGCGTCGTTCAAGTAGAGACAAATAGCGGTACTTCTTGGCCGACCTGAAGACACGCCACAATTAGGATTTTACACTAAAACACTCTATAATCCATGTAAGCGTTTTTGAGGCTTACCATACAGTTCAGCGGCATTTTAATGTTAAACTGATAACTGTTCAGAAGAACAACTCCCCACCAACCGTTCCCCATGTTTTTGGGGTATTTTCACCGATGAACAATCAGTCTTAAAATTACATGACCTTCCTCTTAGCTGACGTCACATTTCAAGCCTTCGCACTCACCGTGACCCTATCTTTGCGCCAGATGGAAGCCCCCTCCCAAACTAGTCCCACTTCTTTGATTGTAATCTGTCCGCTTGGAACCACCCTGGTTTACACCTTGATGGCGTATGAAAGAAAATGAGAATCAACTCTCGGACACACACACACACACGCACACGCGCGCGCGCACGCACACAAATTCTCAAAACACTCCAGTGGTCCCAGTCTGGAAATGCTCGACTCCAGTCTGAAAATGCTCGGCTGCTGAAAGGCCTTGGCGCATTAATGTTTGGTGTGCAGCCTGTAGCGGGTGTCATCGCTGTTGCAGGCCACATGTTGCGTGTTGTGTGTGAAGGGGTCACGTGAATGGTCTGTTGCGTTGCCCTGCATTGTCTGGTGCCCCGTAGTTAAGTGGCAGACTCCTGGTTCGTTATTCCTCTTTTTTTTCATCGTGCGTGGAGTTGTCACGGAGTAGAGAGAGAGAGAGAGGGGGGGGGGGGGGGAGTGCGGAGTGGTGCCGCACATAGTGTCACGCCAGGCACGTCATATAGTCGCAGGCGACTGGGTATGCCTGTCACGGCGACGACTGGGTATGCCTGTCACGGCGACGACTGGGTATGCCTGTCACGGCGAATTGTTTGATTTCGGCACGTTTTGTCCTTATGCCCTTTGTCGGGGGTAAGTGGGAGGGGGTAGGAGGGGGGGGGGGGGCGGGGCGGGGCGGGGGCGCGCAGTGTTGGTTGACGGCAACAATGTGCCGCCTGTCACGGGAGATAGTGTTGAATGTCGATACTATTGTCGCCGGCGATCATGTGCGTGTGTGTCAAAAGAATTTAAAAAAACACCAGTTGCAGCTTGTGGGAGAATATGGGCTACATGAGTGAGTGAGTAAGTGAGAGAGAGAGAGAGAGTGTGGTGTGTGCGTACATATGTGTACGTGCGTGTGTACGTGTGTGTGTGTGTGTGTGTGTTTTGTGTGTGCATTTTTGTGAGAAATAAAAGTGTTTCAGTGCGTCAACGAATGCGCATCCTGAGAGGGGAGTGTTCTAGGTTGGTTCTTTTAGATTTTGTTGCCGGTTTTTTTTTTTCGGGTGGGTTATATCATTATGGATAGTATGTAACATTGTAACAGTATGCAGTTTGTATGTGTACATGACGGATAAACGTTTATGTGTTTTGTAGTTGTGTCTGAATGAGCATGCTAAATTACCAGCTGAAATAAACAGATAAATAAATGAGGATAGATCGATAGATTTGACTGATTTCCGACGAAAGTAGGAGAGAGAAGATAACGGAAAAAGCAAAACAAAACTACTGATGATGATGATGACAGCGACTACGATGGCGGTGACGTTCCTAACGGTAATGGTGGTGACGACGACGACGACGTCGATTAGTATGATGATGATTGTGATGGTGATGATGACGGTGATGACGACGATGACGATGATATTGATGAGGATGATGATGATGACGATGATGATGGCCATTATGATGATGATGGTGACGATGACGACGATTATGATGATGACGATTATGATGTTGATGGTGACGATGATGATGACGATTATGATGTTGATGGTGACGATGATGATGATTATGATGATGATGGTGACGATGACGACGATGATGATGATCATGATGATGACGGTGATCTGTTTGTGTGCAGAGAAGAGAGCACACAGATGGAGAAAGCCAAGTTCGGCGAGCTGTGTCAGGTAGTGGTACACACACCACACACACACACACACACACACACACACACACACACACACACACACCACCCACACCACACCACACCACATCACACCATACCACACCACACCATACCACACACACACACCACACACACACATCAAACACACACGCACATACACACACCACATCACACACACCACACACACACACACACACACACACACACACACCACACACACACCATGCACGCACGCACTCACATACACCACATCACACATACACACCACATCGCACACAATCACACACGCACACACACACACACCACACACACACACACACACACACACATCTACACACACCACATCATACACACACACACATACACACACCACATCATACACACACTCGCGTGCGCGCGCGCACACAGACAACACCACATCACACACTACACACACGCACACACCATGCACGCACACACAGACAGACCACATCACACGCACACGCACATACACACATCACACGCGCGCGCGCGCGCACACACACACACACACGCACACACACACGCAACACACACACACACTCACGCACACACACACACACACACACACACACACACTTGAGCCTGCATGGATTCACATAATGTGCACGAAAACTAAACTTTTGTGTAAATACTCGCCCAATTTGCTTTTTTCGTTTGCCTTCTCTTGTCTGTGATGCGCTGTCTGTTTGAATGGAGGAAGGAAGGTGAGAGGGGTATGGAGAGAGGAATAAAAGAAGAATTTTTTTTAAAATACTCGGAGATTAGAGAAAAAGAAAGAGAAAGACAGATGGCTTCTGGAATTACAGGAAATCGGATTGAGGTTTGACCTTTCAGGAATAGAAATACAAAGACTTCTTTCATCTTCGATAACATGATCGATTTTTGAACACCTCTCTCTCTCTCTCTCTCCTCTTCTCTCTCTCTCTCTCTCTCTCTCATACCTTTTAATTGCCTTTCTCTGTCTCTGCTACCGTTCAAGACGCCTCCCTTCGCGTTATTTCCTCTTGCTCTGTTCTGGGCTTTTGTTACAAATGAAGGCCCGTCACGATTCTTTTATCATGTGAAAAGTTACCGCCCTTTAGAGGCGCCAGATTCAGCTATAGCGCTGTCATTCGGTCATTCCTTTGGCGTCAGGTGTCACGTCGGGGTTTTGTTTGTTCTTTTTTTTCTTAGTTATTTTTATATAAGAAAATAAAAAACAAAGAAAGAAAGAAGGCAATGTTTTGATGTGTTTTCTGAACCTCAATACTTCGTGGCATTATTCCTACACTGTTCATTCCGCCGTCTTTCAATACAGCCCCGCCCACGCTCATCTGTAGCAGACTCGGCATCAGCAGGTTGAGAGTGGCTATAAACTAGCAGCCTGTCCTGGGGCGACCGCCGGAGCAGACGCTGCGCTGCTGCACAGTCGAGCTTCTGTGGTGTTCAGCGGCGCTAGTTCTGTTACAACACGCGCAGGACACCACCTGTTAAGCCCGCTGGAGATGACTGCTGCTGGGTTCTGTAGTCAGCATTAGTGAACGCTTCGTTCGGGAGACCGCCACACGTCCATGAGGCGGCAGTCCTCGTGAGCGTGACGACACCGAAGTCTTCTTTTTACTCAAAGGAACCATGGATGTGGATAGGAACTCCAATCTGAGGTCATCACGAAATCTTGAAGGCTCCCGGAACCTTGAGACGTCCGTGTTCAAGGGAGCATGAGAAAGGGGGGGGGGGGGGGATTTGATGAATTTCCAGTTTCATGTGAGAGCAGATGACGGGGCCATTTTCTGCATTTCTTTTTCGTGACAACCCCTCTCTCTCTCTCTCTCTCTCTCTCTCTCTCTCTCTCTCTCTTCTCTCTCTCTCTCTCTCTCTCTCTCTCTCTTCCCGGCGTCAACCAGAGGTACTTGTGTACACCTGCAGTGTTGGTCAGGAAATGGGAGTAAACTCTCGTGGACGCAAAAGAAGGCAAAACGATGCGTGCTTTAACGTCCGGTGGCCGGACCAAGTCAGCCACGAGCAGTTGAGTCACACGGCGGGACAGGACAATCACGTCGCACATCCATGCTGAGGAAGAGATGGTGCTGGACAGGACACACCCTCAGGAAACCAGAGTCCAGCGCCATCCGTCCATCTCTTGCTTACAACCAGCATGACAGAAGGATGAGGACACGACCCACACAAACAGCGGAAGAAGAGACATCGAGTCAGCGCTGAAGGGGAAGGGAGACAGTCGTTTGCACAGACGGCTGGGAAGAACAGCCCGAAGCCGGGTCCGCTGTGCACAGCGCTGCAGTCGATGGTCTGTCTTTCCTTAGGGGCAAAGGCCAGAGTATGGAAGCCAGTCTCATGGGCGCATTCATTCAGTGGCTCAAACTTCGACAGTGTGGTTCCAGCCTTTCCGTTGGAACCCTATGGCTTGAGTCGGCCGACAGACGTGGAGGAATCCTCCGCCCGTGCATACTGTGAGGACTGGAAGCTGAGGGCAGTCTGCTTGATGGCTGCATGCCGTCTGTCCATGTGTGTTAGAGGGCCAGCTGAACGGGGATGTTGTGCTGCTACCCGATCAGAATGTTGTCCATGTGTGTTGGAGGGCCAGCTGAACGGAGATGTTGTGCTGCTACCCCGATCAGAATGTCTGGACATGTGTGTTGATGAGCCAGCTGAACGGAGATGATGTGATGCTACCCCGATTAGAATGTCTGGACACCGAAATCCTTTGGCCATCTAGTGGTCACATCATGCAAAAATCAGCAAAGTAAAACCACCCACCTGAGACCCTCAACATCTACAGGAACTCTTGTTCGCCATATTGTTGCGTGCGTTCTTGCTTTTGTTTCGTTTTGTTTTGAAGATCTTTTAGGTTTCTTATGATTTCAAGCCGTCTTAGTTACAGTCCGCTTGTTGGCGTAAGCAAATTTAACCCCAGCTACGGTAGAATACGTGGACAATGCGAAGAGAGCAGCAGCAAGTTTAGAGCCTACAGTGTGCTGCTCTTCAACGTTGCCCAGCTGAATGATTTGACGTCAGCAGTAACAGACGTATTACATCTTATGCAGTAGCATGACAGCTATCCTTTTTTTAGGTTACAATAGTAAAACAAATGTACAGACGAAATTGAGAGAGAGAGAGAGGAGAGAGAGAGGAGAGGATCTGAAGCACACACAAAACGGATAAAAAGAATCCGCCTGTTAGCGGAGAAAGGTTTTTTTCTGCCTGGTTTTGAAAAGCGCCGCTCTGTCTAGCCGCGACTCCTACCCACCCCACCCTGCCCCTTCCCTCTCCACCTTCATCCCCTCCCCTTGCTCCCGCATCCCTCCTGGTCCCTCCTCTCCTGTTCTTTGTCACACAGATCCGATTCCATCCCGCCACCTCCGAGGATTTCGTTGTGAAAAGGTCGTGTTCGGCGGTGGAGGAATCGGCAGAATGATCCTACTGCGGATAGGGGGCTGGGGTTAGGGGCGGGGTAGGGGGGGGGAGGGGTGCAGGATGAGAATTCTGGTTATGTTGTGCACCAATCGGATGTTACTATTTAAGGTGGAGGGAGGGGAGACAATGGCGAAAGTCTCCTTTCTCATCTCTGTCCTGCGGACGTTTGTCATGTATTCCATCATTTTAGTTATTACTATTGTTGTTATTATTATTATTATTTTGTTAGCTCCCATAAGAAAACCTAACACAGAGACTGAGTAACTTTATTCAAGACTGGCACAGCCTTTTAAAATTGAATAAACTCGGACAAATACATAGACGAACAATCAAAGAGTGGGGGAAAAACAAGCGCAGGCCAACAACTGAACTGTCTTCATAGTAATGACTTGGCAAAGATTTGGACTTAAGGAGGAGGAGAGGTGGTGGGGGGGGGGGTTGAAGATGGAGAAACTGGGAACATGAAATTAAGAAAATTATTACGATATGAAAACTCTTCATAGCTGCAGAGGGAACATCGCAAA
>CM031609.1:14307552-14324621 GCA_018398815.1 Conus ventricosus | reverse complement strand
CCCCCCCTCTCTCTCTCTCTCTCTGTCTCTCACTCTTACCGTCTCCGTCTGAGACACCTTTTTTTGTCAAACTTTCAGTCCTAGCGCGTGCAAAAGGGGGGGGGGGGGGGGGGGAGGTAAGATGAAATGGCGGGGTGTTGGCCGGAACCTGAGGGAGCTGGGTTGAGAGGAGGGGGTTGGGGTGTGGAGGTGGAGGGGATTGACGTCGTTCCAAAGCGTCGTTCAAGTAGAGACAAATAGCGGTACTCCTTGGCCGACCTGAAGACACGCCACAATTGGGATTTTACACTAAAACACTATAATCCGTGTAAGCGTTTTGAGGCTTACCATACAGTTTCAGCCGGCATTTTAATGTTAAACTGATAACTGTTCAGAATAACAACTCCCCACCACCATTTCCCATGTTTTGGGGGATTCTTCACCGATGAACAATCTTAAAATGCATGACCTTCCTCTTAGCTGACGTCACATTTCAGGCCTTCGCCCTCACCCGTGACCCTATCTTTGCGCCAGATGGAAGCCCCCCCCCCCCCCCCCCCCCCCAATTAAAAAAAAATTAAAAGAAAAAAACTAGTCCCACTTCTTTGATTGTAATCTGTTCGCTTGGAACCACCCTGGCTTACACCTTGATGGCCGATAAAGAAAATGAGAGAAATCAACTCTCAGACAACACAAAAAAAGGAAGAACATAGGAAATTAGAATGGAAACCCTTAGAAGAGAGAAGAGCTTTTATTAAACTTAACACCTTTTTCAAAGGGCAGAGCTAAAGTAATTGATATTCCAATGGAACAACTAGTATTGAATAAAAGTAGCACCAGGAGGGGCGGTCAGTGTTATACCATACCTGCATCAAATATTGACAGCCACTTACATTCTTTTTACCCCATTTTCTGTACGGCTGTGGAACTCACTGCCGGTGCCATCAAGATTGCCACAAATGCAATCTCTTTTAAAAAACAAATTGATACAACAGTTTTGAGATCTGCATATTGATGTTTTTCTATTTTTTACTTCCCCAGATATTTTACTGTTAACTGGCCAGAATTTGGCCATTGCTTTTAACTTCTTGAATATCGAGTGCGACCCTTGTTGCCAAATTTGCTCCAGGGGCCAACAGTCTGAGTCGCACTATTTATGTTATTTATTTACTTTTTAACATGCGCGCTGGTGACCTACTCGTTTTTGAGTGAACCAGTATTTTAGGAAGAAGAAGAAGAAGAAAAAAAATATTCTCAAACAATCCAATGGCGCCAGTCTGGAAATGCTGGACTCCAGTCTGAAAATGCTCGGCTGCTGAAAGGCCTTGGCGCATTAATGTTTGTGTGCAGCCTGTAGCGGGTGTCATCGCCTGTGTATGTTGCAGGCCACGTGTTGCGTGTTGTGTGTGAAGGGGTCACGTGAACGTCTGTTGCGTTCCCCTGCATTGACTGGTGGTGCCCCGTAGTGGCAGACTCCAGGTTCGTTATTCCTCTCTTTTTCTTCGTGCGTGGGGTTGTCACGGAGTAGAGAGAGGAGGTGGAGGGGGGGGGGGGGGGGGGTGCGGAGTGGTGCCGCACATAGTGTCACGCCAGGCACGTCATATAGTCGCAGGCGACTGGGTATGCCTGTCACGGCGAATTGTTGGATTTCGGCACGTTTTGTCCTTATGCCCTTTGTCGGGGGTAAGTGAGGGGAGGGGTAGGAGATGGGGGGGGGGGGGGGCGGGGCAGGGCGCGCAGTGTTGGTTGACGGGGGGGGGGGGGGGGGGAGCGCGCAGTCTTGGTTGACGGCAACAATGTACCGCCTGTCACGGGAGATAGTGTTGAATGTCGATACGTATTGTCGCCGGCGATCATGTGCGTGTGTGTGCAAAGTGGCCATACAAAATGAAGAATAAAAAAAAACACCAGTTGCAGCTTGTGGGAGAATATTGGCTACATGAGTGAGTGAGTGAGAGAGAGAGAGAGAATGTGTGTGCGTACATATAGTGTGCGTGCGTGGTGAACTGTGTGTGTGTGTGTGTGTGTGCATTTTTGTGAGAAATAAAAGTGTGTTTCACTGCGTCAACGAATGCGCATCCTGAAAGGGGAGTGTTCTAGGTTGGTTCTTTTTGATTTTGTTGGCGGTTTTTTTTTTTCGGGTGGGTTATATCATTATGGATGGTTTGTAACAGTATGCAGTTTGTATGTGTACATGACGGATAAACGTTTGTGTTTTGTAGTGTCTGAATGAGCATGCTAAATTACCAGCTGAAATAAACGGATAAATAAATGAGGATAGATTGATAGATTTGACCGATTGATTTCTGACGAAAGTAGGAGAGAGAGAAGATAACGGAAAAAGCAAAACAAAACTGATGATGACAGCGACTACGATGGCGATGACGTTCCTAACGGTAATGGTGGTGATGACGACGACGACGTCGATTAGTATGATGATGATTGTGATGATGATGATGACGGTGATGACGACGACGATGATGATATTGATGAGCATGATGATGATGACGATGATGATGGCCATTATGATGATGATGATGGTGACGATGACGACGATTTGATGATGACGATTATGATGTTGGTGACGATGATGATGACGATTATGATGATGACGATGATGATGATGATGATATGTTGACGATGACGACGATGATGATGATGACGGTGATCTGTTGTCTGTGTGCAGAGAAGAGAGCACACAGATGGAGAAAGCCAAGTTCGGCGAGCTGTGTCAGTAGGTACACACACACACACACACACCACACCACACCACACCACACCACACCACACCACACCACAACCACACACACATACACACACCACATCACACACACACCACATCCACATGCACGTACACACAGACACACCACATCAAACACACACGCACATACACACACCACATCACACACACACCACATCACACACACACACACACACACACCATGCACGCACGCACGCACATACACACACCACATCAACACACACCACACCACACCACATCACACACACTACACCACACACACACACACACTACACCACACACACACCACATCACACACACACACACACACACCACAACAACCACACACACACCACATCATACACACACACACGCGCGTGCGCGCGCGCACACACAGACAGACACCACATCACACACACACACACGCACACACATGCACGCACACACAGACACCACATCACACAACACACCACACATCACACCACGCACGCACGCACGCGCACACACAGACACACACACACACACACATACACACACACACACACACATACACACACACTTGAGCCTGCATGGATTCACATATGTGCACGAAAACAAAACTTTTGTGTAAATACTCGCCCAATCTGCTTTTTTCGTTTGCCTTCTCTTGTCTATGATGCGCTGTCTGTTTGAATGGAGGAAGGAAGGTGAGAGGGGTAAATAGAGGGAATAAAAGAAGAATTTTTTTAATACTCGGAGATTAGAGAAAAAAGAAAGAAAGACAGAAGGCTTTTGGAATTACAGGAAATCGGATTGAGGTTTGACCTTTCAGGAATAGAAATACAAAGACTTCTTTCATCTTCAATAACTTGATCGATTTTTGAACTCTCTCTCTCTCTCTCTCTCTCTCTCTCTCTCACTCACTCATCTTTAATTGCCTTCCTCTGTCCTTGTTACCGTTCAAGACGCCTCCCTTCGCGTTATTTCTCTTGCTCTGTTCTGGGCTTTTGTTACAAATGAAGCCCGTCACGATTCTTTCATCATGTGAAAAGTTACCGCCCTTTAGAGGCGCCAGATTCAGCTATGGCGCTGTCATTCGGTCACTCCTTTGGCGTCAGGTGTCACGTCGGGGTTTTGGTTTGTTTGTTTTTTTCTTAGTTATTTTTATATAAGAAAAAAAACAAAGGAAGAAGACAATGTTTTTATGTGTTTTCTGAACCTCAATACTTCGTGGCATTATTCCTCACCTGTTCATTCCGCCGTCTTTCAATACAGCCCCGCCCACGCTCATCCTGTAGCAGACTCGGCATCACCAGGTTGAGAGTGGCTATAAACTAGCAGCCTGTCCTGGGGCGACCCCGCCGAGCAGACTCGGCATCACCAGGTTGAGAGTGGCTATAAACTAGCAGCCTGTCCTGGGGCGACCGCCGGAGCAGACCGGCATCGCAGGTTGAGAGTGCTATAAACTAGCAGCCGTCCTGGCACCCGCGGAGCAGACCGCATCAGCAGGTTGAGAGTGGCTATAAACTAGCAGCCTGTCCTGGGGCGACCCCCGGAGCAGACTCGGCATCAGCAGGTTGAGAGTGGCTATAAACTAAGCAGCCTGTCCTGGGGCGACCCCCGGAGCAAACGCTGCGCTGCTGCACAGTCGAGCTTCGGTGGTGATTTAGCGGCGCTAGTTCTGTTACAGCACCGCAGGACACCACCTGTTAAGCCCGCTGGAGATGACTGCTGCTGGGCTCTGTATTCGGCATTAGTGAACGCTTCGTTCGGGAGACCGTCACCCACGTCCATGAGGCGGCAGCCCTCGTGAGCGTGACGACACCGAAGTCTTCTTCTTTACTCAAAAGGAACCATGGGATGGATAGGACTCCAATCTGAGGTCATCACGAAAGCTTGAAGGGTCCCGGAACCTGAGACGTCCCGTGTTCAAGCCGAGCAATGAGAAGGGTGAGATTTGATGAATTTCCCACTTTCCACTGAGAGCCAGATGGCGGGGCATTCTGCATTTCTTTTTCATGACAACCCCCCCCCCCCCCCCCCCCCCCCCACCACACACACACACACACATTCTCCCTGACGTCAACCAGAGGTACTTGTGTAGCCTGCAGTGCTGGTCAGGAATAGGAGTAAACTCTCGTGGACGCAAAGAAGAGCAACACGATGCGTGCTTTAACGTCCGGTGGCCGGACCAAGTCAGCCACGAGCAGTTGAGTCAAAAGGCGGGACAGGACCATTCACGTCGCACATGCTGAGGAAGAGATGGTGCTGGACAGGACACACACTCTCAGGAAGCCGAGAGTCCAGCGCCATCCGTCCATCTCTTGCTTACAACCAGCATGACAGAAGGATGAGGACACGACCCACACAAACAGCGGAAGGAGAGACATCGAGTCAGCGCTGAAGAGGAAGGGAGACAGTCGTTTGCACAGACCGGCGGGAAGAACAGCCCGAAGCCGGGTCCGCTGTGCACAGCGCTGCAGTCGATGGTCTGTCTTTTCCTTAGGGGCAAAGGCCAGAGTAGGGAAGCCAGTCTCACGGGCGCATTCATTCAGCGGCTCAAACTCCACAGTGTGGTTCAGCCTTTCCGTTGGAACCCTATGGCCCGAGTCACAGCCGACAGACGTGGAGGAATTCTCCGCACGTGCATGCTGTGAAGACTGGAACCTTAGGCAGTCTGCTTGATGGCTGTATGCCGTCTGGACATGTGTGTTGGAGAGCCAGCTGAACGGGGATGTTTGTGCTGCTACCCCGATCAGAATGTTTGGACAGTACATGCTGCTGGACACTGAAATCCTTTGGCCAGCTACTGGTCCCGATGGCGTTCCTGGCAAGCTCTTAAAATTATGTGCCAATGAATTGAGTGCGGTTTACCAACTACTTTACCAAGCTTCACTGGACCAGGGAGTAATACCTGATGAGTGGCGAGATGCGAGCATTGTTCCCTTATTCAAAAAGGGTGACAAAACAAACGCAAGAGAACCATAGACCTGTATCTCTTACATCCATATCAGCAAAACTACTTGAACACATAATATATAGTAGCATAATGGACCATCTTGACAAATATGACTTCTTAAATAACGCCCAGCATGGTTTTAGACGGCGAAGGAGTTGTGAGACTCAACTTATAACAACTCTCAATGATTTTAATAACTGTCTTAACAACAGACAGCAAATAGATGCAATTTTATTAGACTTTTCTAAAGCCTTTGATAAGGTTGACCATGAGGGCCTGCTGCTTAAATTAGAACACATCGGCATTGGCGGTTCTTTGCTAAAATGGGCTAGATCATTCCTCGTTGGGAGAAACGCAGAAAGGTGTTGTGGAAGGGTCGTCATCCCATTGTAAACCAGTCTTGTCAGGTGTACCACAGGGAACTGTTCTGGGGCCCTTGTTTTTCTTAATTTATATAAATGACATAAGTAGAAATCTCTCTCCTGGAACTACTCTAAGGCTTTTTGCAGATGACAGCTTAGTATATAGAACAATCAGAAGCAAGAATGATACACGCATTCTACAAGATCTAAACGCTTTACAAGAGTGGGAAAGAACTTGGAAAATGGAATTTCATCCCCAAAAGTGCCAAGTGTTGCGTATATGTAACAAACGCTCACCCAAATTTGATAAGATTATACTATCCATAATACTATTCTTAAAGAAACTAATGCTGCAAAATATTTAGGCGTGATTATAGATAGTCGTCTCAAATGGAAAGAACATTACAATTTAGTATGTAAGAAAGCAAATAACATCTTAGCTTTCTTATACAGGAATGTCAATGACTGCCCCCAAAAAGTTAAAGACGACTGCTACAAAACATTGGTTAGACCAGTACTGGAATATGGTTGCTCAGTTTGGGATCCTTGCCATCTAAAGGACATTGATAACCTCGAAAAGATTCAGAAGAGAGCAGCACGGTTCGTAACAGGGAACCACATCAGAGAAAAGGGGAATACTAGGAAGAACATGAGAAAATTAGAATGGAAACCCTTAGAAGAGAGAAGAGCTTTATCAAACTTAACATCTTCTTCAAAGGCAGAGCTAAAGTAATTGATATTCCAATGGAACAACTAGTATTGAATAAAAGTAGCACCAGGAGTGGCGGTCAATGTTATACTATACCTGCATCAAATATTGACAGCCACTTGCATTCTTTTATCCTAGTTTCTGTACGGCTGTGGAACTCGCTGCCGGGTGCCATCAAGATTGCCACAAATGCAATCTCATTTAAAAAACAAATTGATACGACAGTTTTGAGATCTGCATATTGATGATTTTCTATTTTAACTTCCCCAGATATTTTACTGTTACCTGGGCCAGAATTTGGCCATTGCTTTTAACTTCTTGAATATCGAGTGCGACCCCTTGTTGCCAATTTGCTCCAGGGGCCAACAGTCCGAGTCGCACTATTTTATGTTATTTTATTCACTTTTTAACATGCGCGCTGGTGACCTACTCGTTTTTGAGTGAACCAGTGTTTTAGGAAGAAGAAGAAGAAGGTCACATCATGCAAAAAACAGCTAAGTAAAACCACCCACCTGAGACCCTCAACATCTACAGAACTCTTGTTCGCCATATTGTTTCGTTCTTGCTTTTGTTTCGTTTTGTTTTGAAGATCTTATAGGTTTCTTATGATTTCAAGCCGTCTTAGTTACAGTCCGCTTGTTGGCGTAAGCAAATTTAACCCCAGCTACGGTAGAATACGTGGACAATGCGAAAAGAGCAGCAGCAAGTTCAGAGCCTAAAGTGTGCTGCTCTTCAACAAAAATCGGCCTTGTTACCTGAGAAATGTTTTTCTGCCTGGTTTTGAAAAGCGCCGCTCTGTCCTAGCCGCGACTCCTACCCACACCCACCCTGCCCCTTCCCTCTCCACCCTTCATCCCCTCCCCTTGCTCCCGCATCCCTCCCTGGTCCCTCCTCTCCTGTGCTTCGTCACACAGATCCGATTCCATCCCGCCCACCTCCGAGGATTTCGTTGTGAAAAGGTCGTGTTCGGCGGTGGAGGAATCGGCAGAATGATCCCTACTGCGGATAGGGGGGCGGGTGGGGGTGGGGGGGGGGGGGGCGTGCAGGATGAGAATTCTGGTTATGTTGTGCACCAATCAGAAGATGTTACTATTTAAGGTGGAGGGAGGGGAGACAATGGCGAAAGTCTCATTTCTAATCTCTATTCCTGCGGACGTTTGTCATGTAATTCCATCATTTTTAGTTATTACTACTGTTATTATTATTATGTTGTTATTATTATCATTGTTATTATAACTATACTGTGCAGAAAATGAAACGCATATTTTAATTTCAGTCATTTCATGCGCCATAATATACGTTTCTTTTTGTGCACAGTATAGTATCATTGTTATTATTACCATCTGCAATTTTTTTCCTTCAATCTCGACAGCCCAGATGTGTCGTCCCTTTGCGGTCGGCTGGGCTATAAGCAACATGACCTTACCTTACCTCATTTCCGTTCCGTAATTTCCGTTCTCCACCCAACAACCTATCTTGCAGCCTGACGGAAGAAGTAGTTGACTTGTTCGTCCTTTGTTTTCCTCGTTGTGAATGTTCTTTGTCCAGCCTGGGAAAAAGACCACAATGTTGAAGCGTATTGTGTTTCTTTTTGTTCATTTCTAAAATTGTATTTCATTGTTGTTGTTGTTTTTAAATTTCATTCTATTTATTTTGTTCCTTCGTCTGGCGCCCCGTGATTTGTTTCGCTCTGGTGACATTTGTGGTGTCTGTGTTGAAGGTTAGGTAAGTTCGGAAAGTAGGTCAACAGGATGGGTAGCTCTGGAAACTGAGTGAGGTCACTGAGTTCACCGAGTTCAGTACACTTTCTGGCGACTGGTAACAACGACAATAACAACAACAACAACAACAGCAACAACAACGAAAAGCGAGTTACTTCTGTCGCGACTTCAGACCAGATATGCGTCGGAAAGAAACGCTGGTAACTCCAGCGTATAACGTAGAATAGTGACTTTTCGTTGCTCATGTTCCGTTAGTGTTTCTGAGTAAGTTGAAAAAGCAAAGAATAGAAAATGTATGACGCAACAAATATACTGCCGATTTAAGGGCTAGGATTAACGAATCTTTGAAGTAAACGTACCATACCCATTTTATCTTTAAGCCCTCGTGCGCGCGCACACACACGCACGCACGCACGTACGCACACACACTCACTCGCTCACTCCCTCGCTCACTCCCCCCCCCCACTCCCACCCCCGCCCACCCCCCCCGCGCCCATCTCCCTCCCCTACCCCAAACGCAACACGCCCCTTCCCCGAACCCTCTGTTCCATTGTATCTCGGGTAATGGCGACGGGTGTTGTAAACAGGAAAGTAATGATCGGTAAGTTACGGTGCGCAGACGCAATTTATATGTACGCAGAGTATTTCGGAGGCCGCCATTTGTCGAGGAAGAAATAAATTCTGCGCAGGCAGACACAGACGCAAAACGTGTTTCTGGGAGAAAAAGGTTAAAGCCATCCTGGACAAGTTATTGCCTTACCGGAAATAGTGCAGCGGAGCTGTGTGCGAGTATATATTGTGTGTGTGTGTGTGTGTGTGTGTGTGTGAAGAGGGAGAGACAGTGAGAGAGTTTGTGTGTGTGAGAGAGAGAAAGAAAGAGAGAAAGAAGTGCGAGAGAGAAGAGATCCGAGGATTATTTATTTCATGTTAAATCCATCAAAGGACACTAAACAACAAAAGAAATTAAACAAGAAGTAGAAAAAGATGAAGTGAGTAAATATTTGTATATGCGAGCATGAAAGCTTCGTTGGGGAGGGGGGGGGGGGATGGAAACCATTATTGCAAGCTGCAGTGTAGTCATAATTTAGCTCCCATGCCTTCATCGTTTTTCTTGTTTTCGGTCACATTAGTGGTTGTTTATTAAGAGGTTTGCTGCCTTTGAGGGTTTTTCCCCGCTCTTGACAGCCCCGAAAAGGCCGTGTATGGTCGGCTGGGCAATAGCAGTAAAAATGCGTGTGTGCGCATGTGTATGTGTGTGTGTGTGCGTGTTGGCGTGTATGTGTGTGTTTTCTAGGACGGACGATTTGTCTTCTGTAATTTTAAAGTTGAATACCAAAGTCGCTTCACGTTCCCTCTACCCTGATTTTTTAATTTTTATTTTTTTTTTATGTGCGAGAAACTAATGGACTGCGGAGAATTATTTAATGGAAGTTTATCCCAGGAATATTGTTATCAGTAACAATCGTGAGAGGCTTGCTAGATGTCGCTATCTCCCTGTGAATCAATTATGTAAACCAAAAAAGTGTGTGTGTGTGAGCGGGAGAGGGAGGGAGGGGGGGGGGGGGGGGGAGAGCGCGGGGAGAGAGGGGTGTGTGCGTGTGTGTTTTTGCGTGGCGCGCTTCCCAGCAAGTTCAGCTCTGGAGTGGCAATGGGGCGCCTTGCTATTTTCACCCCTCTGGTCTAAAGCTGGTGTCACACGACACAGTGTCCGGATGAAACACCTCTTTCCAACGAAGCCCGCACACTCTAGAGCAGTGAGTTTTACAAGGCTGTTTCTGTTGGGACATGTCACACGATATAAAACGCCCACAGCAAAAGTCGTTGCACTGCGCCGCCGACCGCTCAACTGGCGCACACTTTGACCGATCAGCGAGATCCGCCGACTTGGTTCTAGATGCCCCTTTCTTTCAGCGCCCCACAGGTTAGTGGCAATGGAAGACCTTGATGTGAAAGAGAATGCATATCATGTGGAGAATCTGATGCAGGCCTGTTGGGAGGGGGATGTGGTCAGATGATTAGAGTGTTGGTCTGTGGATCTGGGTGTCGTGAGTTTGAACCACCTGTGGGGGGGGGGGGGGGGGGGGGGGGGGGGGGGTCGAATTTTTTTCGGCTTCAAAACCGTCTCTGTCCACCTAGCAACAAATGGGTACCGGATTCAATTCAGGGAAGATTGAAAGGCGGCTGAAGGAGGGGGAGGGCTTCGCCCTCATAATGCCGTGCCTTTGACACGGTGAACCTCTGATTGTACACTGCCCGTAAGGCCAGTAGACTATGGGAACTTTTAACTTTTACCACTTTCATTTAACGTGTCGGCTTCTCGTTAGGCATTTAATTTGTCAAGTGAAGCTAGTTACGTGTTTAACCAGCGTTCGTTGGCTGATGATGCAGCATGCAAGAAATGTATTTCGCCAGGCCAGAAATGAGTCCTTACACGACATAGCTTCGACGAAACACGCACACAGAGAGAGAGAGAGAGAGAGAGAGAGAGAGAGATACACACATGTACTCGCACACACACATTCTCTCTCTCTCTTTCTCTCTCTCTCACACGCACGCACGCACGCACAGAGAGAGAGAGAGAGAGAAAGTAATGCAGAAAAGTATGTCAGACGGAGAAACACAGGAAACGCTGTGCTGCACGCTCGTTTCGTTTTGCCGCACAAACGTTGTTTCGCGTGACACCGGCATTCAGTGGGCGAAACCTCAGAGAGAGAGAGAGGAGGAGGATTAATGGAGCGGAGGAGGGGCTGGGGAGGAGGAGAGGAAGGGAAGGGGAGGGGTAGATGGTCCGAGGGATGGTGGCTGCTGTCTCCATTGACCCATTTTCTGGCGGTGTGACAGTGCAGGGCTGTCAGGGGCCCGACCCAGGAGACTCGCCAGCCGACGACTGACGGCGCTGGACCTGGCTCCATGGATGTCGTCCCCGTCTGGCGGGAGCTTAACTAATTAATGAGGGCCGGGGGGTGGTTCTCGGAATGACTTTTTTTTTTTCTCCTTTAAATTTTTCTTGATATTCCTTTCGTTCGTTCGTTTGTCCGTATTTCGTATTCCTTTTCACTCCCTCCCTCTGCCTTGACTCTCTCTCTCTCTCTCTCTCTCTCTCTCTCTCTCTCTCTCCTCTCTCTCTCTCTCTCTCTCCTCTTCATCTCTCTCTCTTTCTCTCTCTTTGCCACATCCCAACCCTTTCTGTCTTTGTCTCTGTCTCTCTATCTCTATTCTTTGTCTTTTTCTCAACCCACCCCCCTCAGTGTCTCTGTCTCTCTATCTATTTGTCTTTCTGTCAACCCACCCCCCTCAGTCTCTCTCTCTCTCTCTCTCTTCTCTCTCTCTCTCCCCTCTCTCTCTCTCTCTCTCTCTCTCTCTCTCTCTCTTTAAACCAGGTTTTCAATGGTCATATTACAGCTATGCAACTTTGCTGCTTCTTTTTTTTCTTTGCCGTTGTTGTAGCGTGTCTGTGTGTGTTACTTTACAACTATGTACCCAAGGTTTGGTGCATGTGTTCTGGCATTTTGTTCCAGCTCGGTAAAACGGTAACGGCAAGGATGAAAATGGTTAACTTCGGCCAATAGGTCAACTCGTGAAATAAATGATCAGTCATTCCTGCCCGCCGCCCCCCCCCCCCCCCCCCCCCCTCCCCCGACCACACCCCCAGTTATTCTCTCACTCTTTCTTCCACCCTCTCTCTCTCTCTCTCTCTCTCTCTCTCTCTCTCTCTTCCCCCCGCACCCCCTCTCTCGCTGCAATACATAAATATTTCAAACAACCTTGCTTGTTTAAACTTGTCATTTCAATGTCGGCAACATAGAAATTGGTAAGCAGCTGGTGTTGTATTTGAACAAATAATTCAAGAGAAGAAATCTGTATTTAACACAGTTAGGTAATAATTCTTGATACTCTGCCTTTTCCGTGTAAGGGGCTATGGCCTTTGTGAATAAAATCTCTCTCATCTCTCTCTCTCTCTCTCTCTCTCTCTCTCCCCTCTCTCTCTCTCTCTCTCCAGTTTCAATTCACTCAGTACCTTTAGACACACAAATCCCGTAGGTATCTCCCCACCACCATCTCACCATCACCCTTTTTTGCTGCGTGATCTTGTCTGGTGTCGGTTTTAGAGGGGAAAAAGGATGAAGAAAAAAAGTCACGTTGATATGAAGTTCGTTGTATTGCCTTGTTTTCCTCGTCAGCATAAAACGGACTCTCGTTGTGTGTGTGTGTGTGTGTGTGCGCGCGCGCACACGTGTGTGTGTGTATCCGCGCGTGTGTGTGTATGCGCGCGCGCGCGCATGTGTGTGTAGAGAGATCTTAGATATCTATCTATGCATCTTTGCATAGATATATAGATACATAGATGGTCAGTGGTTGGCGTTGTGGTGGGGAAGGCCAAGGGTTTGAATCTCATAAGACATCGTCCCCTTTGTGGTGTGGACTGGAATCACGCCGTTCAGAAACCACGCCGTTCAGAAAATCAGGCCGTTCAGTAACCACGCCGCATAGGAACCATACCGTCTTCCGCTCCATGGAGCTTCACGTTCCTGGGAACTGTCCTTGAGTGCAATTGGTGGAAGTCTCTTTCGGAGGATTGGGGCGGTGAATGTGAGGTGGGGGAAGGTAAGGGGGAGGGGAGGCAGAGGGTAATGGCACTCACACGCGGTCGCTGGGACGGGAGGAAAGGGAGGAGGGGGGGGGTGCTCACCAGATGATGATGTCCAGAATGTTGGATCAGAACTGGCATCACTGAACACCACCGGAATGACTTGGCAGAGGTACGGTGTCTCCTCTCGTGGGGTTTCCTCAGGACGATGTGATAGTCACAGAAGAGTGTGCTGTCAACGGTTCTTTCTGTCAAGACAAGCGTTCGGTAGCACCACGTATACCGCAAAAAAAAGCCACATTAAAGCGTAAGTGGGTATATCATTTCCGCAAAACCGATGCTACAAAACCGCAATCTGCAGGAATACGTTACCGCAAATCTGTTCAACAGGTACTTTTGACAGTACCACAGTACTTTCAAGTCAAATCAAGTCAAGTCAAGTAAACTTTATTATCTCAGTTCGAGAAATTAGTTTGTGGTCACACACATTCACAGCAAATAAACAATGATTTTGTCATATCACCCATTTTGTCACATATGCACACATTCATATAAAAGAATTTGGATTTCAAGGTGACTAAATAATATAAGAATAATACTATATAAAATTACATTCCTACAACGCATTTGACAATAAATTCTAAGATGAGGTTTAAAACAAAATATCTAAATGCAACAGTATGCTCAATCTGAGCTTAAATTATGTATCTTTATAAAACAAAATGTAACAATAATCCATAGCTAAAAAGCAATTAAACATCACCTCTGTTAAGAAAATCAATGGACAGGGGAATAAAAACTTTGTTTAAATCTGACACTTCTGCATTTAACTGATCGATATCTTCGTCCTGACTGAAGAAGGTCATACTGACTTGCAAGAACGTGGGTCGGTCACACACAATCTTCTTCGCTTTACAAACAACACGGCACCTGTACAGCTCACTCAGACTTTTTTGTCTCCCACCAACAATTTTTCCTCCCACGTTCACCACTTTCTCAAGCACATTCCTACTCTTCACAGTCAACCCACCATACCAACACATAAATGAGAAAGTTAAAAAGATTCCAAGAAGCATGAATAAAATGTCCGAAGAATGTCAGTATTCACATGAAATGATCGCAGCTTGCGAAGACAATATAATCTGGTTTGACATTTTTTGTGGACATAATCAACATGGGATTTAAAATTCAGCTTATTATCTATAAAAGTTCCTAAATATTTGTATGATTCAACACGTTCTACTTCAGCACCTTTGATAAAAAGCGGTGGTACAACTTTTGGATTCTTTCTAAAATCGATCAACATTTCTTTCGTTTTTGTTACATTCAGATCAAGATAGTTGTGATCGCACCAGTCAACAAATCTTTGAACCTCCTTGAAGTAAACAGAGTCAGAGTTGGAAAGATCCTCAAGTGCTGAGTCATCTGAATATTTAATGTACAAAGTTGAATCACTTCTGAACAATCATTTGTGTACAGAGTAAAAAGCACTGGAGATAAAACAGTACCCTGAGGTGCGCCAGTTGAAATGACTCTGGAAGACGAAACAACACTCTGATATCGCACAGACTGTGTCCTCTTTGTTAGAAAATCTATTATCCAAAGAATTAGCTTGTTACACACATTCATGTTAATGAGTTTCTTTGCCATCAGATGTGGTTGTATGGTGTTGAATGCTGATGAGAAATCAATGTAAAGAATGCGTACAAAGGAGGCAGGTTTTTCGAGGTGTGAAAACGCATGATGGAGAAGTGTGAGTGTGGCATCATCTGTTGATCTGTTCTGTTTTTTATGCGAACTGAAACGGGTCTTGGTACTGTGTGGTATCTTTTAAAACAGAACAGAGGACAATTCGTTCAAGACATTTCATTGCAACAGATGTGAGGGCAACTGGTCGGTAATCATTTAAACAGCTGGGTTGCGTTTTTTGGGAACAGGACATACAGTGGCATTTTTCCATAAAACAGGAATGATGCATTCTCTTAGTGACCAGGTAAACAAACGACTGTAAACATAGGAGAGCTGAGAGGCACACACCTTCAACAATTTTCCACAGATATTATCTGGGCCCATTGCCTTTCTCACATTTAAACGTTTGAAAAAAGACTGAACATCATTTTCCTCAATCACAACAGAATCACTTTCATCAACGTCTTTTTTAACATTGCTTTGGAGTTCTTCCTTCACTTCCTTTAATTCTCTACTGAAATCTTTATCATCAAATCTACAGTAAAAATCGTTTAGCTTTTCTGCAAATTGCTTCTGTTCTTTAGCTGTTTTTTTGTTACAATACTTGATTTGAATATTTTTCTGAACCTGATAAAACCTTTATTCCTTTCCATGCATCTCGCATATTTCCAGTCTGGAACATGTTTTCTACTTTTCTCTTGTAAGCTCTCTTTGATTCTTCAATCTCTGTTTGCAGTTTCTTTGTACAACCTTACGATCGCTTTTATTGCCTGATTGAAAAGCTATTTTTTTCTCATTTAGAGTTACTTTCAGAGATTTTGTAACCCAAGGTTTGTTGTTGGGAAATATTTTGATAGTTTTGGTAGGTACAATCATGTGTCACAGAAAGAAATGTAGTTGGAAATAACATCAGTGGCTTCGTTAATGTCAAAACTAGAATTTAAAAACAAATTCCAATCTGTACATTCAAACAAGCCTGTAATTCATCAATACTTCTTGTGTCCAACACTGCACTTTGTCTCTGAATTTGGCATTTGAAAAGGTACCTTAAAAACCCTTGCATTCAAAATCACGTTCAGCATCTACTACTTTGTCTCTGAATTTAATTAAACATTCAGCAGATAAACTCTGAACTGCGGTAGTGAATAAACATCACAGCGACGATGTATTTCCATGAACAGTATTCATATATCACTCGTTATTACAACTCAGAGTGTCTCGCTGCCATGCAGTTCTAATTGGACTTGAATCAAGCAGCTGGTGAATCATAGGACAGTGGTACCTGTGCTAAAAGGCTACAGAAATCAACAAAAAATCTATTTGCGGTAAAGTAGCAAGTCTTTTTGCGGTATCGTAATATACGACTTTGCGGTAATGTATTCTCGCGGTAGAGAGCATTTGCGGTAACGTATTGTAACCAAGCGTTCCCTTTATTTATTTGTTTATTTTTGTTCCTCGTTCATTCTTGTTTGTAATTCAAGATGTCGATGAATTCATCAGAGCAAATATTTGGGTGACGGCATTTCTGTCAGTTCAAATGTTTAAGGCAGACGTCCCCTTTAATGAAATTCGAAAATAAAGAGAAGGAAAAGACGAGGGGGGGGGGGGGGGGCGGAGACGGGGTTGGATGCACGGTGTGTCTGCGTACCTCTGTGTGTGTGTGTGGGAGTGGGGGGAGGAGGTGAGGTGAGTGGGTGTTGGTGCGAGCATGTACGTTCGTGTGTGTGTGTGTGTGTGTGTGTGTGTGCGTACGCACGTGTTTTGAGAACTCTGGGTGAGACGGGGTTGGGGTGCTGTTGCTGCGCTTGATCTTCATATTGGGGATTGAGTGGCGACATTTCGCCCAGTATTCTAGCTGCTGTCTGTGAACCTTTTTAACATTAACAAAGCAAGCGTTGTTTAAGTTGTTTGTTTGTTGTCAATCTCATTTTTTGTAATTTAATTTTTTTTTTCTTTATTTACTTTAGTTCCTTTCCCTCTTCCCTCCATCGTTTTCATCAGTAGATATTGAGGAAAAAGGTTTTTTGAACGATTTCTCTTTGAAATGACCCATCTTAGAAACATATGTGGAGAGGAACAATGTATATGATATGTAATATTCACTTTAAAAAAAAAAACCCTCTCCCATACACTCACCAATATGCTTGCACGTATCCTCCTCTCTCTCTCTCTCTCTCTCTCTCTCTCTCTCTTTCTCTTTCTTCTATCCCATCTATCGAGTGTCAGATGGTTAATCCATCGAAAGGCTGACGGGCAAAATGATACTGCTTCATACTTGAGGGGTAACTCACTCTGCACTCCAAGACCAAACCCTACTCCATCCGATCACCAAACCGAATCGTT
>CM031609.1:14115143-14306552 GCA_018398815.1 Conus ventricosus | reverse complement strand
GGGCCCTTTGGTTATCCGTCTTCGTCTTATTTTAATGCTGTAGACTGTGGCGTGGGTACTGTGGAACTGAATGCGTTGATTGTATATGTGAGATACTGTGGACGGCGCCGGCGAGATATGTGAATTATATTAAGATACGTAGTATGATACGCTGATATATGATGATTGAAGTGTCTTATGTATTGATGTCTTAATTGACGTGCATTGATCTGTATTCTATGTAATAGCATGTATTGATTTGGTAACGATTCATATTGATGGTTCAGGCAGCATAATTATAAAGAAAAGAAATCAAACTCGTGTGCTGCCTGGCTATCCATGTACGTATGGTGTGGGTGTGTGTAGGTAATAATTATTACACGCATCCAAACTTTTGAGAGCGAGAGTCAGACAACAAAAATACGCACCGCACTCCATCCGTAACATCATATTACAGCTATGCGACTTTGCTGCTGCTTTTTTTTTTCTTTGCCGTTGTTGTAGCGTGTCTGTGTGTGTTACTTACAACTATGTAACCCAAGGTTTGGTGCAAGTGTTCTGGCATTTTGTTCCAGCTCGGTAAAACGGTAACGGCAAGGATGAAAATGGATAACTTCGGCCAATAGGTCAACTCTTGTGAAATAAATGATCACAGTCATCCTGCCCGTCGCCCCCCCCCCCCCCCCCCCCCCCCCGACCACACCCCCAGTTATTCTTTCTTCCACCCTCTCTCTCTCTCTCTCTCTCTCTCTCCTTCTCTCTCTCTCTCTCTCTCTCTCTCTTCCCTCTTTTCCCCCCCGCACCCCCTCTCTCGCTGCACGTACATAAATATTTCAAACAACCTTGCTTGTTTAAACTTGTTATTTCAATGTCGGCAACAAAGACTATTGGTAAGCAGCTGGTGTTGTATTGAACAAATAATTCAAGAGAAGAAATCTGTATTTAACACAGTTAAGTAATAATTCTTGAGACTGTGCCTTTTCCGTGTACAGCCCCCGACTAAAGGGGCTATGGCCTTTGTGAATAAAATCTCTCTCTCTCTCTCTCTCTCTCTCTCTCTCTCTCTCTCTCTCTCCTCTCTCTCTCTCTCTCTCTCTCCAGTTTCAATTCACTCAGTACCTTTAGACACGCAAATCCCGTAGGTATCTCCCCACTACCATCTCCACCATAAACCCTTTTTTGCTGCGTGATCTTGTCTGGTGTCGTTTTTAGAGGAAAAAAAGGAAAAAAAAAAAAAGTCACGTTGATATGAAGTTCGTTGTATTGCCTTGTTTACCTCGTCAGCATAAAACGGGGCTCTCGGTGTGTGTGTGCGTTTGTGTGTGTGTGTGTGTGTGTTGTGCGCGCGCGCGTGTGTGTGTGTATGCGCGCGTGTGTGTGTATGCGCGCGCGCAGCGGGGTGTGTGTGTGTGTAAAAAGAGAGATCTTAGATATCTATCTATGCATCTTTGCATAGATATATAGATACATAGATGGTCAGGTTGGCGTTGTGGTGTGGAAGGCCAAGGGTTTAAAATCTCATAAGACATCGCCCCCTTTTTGGTGTGGGACTGGAATCAGGCCGTTCAGAAATCAGGCCGTTCAGTAACCACGCCGCATAGGAACCACGCCGCATAGGAACCATACCGTCTTCCGCTCCATGGAAGCTTCACGTTCCTGGGAACTGTCCTTGAGTGCAATTGGTGGAAGTCTCTTTCGGAGGATTGGGGCGGTGAATGTGAGCGTGGGGTAAGGGGAGGGCAGAGGGTAATGCACACTCGCACGCGGTCGCTGGAACGGATGGGAAAGGGAGGAGGGGGGTTGCTCACCAGATGATGTCCAGAATATTTGGATCAGAACTGGCATCACTGAACACCACCGGAATGACTTGGCAGAGGTGCGGTGTCTCTCGTGGGTTACCTCAGGACGATGTGATAGTCACAGAAGAGTGTGCTGTCAACGGTTCTTTCTGTCAAGACAAGCGTTCCCTTTATTTGTTTATTTTTGTTCCTCGTTCATTCTTGTTTGTAATCAAGATGTCGATGAATTCATCAGGGCAAATATTTGGGGTGACGGCATTTCTGTCAGTTCAAATGTTTAAGGCGGACGTCACCCTTTTAATGAAATTCGAAAATAAAAGAGAAGGAAAAGAAGAGAGAGGGGGGCACAGGTAAGGGGGTGAGGGTGGGGTGGGAGACAGGTTGGATGCGGGGTGTGTCTGCGTACCTGTGTGTGTGTGTTTGTGAGGGTGGGGGGGGGGTGAGGTGAGTGGGTGTTGGTGCAAATATGTACGTTCCTGCGTGTGTGTTGTGTGTGTGTGTACGTACGTGTTTGAGAAGTCTGGGTGTAGACGGGGTTGGGGTGTTGTTTGCCGCGCTTGATCTTCATATTGGGGGTTGAGTGGCGACATTTCGCCCAGTATTCTAGCTGCTGTCTGTGAACCTTTTTAACATAACAAAACAAGCGTTGTTTTCGTTTAAGTTGTTTGTTTATTGTCAATCTCATTTTTTGTAATTTACTTCTTTTTTTTCTTTATTTACTTTAGTTCCTTTCCCTCTTCCCTTCATCGTTTTCATCAGTAGATATTGAGGAAAAAGTTTTTTGAACGATTTCTCTTTGAAATGACACATCTTTGAAACATATGTGGAAGGAACAATGTATATGAGTAGTAATATTCACTTTAAAAAAAAAAAACCCCTCTCTCATACACTCACCAATATGCTTGCACGTATCCACTCCCCTCTCTCTCTCTCTCTCTCTCTCTCTCTCTCTCTCTCTCTCTCTCCCCTCTCTCTCTCTCTCTCTCTCTCTCTCTCTCTCTCTTATCCATCTATCGAGTGTCAGAGATAGTTAATCCATCGAAAGGCTGACATGACAGGCAAAATTGATACTGCTTCATACTTGAAGGGGTAACTTCACTCGCACTCCAGGACCACACCCTACTCCATTCGATTCACCAAACTCGAATCGTTGTGCCGTCACTGCTCCGTGTGGGACTGTGTTATCGGCCACAGTCTCGGGTGCATGCCCCGAGGACCAGACGATTTGAAGACCGAATGGAGACCGGCGCGCTCCAGATAAATACCGACAACAGGATGACTGTTGACAGTGACTTTAATGCTCATTTGCCGTTTTGAGTGAAGACGGCTTGAAAAAAAAAAGTCGAGAGAAGGATAAGAGTTGAATAATGCGCATGAAAATCCTCATTCCTCACAAAACCATTATCGAACTTTTTTAGTCTCTCTCAAAGGATTTTTTTAATTGCATATTCAGTCTTAATACCAAAAAATCATCTGGAGGCAGTAATGGCATTTTAAATGGAATGCTGCTTTGTCAAAGTTTATTATTCACGTCATTTTTTTAAATGTTGGAATTATGGTCAACATCCAGTCACTTTGAAGCAAGTCTATCGTTCCAATGTACAAATAAGACAGGATTAACAAAACAAAAAACAAAAACAAAAACCCAGCTGTGGTGCAATAGCACTAACATCACGCACGTTCAAAACTTGGGGGGGGGGGGGGGTCATTTGGGGAGACTTGTTCAGTCCTGTAAACCTGTAGAATTGTTCCTGTGTATCGGGCCGATTATAGAAGTTCAATCGGCTGTTGATAATCTGGTAAAACTCACAACTCAAGTAAAACAACAGCTTACAAGACGGAAAGAACGTCCTTGCAATCTTTTACCATATCAGACAGGCTGACACAGAAACATTGCAACATGAGAAAGTCTTTCGATCAAGTGTGGCACAGTAGACATATATGGATTGAAAAACACAGGCATGACCGATCAGATGTTTCATTCCATCAAAAACTTTCTCCCCACACGTCGGTCCAGCCAGGGACAGAAAAGACGTACTCCGATATAACCTGTGTGGAATTCTCAAAGCCCTCGCTGTGTTTTCTGTTTCATGGATACTTTTCACCTTTGGAAAATGTCGTCAGTATATTGATCATCTTCTTGGGAGGCCGGCCATTACTGTATTGAATAGAATTGGAGCGATGACTGAACCTTGGGGCAGTCCTGTGTGAAGAGATACGGCATTTTGACAAGTCTTTCCTGTCCTTGTTTACATGACGTGTGAGAGGTCTCAAAATGAGACATTTCATCTCTTGCACAAATGTTTTCATTTATGTATGTCTACTGTGCCATACCTGATTATAAGTCTTCCTAATATCGAAATAGGTTGCAGCCTTGAGAACATCAGCACATTTATGAAAATGGCGCAAGTTTATCTTTGAAAAAACAAGAGTGATGCCTTTTTTTAAAAATTCAGGATATGATCCTGAAAAACTCATACATGTACAATCTGGGATTTTTTTTCTTTCTTTCCTGGAGTATCCACATTTTCGATCCTAATCAGTAAAGCTGGAAACTGTTTGAACTTTCTGACAATTGTTTGCAAACAATCTGGGGAACAAAAATACAAAAGGTGTGTGTGTGTGTGTGGATGGGCTTTTGTATGCATACGAATGATATTGTCAGACATGCACCCAGCTCAACGAGTGAGTTCGTCATGTATGCCGTTTGTTCCTTGGTTGGCTGGTTGGTTGGTTCTTTGTTTGTTTGCCTGTTGTGTTGTTTCAGTTATTTTGTTCTTGTGTTGTTTTAATATCTATCCCAGCGTCCTCTTTTTTGGTTGTAACTTTTAGTTTCCCCAAGGGCACGATTTGCCTCACCAGAGACAGACTAGAAGAATAGGCCATACTTGTACACACACCCCACACAAAAACACACACACACACCACACACACACACCACACACACACACACACTCCCTCTTCCGTTTTAGTTCTGAGTTCTCTACCCGGCTTTTTTCAAAGACGGTAGAATTTGGATATTTCCCGGGGAAGAAAGGGAAAAATCTATCCTCTGTTCCCTTTTGGAAAAGCCGTTTCAGCCTGACCGGATGTGGCAGACGACCCCCTCCAAAACTTATCCCTGATAAAAGCTGTTATTGCGTCATGGGGGGGGGGAAGGGGGGTAGGGGGGGGAGTGGTTAATCATGAGTCCCTTCGGGGTTGATCAGAGACCCCCCCATGGTCGGCACCAGGGGGCTCGCCAGCGCGGCAGGTCCCTCAGGGGGTTGCACCAGGCGGTTTGATAACCCTCTTGACTTGCGTTCTTTTTTATAGAAAGGGAGACCCGGGAAATAAAATCTGGAGCATGCACAGAGTTTGCATGGAAGACGACGCCCCCCCCCCCCCCCCACCCCCACCTCCCCCCAATTTCCCCGCGCCCCCCCATCCAACCCTCCCCCTTTTTCACTCTCCCCCCTCCATGCTCTGCCCCAACCCCCCCCCCCCCCCCCCCCCCCCCCCCCCCCCCACCTGCTTTCGTTTTCCCCCCCTACACACCACACACGCCGCGCGAAAAAGGTTTTTATGAAAACGACTTTTTGTGGAGAAAATCGCCTTTCAGTGTTATTAGCTAAAACGGGCCCTTTTTTTTCCGTGGAACAACGTCCTTCATGTTTCTTTCGTCGCCGTCCCTTCATTTGCCATGTTCGCAGAAAGGCGTCGATAAATTCTTGGAAGTATTTCTTGAAGATTTCTGACCCTTTTCATTTTTAAGTCTGGCCGTCTTTTTGCGAAATGGGTGGAAATTTGGGGGGGAAGGGGGGGGGGGGGAAAGGAGAACGTGCGTGCCCTATTCCTCTCCCCTCTCCTTTTCTCTCTCTCCTCCTCTCCCTTCCTCCTCTCTCTCTCCGGTATAAATGTGTTGTGTGTGTTGGGTTGCAGTCTGTGGAGGGTGTATGTTTGTCTCTATTTTGGGCCATTTTTGCAAAGTTTAAAATCTCTTTGAAAAACTTTTTTTTTTTTAACTTTTGAAACCCAAAATCTTTTCTTTTGTCTTTTCTCCAACTTTATTTTTTTTTCGCTAAATGTAATCCTTCCCCCTTTCTTTCCCTTTCCCTTAACTTTTTTTGTATCTTTCTTTCTGTCTGGCTTCCTTTCTCTCTTACATCTTTCTGTTTTTTCTTCTTTTTTTCCAGTGAATATTATTTCAGAATGGACATTCCAGGAAGCATTTCTTTTAAGTGGACATAAAAACGATTCATTACGTAGCTGCCCATCAAGACTGGCATCAAGAACTAATGCTTAACACCCACACCCTCCAACACACACACACACACACAACACACACACACACACACACACACACACACACACACACACACACAGGCCCGAGTGTGCGCAGTCTCTTACACCTTCCCCTCCCCTTCCCCTATCACCCCATCATCCCTTCCCCCTCTAACCACACCCACCTCCTCCTCCATTACACCCCATCTCTCTTTCTCTCTCTCTCTCTCTCTCTCTCTCTGTCTCTTTCTCTGTCACACACTCTCTCTCCCTCGTCTCCTCCTCTCTCTCTCTCCCTGTCTGTCTCTCTTCTCCCCCCCTCCCTCCCTCTCTCTCTCTCCTGTCTGTCTCTCTCTGTCTCTGCTATTCAAAACAAAAACAAGAACAGAAACTCCTCGTTTGATTTATGTCAGTATTTAATGTATCGTGAAGGAATTGAAATTTATCTCGCTGTTTTGTCGGGGGAATGCTCTGATTTCGTGCCTGGTCGTGCGTGATGGAAGTTGTTTTTGCTGCTTTTACTACCGTCTGTCTGTCTGTCTGCTTGTCTGTCTGTCTGTCTGTCTCTCTCTCTCTCTGTCTCTCTCTCTCTCTCTCACTCTCTCTCTCTCTCTCTCTCTCTCTCTCTCTCTCACGGCTTTTGTTGTGTGCGTTTATACATGTGTGTGTGTGAGAGAAGGGGCGCGCGGGCGCCCGCGCGGTTCGTGTTCGTGTGTTCCTGTGCGTGCACGCGTGCGTGCGTGCGCGTCTGTGATTATATGGGTGTTCGCGCGCATTTGCACGCGCGCTTCACATGTCGCTGTTCTTACTAATCCCGAGCCATCAGGGAATTATTTGTGTTCTTTTCAATTTTGTCTTTTTTTCTATTTTAACGATCTCTAAAGAATAGATATCGGTCGGCAATTCACCGACTCCAGTTGTGTGTAAGCGTTGCCTCGCACACTGGCAGTCGGTTTCAGTGTCCTCCGACTCATTGTCCTAGGGTTGGATTTTTGCCATCCTCTCGGCCACTGTCGCCTGTGTGGAGGAGAAAGAAACTATGGCTTCACTCCTTTGACTTAGGCTGGTTTATTCCTCCTTCTCTCTTCTCTCTCTCTCTCTCTTCTCTCTCTCTCTCTCTCTCTCTCTTCCTCTCTCTCTCTCTCACTCTCTCTCTCTTTCTCTCTCTCCCTTTCTCTCTCTCTCTCTCTCTCTCTCTCTCTCTCTCTCTCTCTCTCTCTCTCTCTCTCTCTGTGCCTGCCTTTCTGTCTGTCTCTCTCTCTCTCTCTTCTCTCTCTCTCTCTCTCTCTCTCTCTCTCTCTCTCTCTCTCTCTCTCTGTGCCTGCCTTTCTGTCTCTCTCTCTCTGTGCCTGCCTTTCTGTCTCTCTCTCTCTCTCTCTCTCTCTCTCTCTGCCGAAGACATTAAAAAGGGTTAAGGTTGGCACAGAAAATTCGCTCATGATTTGCAAAATCCCTTTGACAATTTCCTCCTCCTCCTCCTCCTCCCTCCCTCCCCACTTCCGTCATTTGTCACTGTCTCTTATTCCTTGAACTCCGTAAACGAAGCAGAACGTGTTGCCGCTTTTGTCGTTGTTGTTGTTAAGATAGTGGGCGAGCAGTGAGGGAGGGAGGGAAAGGGGGGGGGGGGGAGGAGACAGAAAGCTAGGACGGCTTCCAGATTTTGTCCAGTGTTTTTAACACGGAGCAAGGACGCCTGTGGAGTTTCTATCAAGTTCCATCGCCAGAGGGGAGCGAAGAGAATCTCGGGAGCGGAAATAATGAGTGATCCCTACGGCATGGCGGCGCCTGCTGGTCTACAGGCCACACACCACAATTAGAACCCCCCCCCCTCCCTCCCTCCCCTCGTTCCCTCAAAAAAAGAAAGTGTGTAGTACATGCAAGCGTTTTTAGGCATACCGTACTTTTAACGTGTTAAAGATTTACTAGATATAGGTCGCTGTGAACTCCCCCTCCCTTCCCTTCCCACCCCATATTTCATTTGTTTGAAAGGATACGTACCTGTTACATCACTCGCATTCCAGCATTACCGCGGGCCGGAGGTCACAGGTCGGCCCTACCAGCCGAAACGGATCCCTGACCTTATCTTTACGCCGGCTGGGTTTCGCCATAAGCCGCCCCATCCCTTTCATTCATTTTCACCTGTCTGCATAGGACCACCTCACGTGCGTGTTTTGATGGGCAGGTACGGGGTGAATCAACTTCCAGGCGTACTGAGCATTCTGAGCACAAACTGCTGTACCTGTTGTTTTGTGGGCCTTGACGCATTCATTCGTGGTGTACATCCCGAGAGGCGTTTCACGAGGCTAGAGGCTTAGAAACATGTTGCAGTTTGACGAGCAGTCGGCTGTGACTGTGGCCAGTCAACAGAAGGAAGGAGGGAAGGAAGGAAGGAAGGAAGGCGCACGCACTCAGATTCATGCCTTTTTTTTCAATCATCAAATTTCTCCCATTCCTCTTTCGCGCTTGCGGATGGCAAGTTGAATTTCTGGCGTTTGCCTTTCAGAGCTTGTCCAAATTTCTCGCGTGAATGAGCAGCGTGGATGTCTTTGGCACTGTGGTTTGTTCGCTGCTGTTCGTTCATTCGAGTCTTCGTATGTTTGTTGTTTTTTTCGTCTTGTGGGACTATAATATTGGGCTGTACAAACTGCATTGAATTAGAGGAAGAACTGAGAAGAAAACGTGACGAATATGCCTCGGGCAATACTGGTGTGATTCGTGATCAATTATTACCTCTTACTTATGGACTACCACGAAAAGACTGTCTGTTTTCGTGTAAAATTCGAGCGTATTTCAAAAGTAGACTCAACTGATGAAGCTTCAGTAATCGGTCATGTGATATGTAACATATCTAACAGTGCTCACTAGAAAGTCACTGTGACGGTCTAGCAACTTCGTCACGCCGAAAAAGTCTTGTGCAGCGACTATGATGACTATTTACAGCATTTATGTCGAACGCAAAACACTACCCTTACATCAGTGACGTATTAAAACGGTGACATCATTTGTGTGTTTTGTCCATGTCACTAAAGGACTACATTGAGCTATTCACAGTTCACTTAGCGTTGAGCGTATGATCCAGCAAGAGAATGCTTCCTGTTGCCAGCACTGTGTTAATTGACTGCTACATTGAGGCACGATTGATTGGTTAATGAAAAAGTGCTTGAGTCGGTTATTTATAGACCTGCTGACTGACTGACTAATTGATGCTTCTTTGTTGCAGTACGCCCCCGGCAGGCTGTGGTTCGCTCGATACGTCAACTCTCAGGTAGGCCCGAACACACACACTGGGGTACTGCTGCTGTTCTTCTCTCTCTCTCTCTCTCTCTCTCTCTCTCTCTCTCTCTCTCTCTCTCTCTCTCTCCTCTCTCTCCTCTCTCTCTCCTCGTCTCGCATCGCTCGCTCGCTCGCCCCCTCTCCCTCTCCCTCCCTCCTTCCCTCTCCCTCTCTTCCTTCCTCTTGTCCCTCCTTCCCTACCTCCCTCTCCCTCTCTTCCTACCCCCCCCTCTCTCTCTCTCTCTCTCTCTCTCCTCTCTCTCTCTCTCTCTCTCTCTCTCTCTCTCTCTCGATTTCTCAATCTCCAGCTGAACGGTGTGTAGTTCGGTGATGGCCTGGAAAGGTATCAAAACGTTTGCAGGGGAAGACAAGTTTAAACCTACCTCCAGTGGTATGACCCCTCATGACGAAAAGGAATTCTGTGAAAAATTAAATTCCTTTTATTGTCGTTTCGATCTTAAACATGATTTTAATGTTGAAATAGCCTCGATTAGACAAGAACTCATGAACGAAACGATCGTGGTAGAAGAAATTGAAGAGTATGAAGTTCGTTCTGTCCTTTCAAAGATAAAAGTGAAAAAAGCGGGAGGCCCTGATGGCTTGGAGGGTAAACCCCCTGAAATCAAGTAGTTCGCAGCTTGCAGGTCCTTTTACCAAGCTTTTTAACCTATCTTTGCAACAACACATTGTCCCTGTGATTTGGAAAACGTCTGTGATATGTCCTGTACCAAAAAAACGCAGTCCCCAAACCCCTTAACGATTATCGACCTGTTGCTTTAACGTCTATTCTAATGAAATGTTTTGAACGGATTCTTATTAAAAAGACTGTTAGTGCAGACTCGGATCAGCTTGATTCCCTACAGTTTGCATATAAACACAACAGAGGCACTGAAGACGCCACACTTTTACTTCTCCATCATGTTTTTACACACTTAGAAAAGCCCAAGTCGTTCGCACGTATCTGTTTGTTGACTTCTCCTCTGCCTTCAACACTATACAGCCCCATCTTTTGACCAGTAAACTAAAGCAACTTGGCATCTCCTCTTATCTCATTCTCTGGATTATCGATTTCTGGTAAATCGCCCCCAGTGGGTTCGCTTTCATAACTCTGTTTCATCCGTTTCTTATACATCAACGGGTCCCCAAGGTACCGTTCTTTCTCCTTGTCTGTTTACTCTCTACACTAATGACTGCAGAGGTAATAATGACAGCCTTATCAAATTCTCTGATGATACTGCAGTCACAAAATCTCTAACTCAGAGCTTTTAATGAAATTGTGAACAGTTTTACACAGTGGTGTGACACCAATTTCCTTGATCTTAATGTCCAGAAAACAAAGGAGCTGATCATTGACTTCCGAAGAAATGCTGATCCTATTCCAGATTTACTGATCTCGGGTAGCAAGGTTGAAAGGGTGACTGAATATAAGTACTTAGGTTCTGTTATCGATGACAAACTTACATTCACTTCTAATTCTCTCTCTGTGTATAAAAAATGTCAGTCAAGAGTGTATTGCTTACAGAAATTGAGATACCTTGGAGTGAACTGTAACGTTTTAAAAGCATTCTACAGAAGCAATATTGAATCTGTGATCACTTTTTCATTTTTAGTGTGGTATGGTGGATTAAATGTGAAAAACAAATGCTTGCTGGAAAAGATCGTGAAACGGTGTGGTAAGATTATGGTGTTAAGCAACAAAGTTTAGGAGAAATGTTTGAAATAAGAGTGCCTAAGAAAGCTCAGAAGATTGTATGTGATGAACCCATCCTCTATTCCCCTTTTATGAAAAGATGCCTTCAGATAGACGATTCCGGCAATTGAAATGTGAAACCAACAGACTGAATCGTAGTTTCTTGCCTATTTCAATCCGTTCATTGAATAATCACTGACCTGACCATCCTGAGTAAATGTTTAATGCTGTCGTTATAAAGATAGAGGAGAGGGGAGGGCGAGACTTGGATAGAGAGAGAGAGAGGGTGGGGAGGGGGGGGGGAGGGGGGGGGGGAGAGAATGAGAGTGTAGATGTTTTGGGGAGGGGGATGATAATCAAGTGACAATGATTTAAAATTACCTCAGTTCTCATCCCGTGTAGATTGTGTGTGTGTGGGTGTGTGTGTGTGTGTGTGTGCCCCCCTTTTTTACGGTTTATTTTAGCGTACAGCTGTTTTATTAAATTGACGGATGTAAAATGGAGTGTATGTTGGGTAGAGTTTTTTGATTAGTTTTTATGTGAAAATAAGCCTTACTTTATTTATATTGTTTTAAATTTGTGGGCATGTGCAGGTGTGAGTGCATTGCACATTTTATATTATTCGATGTTGTGTACTCGTATGTCATGTGTTTATGTGCTCCCACCACAACACAAAGTTCTTATGAAAGAAAATAGTGTCTTGAATTGAATTGAATTCTTGCTGTTGTTGTTTTTATTCTCAATCTCTGCGATGCATATTTGTTTTTTTTTTTGTTTTTTTTTAAACAGCATTAGCCTTGGGTTTTTTGTGTGTTCCCCCCCCCCCCCCCCCCCCCCCCCCTTTTTTTAAGGTTTGTGATGGTGTGTGTGTGTGTGTGTGTGTGTGTGTTGTGTAAGCGCGCGCGCACGTGCGTGTTGGTGTGTTTACATGTGTGTAGAGAGTTGCGCACGATTTCCCGCTCTCATCAGATCAAGTAAATAGAAGCAGCTGTGGGGGAGGGGAGGGGGGGGGGATGACTGAAAATCAATGTTTGGAGGAGAGCTGGGGCAGTGGAGTGGATTAATGATTGACTGCAGAGGCCATGCACCCCCGACAGCCGTCACTTCACACACGGTTACCTTTCTTTTGCAGCTGATGCTGGTAGAACCGGGGAGTAGAGAGAGAGGGGGGGTTAATGGGTTTTCCTTGCATGCCTTTGATAGTAGATGCAGAACTTGGCGCAGAGTTAGTTGGCTTGGTGATGGAAATCACCTCGCTGTCTTTGTGTGCGAAAAGAGGCAGGGGTGTGCGCACGCATGTAAAAGAGGGCGTCAGTGTGTGTGTGTGTACTTGTGTGTGTGTGTATGTGCAAGCGCGTGCATGTGTGCGTGCATTCGTGTGTGTGTGTGTGTGTGTGTGTGTGTGTGTGTGTGTGTGTGTGTGTGTGTGTGTGTGTGTCCTCCCCCCCCCCCCCCCCTCCACCACACACGCACACACATACACACTTTCCCATCCCTCTCTCTTAGCCTTATCTAGCCCAAGTTCCTTTCCCAAATCACTGGATCGGTCTCGCCCTCCTGTCTTTTTCTGTCCTCCACCTCTCTCACCCCCCCCCCCCCCCCTTCTGCTACATCCTTCCCTTCCCTTCCCTTCCCTGTCCCTGCCCTGTCCTGCCCTGACCACCTTGCCCTCTGAGCTGAAGCCTCTGACCTCTGAGATGATGCTGTGGGGGACTGAAAGAGTAATGGAGAGGCTTTATTGGTTGGGAATCCCTCGTCCCCTTCGCACTTAGTTTTCCTTTGATGTACACAGTTCACACTCATTCTGGCATTTGACGAGAGGTTATGTGTGTTCGTGTGTGTGTGTGTGCGTGCGTGTTCGAATGTGTGGTTTGTATGCGTGAGCACGCTCGCGCTTGCGTGTGTGTGTGTATAATATGCGTGCATGATTCTGTGCATGATCAAAGTATTGACTCAACTGTCTCAATTGAGAAGTAAGTGGGGAGCGTGGAAGGATGAAGGTAAGGGGAGAAAAGGCAACTGGTCGGTTGAGCGGGTGCCACATGAAGGGATTGGCGTCCTCCTTTTTTTTTTACAGCTATTATTGCTGTGTGTGTCTGCCTGCTGTGTGCAGAGAGTGAACAACAAGCGGGTGCCGGAGCAGATCTTTTTCCGCCTGGTGCAGTACCTGGCCGTGTGTCTGTTCGAGTGTCACGAGGCGGAAGACTTCTCCCCGGCCAAGACCCTGATGAACATGTGCTTCACCTTCTGCTGCGACAGTCAGTGCCCCTGCCTGCCTCTCTGTCTGCCTGTCTGTCTGTGTGACTCTCTCTCTCTCTCTCTAGATATAGATATATATATATATATATATATATTTTATATATTAAACACAAGAAAACTCTCCCACTGCCGCACCAGCACTCGTGGCCAAGGATCCAAGTTGAAAGTCCTAAGACTTGATAAGAACAACAAATAAAAGACTCGGAGTCGAGGTAACTTTGGCTTCAGTATTTATTCTTCTAAATTTTCGCCGAAGCTTCTTCAGAGCATTATGTCGTCTATGGGATCTTCAACTAAAAAGTGACTTAAAACCATTCCAGTAAGAGAGCACAGATTAAACATTCCTGTCCTTGGGGAGGAAGCTTCTATATATATATATATATATCCGCCAAGACCTCAAGATTATGTGCTTTACTTTCCTCTGTGTCTGTCTTCTTGCGCATGCGCGCCCCGTCAGAGCAGGAAAAAATCTGATTTGATGCACCAGTACAAAACAAGCGACAGACAAAAGTGAACTTTCCGTGAACACCAACCATTCCATTTTCAGACAGGTCTCACAAATAGAAGAAAGAAGAATTTAAAAAATAAATAAATAATTTTTTTTTAAACAAGGGGTACAGGACACAAAACGATCCTCAACAAACGCTGTCAGCAGGCGAATGATTAAGAACTTGCAGCTGACGACCATCTGGAGGGCATTACTTGGGTTGTTGTTTTTTTTGTTAACGCCTCCTAATCATGTCGTCTGGCCCTGTGTGAAACGGGGACAGGCCTCTGTTCCCGGAGTAGAGAGACGCATGTTGGCAGACGGTTGGCCTGCTGCTTGTTCGGCTCGTCTGTCGAATGGACAGGAGAGGAGATCTCATCATGATCAGTTCAGTGTTGCTTGTCATGTGTGTTTACGTGTGAGGTTTTTTTTTTTTTTTTTGGGGGGGGGGGGCTTGTACTCCTGCTCATTGTCATGTGTGTTTACTTGGGTTTTTTTGGCTTCTACTTTGCTCATTGTCATGTGTGTTTACTTGTGTTTTTTGGCTTGTACTTTGCTCATTGTCATGTGTGTTTATTTGTGTTTTTGGCTTGTACTTTGCTCATTGTCATGTGTGTGTGTTTGTGTTTTTTGGCTTGTACTTTGCTCATTGTCATGTGTGTTTATTTGTGTTTTTGGCTTGTACTTTGCTCATTGTCATGTGTGTTTATTTGTGTTTTTTGGCTTGTACTTTGCTCATTGTCATGTGTGTATATTTGTGGTTTTTTTTTGGCTTGTATTTTGCTCATTGTCATGTGTGTTTGTTTTTGGCTTGTACTTTGCTCATTGTCATGTGTGTTTATTTGTGTTTTTTGGCTTGTACTTTGCTCATTGTCATGTGTGTTTATTTGTGTTTTTTGGCTTGTACTTTGCTCATTGTCATGTGTGTTTATTTGTGTTTTTTGGCTTGTACTTTGCTCATTGTCATGTGTGTTTGTGTTTTTTTGGCTTGTACTTTGCTCATTGTCATAGGTGTTTATTTGTGTTTTTTGGCTTGTACTTTGCTCATTGTCATGTGTGTTTATTTGTGGTTTTTTGGCTTGTACTTTACTCATTGTCATGTGTTTACTTGTGTTTTTTTGGCTTGTACTTTGCTCGTTGTCATGTGTTTACTTGTGTTTTTTTTTTTGGCATGTACTTTGCTCATTGTCATGTGTGTTTACTTGTGTTTTTTTGGCTTGTACTTTGCTCATTGTCATGTGTGTTTATTTGTGTTTTTTGGCTTCTATTTTGCTCATTGTCATGTGTGTTTATTTGTGTTTTTTTGGCTTGTACTTTGCTCATTGTCATGTGTTTACTTGTGTTTTTTAGCTTGTACTTTGCTCATTGTCATGTGTATACTTGTGTTTTTTGGCATGTACTTTGCTCATTGTCATGTGTGTTTACTTGTGTTTTTTTGGCTTGTTCTTTGCTCATTGTCATGTGTGTTTATTTGTGTTTTTTGGCTTGTACTTTGCTCATTGTCATGTGTGTTTATTTGTGTTTTTTTGGCTTGTACTTTGCTCATTGTCATGTGTGTTTGTGTGTTTTTTTGGCTTGTACTTGCTCATTGTCATGTGTTTACTTGTGTTTTTTTGGCTTGTGCTTTGCTCATTGTCATGTGTTTACTTGTGGTGTTTTGGCTTGTACTTTGCTCATTGTCATGTGTTTACTTGTGTTGTTTTGGCTTGTACTTTGCTCATTGTCATGTGTTTACTTGTGTTTTTGGCTTGTACTCTTGCTCCTTGTCCTGTGTGTTAACTTGTGTTTTGGGGCTTGTTTTCTCTGTAATGCCGCACTCTCTCACTGTCAGCCTTCCTTCATGTTTATGCCCCTTCTCTCCTCTGCACCCTGAATGAGTTGGGGTTTTCTTTTTGCATATGAATAAAATCTTTCTCTCTCTCTCTCTCTCTCTCTCTCTCTCCTCTCTCTCTCTCTCTCTCTCTCTCTCTCTCTCTCAAGGCCAAGGTAGAAAAAAACACCTTCATGCCTGTCTGTTACTCTTGGGATTAAATATTTATCAATCAATCATCTCTCTCTCTCTCTCTCTCTCTCTCTCTCTCTCTCTCTCTCTCTCTCTCTCTCTCTCTCTCTGTGTGTCAAGGCCCAGATGGTAAAAAGCATCTTCTTGCCTATCTGTTACCCTTGGGAATAAAGCCTTCTGATTAAAGAATTCATTCATTCATCCTCTCTATCTCCGTCTGTCTTTCTCTCTCTCTCCTCTCTCTCTCTTTCTCTCTCTCTCTCTCTCTCTCTCTCTCTCTCTCTCTCTCTCTCTCTCTCTCTCTCTCTCTCTCTCTCTCTCTCTTTTTCTTTCTTTCTTTCAAGGCCTAGATGGTAAAATGCGTCTTCTTGCCTACCAGTTACCCTGGGGAAAAAAGATTATCAATTAACCAATCCATCGGTCTCTCTCTCTCTCTCTCTCTCTCTCTCTCTCTCTCCTCTCTCTCTCTCTCTCTCTCTCTCTCTCTCTTTCTGTCTCTCTTTCTGTCTCTCTTTCTGTCTTCCTGTTACTCACTGTCTGTCTCTCCCTCCTTCTTTATCCCCTTTGCAGTCACATGTCTCTTTGTCTAGCAGTGCCCTGTCTGTATGGGTGGTGCTTGAACCAGCAGTAAATCAAGCTTTAAAGCTCTGTATTTAACAGATAAAAGAAACACGGAGAAATGCCGGAATGGGGGGGGGGGGGAGAGTAAAAGCTCGGCAGCTCTTCGACTAATATTTTCTTCTCTGATTTTGTCAGGAAAGCACTGTGTAGATTTTTTTTTTTACAGCTTTTGTGTTCTGTTTTTGTTTTTGTGTGTTTTTTTTTGTGTATTTTTTCCCGCATTTTACATGAATATGGGGCATACGTTGTATTCTACGACAAGAACAGAAGTAATGGAGATTTGAAATGAGTATCAGAGTTCATTGTTGATTGGATTTGTTTAACCATTTTTGTTTTTACTAACCTCTGGTGTTTTACGTGATGCCTGGAGATATCAAAAAGTTTTTCTTTGCAGGTTTTTTTTCCCATATAAGCCTCTAATCACCGATTGTTTTTAAACTTATGAATTTGGATAACACTTTTTTTTGTTTGTTTTGTTTACGAACCCGGTGGCATTATTCAGCACTGCATGAGAGAGACTCCTGAGGATCCAGTTTCCGATATTTGCAAGAATGTGTCTCCGTGCGGATTCATCTGTCACTGTTATGGCGTTGACCTCCTTTGCCTGCGTGCATGTTCTGCGTTCTGCCGGTCAGGTTTCTTCATGTGCATGTCTCTCTCTCTCTCTCTCCTGCATTTTATTGACCACTTCTTCTTAATAGTGGCTGCCCAGGTTTCGGTGGATGAAGCTGCCACATGCAGATGCTTGAAATGGTCTTTTGTTCCTGTCCATTGCAGCGCTCAGGCAAAAGATGATGAGCTGGAGTAATCAGTGATGTCGGGGAGATGGTTTGTATTAAGGAGGCGAGCCTGAACTCACAAAAATCGAGAGAGAGAGAGAGAGAGAGAGAGAGAGAGAGAGAGAGAGAGAGAGAGAGAAAGTTGGATAGATAGATAGATAGACAGAGAGAGAGAGAGAGGGGGGGGGGGCAGGGGGAAGACTCAGGGAGACTCGTTTCCATTTTTTTCGTTGAAGAAGGGTATGGGTGCGAGCACAAAGGTGGGGGGGGGGGGGGATCTCATTTCCAAAATTTCCTTTAAAAAAAAAACAACAGTTTGTACGTATGTGTCCAAATTCACCTAAGAGTGGGGTAGGTGGAGTGAGAGGGGGACTTACTCAACATTTTCCAAATTGTTACAGGGGTTGTTTTCTTCTAAATTGTTATGAGGGGGTGAGGAGTGGGGGTGGAACACACAGTAACACACTGCCCGTACTGTGTTCTAAACAGTGGGGGCGGGGCAGAAGATAGTCGCCCCCCTTCAATGTTTTTTTCGGGGGGGGGGGGGGGGGGGGGGGATTGGCCAGTACTCTCCCGCGGTTCCAACACCACTGGGAAACAATTGAGGGCAAACCAGTGGACAGAATCCTCTGACAAAAGATCTCAGCAACGCTAAGGAATGTTTGTGAGGTGACAAATCGAGGCCACGTGTGAACCCAAAACACAGCTCCTGCCACCACTACAAAATGCCAGCATTGTGTCCATATATGTTGTGTGTGTAAACACACATATATACATTATGTCCACGACGCTTGTGGGCTCACGACAGACTGCTGTGTGCGTGGTGTGTGTGTGTGTGTGTGTGTGTGTGTGTGTGTGTAAACACACATAATACATTGTGTCCACGACGCTTGTGGGCTCACGACAGACTGCACAGCAGTAATGTGAAGAGGTGAAAAGGGCTGTCGAAAAATCCATCTAGAAAAGAGCATGTCGGTATGGTTTGACCATGCCAGTCTTCTCGTCTGTCCCCGTCCTTTCTGGTCGTCGTCTCTGTGGAGACATCCTAGGAGAGACGGGAGCAACAAGTAGGTTAATGCCTCCTACCGTTTCCCTCAGGCAAAAAAAAAGAGAATTTAAAAAAAAAAAAAAAAAGGAAAAAATGCTTTTTATGTGTATGTAAAGAGAACAATTAAGGCAGTTATCTCAGACCCGGAAGAGAAAGTGGATAGGCGCACCCTTTTTATTTCTGATAAACCTGAAATGTATATGCATATGTGAAAAAAGACAAAAAATCGGTAGTTTAGATCTCTCCTCTCTCTTTTCTCTCTCTCTCTCTCTCTCTCTCTCTTCTCTCTCTCTCTCCCCTCTCTCTCTCTCTCTCTCTGTTGTGGGCTGCTGCCAGTCTGGGTGAATGAGGTTTAAAGGTGAAAGTCGAAGAGACGTAGCACCAACGAACTGTTAGTTCTCCCATGTTTAGGTCAAGGTAGGAGGGAGGAGGAGACCATTCCTCTTCTTCTACCGCTTTAAGCTTCCCTGAATTGAACCATGTGCCCATACTTCGAGGTGTACAGAGAGAGAGAGAGTTTGAATCCACGACTGTCACCCTGGAGGCGAATGCTTTTGCCAGTTGACTCGTGATCCTTCCTACAAGCCAGATTGAAGGATTAGTTGAACTGCTTGCTTTGGAGACTGCTGTTATTCCACACACTGAAAGTGATGCGAAATAGTAGATCATAAAGACCAACTGTATATAGGTCTAAATGATCAACTGTATATATAGCATAGGTATGACATGTTGATGTCACAGGCACAGGTAAGTGCAAAGTGTTGCTTAAAAAACAAGTACACTGGCAGATCTTGACAGAAAGAGAAAGAGACACCCGAAGGCGTGAGTGGCACCCAGAGAAGTTCTGTTTTCAACTGCTGAACCAGCCAGCTGGGAGCAGTCCCTCGCCACGCTTGCAAGCCTGCGCTGTATTCACATATAGGGTGCGGGCACGTTCAAGGTGTTCTGTAAGATGTCAAGGGACATAATTGCTTCTCTGGCAGATACCATTGTGTAATGGATGTACCACCCCATCCATATTCCATTGACTGCATAGCCCACCGGAGGAAAACGCCACCGTCAAGCAAATGCCGTGTGCCTCCCGCAGCCTCACTCGCTGCTGTTCCGCTGATAGGTGAAGACAGCACAGTTCCGGACACGGTCAAGCTTTAGCCGTCTCTCTTAGATGCCCTCCGAAGAGGAAGCCGGGTAACAATCTTTCCTGCTGTGAACAGGACTTTCCGTGCGGTCAGTGGGTCTTTCTCACCGTCACTGGCCTTTCCCCAGAGTCGGCTAAAGAGCAGACTAGAAAAGATGCACCCGAAGGTGCGAGTGGGACCCAGAGATGGACTATCTGTAACCGCCGTACCAACCAGCTGGGAGCAAGTCCTGCACCTCCCTTGGAAGTAATGACGGGGAAACGGAAGAGTGGGTAAGGAAGGAGAGAGGGGAGAAGAAAACAAGACTGATGATGGATTGAAAAGAGGACTGAAAGGGGATGACGTAATGAGCAAAGATTGATGATTGAAAATAAAAACCTTCTGAAGGGAGAGGGGGGGGGGGGGGGTTGATTATCGGAAGAAAAGGCTGAAGAATGATGGGGAAAAAATTATTAGAAGAAAAGACTGGGAGAGAGAGAGGAGGAGGTTGATAACTGAGTGTTGAAAAGAGAGATAGAGGGGAGAGAGAATAATAACGTAAAGAACCTTCTGAAGGGAGAGAGGAAAACAGAAAAATAAGAATGATGATTAAAAGAAAGGGCCTAAGAGAAAGGGGGAGGGGGGGGTGATAGATGATTAAAAAAAAAGTTCTTTGCCGAAAGGAGAGAGGAGAAAAGAAGAAAGATTGTAACTGAAATGAATAGATAAGGAAAAAGAACTACTCAGAGAGAGAGAAGAAAAGATGAAAAAAAAAAAAAATACACGATGAAAGAAAAAGACTTTTAGGGATCGAAAAAAATTGAAGATTTAAAAGTCACAGATGGAAGAGAATGGAAAAAAAAAAAAAAAAAGATATTGACAGACTGAAAGAAGAGAAAGTAAAACAAAAACACGAATACTGAGGGCTTTCCCTGTTCTTGTTTTTAAAGAGTATCTTCTCTTCCAGTTTCAAAGGACAAGGATAGCTCCTTTCCACAGGCCCTGATGGCATAATAATCTCCCAGTTCGCTAGGGAGTGGGGCGATGTGAAAGAAGGTTCGGGAGTGGGGGAGGGGAAGGGTGCACTGCGAGGCCAGACGACACTTGCTGAAAGTTGTTGAGGGTGGGGGTGGGGGATGTCGGGAGGTGGATGTTGACCGATATTTGCAACATCTCGATGACTTTATTTTGACCTTTTTTCATCTTTTTTTTTAAAGAAGTTTTATAGTTCGACTTGATAACTTTTCTTCTCTTTTTTTTTTTAAAGTCCTGATTGTGCGATGTTTTCCGTGCTCGCTACGAAGAAAACCGCATTAGGTTTCAAGTTTCCGTGGAGCCGGGATCTCTCCGTGTTGGTGAATGAACCAGGAACGATTTCATAGCAATCGACCAACATGCTCTTTCGACATTTCACCGAGGAGGCGATCAGCTTCTCGAAAGTAGAGCGAGTGAAGTAGAGACGTGAAGGAGAAGAAGAAAAAGTAGAGAGTGACTAAACTAGCAGATAAAAGGAACAAAGCAGAAGGACAGCAGAAAAAAGCGATGTATTTCTTCTGTCTCATGGTCCTTCTAAGGCAGCACAAAGCGATGAGACGGACAAAACGCCCTCTTGGGGGTGCCGGGTAGTGTTTCAGTACAGGTAACTCCCCCGCCTCATGGGAAGTTCAGTGTTGGTAACTTCCTCTTTTGTGTTGCTCTTTTTGTATGCTTCTCTCTCTCTCTCTCTCTCTCTCTCTCTCTCTCTCTCTCTCTCTCTCTCTCTTATCTGTGTCTTTACTGTTGTCTACTGTTTTTCTACCTTCGTGGCTCATTGTGTGTCGTTCTGGAAACTCATTTCACACCGAGTCCCGATCACCATTTATGGCAGGACAACGTACTTCTCGTTGTGATCTGGTGGCTACTTCATGGACACGGTACACGCTGTTCACATGGGAAGCAGGCGGTCCAGTTTGCACAGTTTATTTGCCCATAGACTTCTTTTGGACTCCCAGTTCTTATAGAACAGGGAGTACTTTAGAATGGGAACGAAGAAATGCAGACTGTGTCCGTGGTCAAAATGTGTTCCACTCGCTCCAGACAAAACTACTGGGTCGATCTTTCTGAAACTTTGTAGGAATGTTCATTATGGGCCACGGATGATGCCCGATGTTTTAGTTTACTGCTATAGCCGTTACTAACGGCTGTAACGGCCTGTAACGTTTTTTTTTCTTTACGGAATATCTCAGAAAGTACTTGGCCGATCTTTGTAAAAACAAGATGCGAAGCATATAAACGTACTCCCAGTTTTCCAAACCGCTTATAAATCGGCCAAGTGGTTTGTGAGATAAGAAATAAAGGCAAAATAACGGTTTTAACGGTTATTTAACCGATGTACACTTTTGAAACTGGTATTTTAGTCCTCACTGGCTAAAGCCTGTGTACATACCAAATTTCATCCAAATCGGACAATATGTCAAGAATAACGGTTTTTAACGGTCAGATTTTGAAACACTGCATGGAAGTGCCATTTGTGTGTGATAACCTTTCTATATACAAAATTGCATTAAAATCCACCAATATATAAAAAAATAACGGCAAAATAACGGTTTAACGGTTATATAACCAATATACAATTTTGAAATCGGTATTTTAGTCCTCACTGGGCTAAAGCCTGTGTACATACCAAATTTCATCCAAATCGGACAATATGTCAAGAATAACGGTTTTTAACGGCCAGATTTTGAAACACTACATGGAAGTGCCATTTGTGTGTGATAACCTTTCTATATACCAAATTTCATTAAAACCCACCAATATATAAAAAAAATAACTGTTTAACGTGCACTTTTGAAACCGGTATTTTAGTCCTCACTGGGCTAAAGCCTGGGTACATATCAAATTTAATCCAAATCGGACAATATGTCAAGAATAACGTTTTTAACGGTCAAATATTAAAACACTATATAGAAGTGCCATTTGTGTGTGATAAACCTTTCTGTATACCAAATTTCATTAAAATCCACCTATATATAAGAAATAACGGCAGAATACGGTTTTTAACTGTTGTTTAATCCATTTTCAGCATTACATCACTTACATATGGACAGAGGATCCGATTTGTCGCAAGATCATCCAAACCGCTTATAAATTGGCCAAGTACTTTCTGAGATATTCCATAAAGAAGAAAAACCGTTACAGGCCGTTACAACCGTTAGTAACGGCTATAACGGGGCAAACTAAAACATCAGGCATCATCCGTGACCCATAATGAACATACCTGCTAATTTTCATAAAGGTCGGCCAAGTACTTTCTGAGATATTCCAAAAGAAGAAAAACCGTTACAGGCCGTTACAGCCGTTGGTAACGGTTATAACGGTAAACTAAAAACATCGGGCATTATTCGTGACCCATAATGAACATACCTACAAATTTCCATAAAGAAGAAAAAGCGTTACAGGCCGCTACAGCCGTTAGTAACGGCTGTAACGGTAAACTAAAACGTCGGGCATCATCCTTGACCCATAATGAACATACCTACAAGTTTTCAGAAAGATCGACCCAGTAGTTTTGTCTGGAGCGAGTGGAACACATTTTGACCACGGACACACACACACGCACACACACACACACACACACACACACACACACACGCACACACACACGCACGCACGCACGCACGCACGCACGCACGTACGCGCGCGCGCGCGCGCGCGCGCGCGCCACACACACACAGAGCATTTCTTCGTTCCCATTCTAAAGTACTCCCTGTTCTTTAAGAACTGGGAGTACAAGGTACGTTCATGGGTCTCGGATGATGCCCGATGTTTTAGTTTACCTCGTTATAGCCGTTACTAACGGCTGTAACGGCCTGTAATGGTTTTTCTTCTTTATGGAATATCTCTCAAAAGTACTTGGCCGGTCTTTCTGAAAATTTGTAGGTATGTTCATTATGGGTCACGAATAATGCCCAATGTTTTGTTTACCGTTACTAACGGCCTGTAACGGTTTTTCATCTTTATGGAATATCTCAGAAAGTACTTGGCCGACCTTTATAAAAATTAGCAGGTAGGCCTATGTTCATTATGGGTCACGGATGATGCCTGATGTTTTAGTTTGCCCCGTTATAGCCGTTACTAACGGTTGTAACGGCCTGTAACGGTTTTTCTTCTTTATGGAATATCTCGGAAAGTACGTGGCCAATTTATAAGCGGTTTGGATGATCTTGTGACAAATCGGAGCCTCTGTCCATGATGTAAGTGATGTAATGCTGAAAATTGATTAAACAACCGTTAAAACCGTTATTCTGCCGTTATTTCTTATATATAAGTGGATTTTAATTAAATTTGGTATATAGAAAGGTTATCACACACAAATGGCACTTCTATAAAGTGTTTCAAAATTTGACCGTTAAAAACCGTTATTCTTGACATATTGTCCGATTTGGATGAAATTTGATATGTACACGGGCTTTAGCCCAGTGAGGACTAAAATACTGGTTTCAAAAGTGTATATCGGTTATATAACCGTTAAACCGTTATTTTGTCGTTATTTTTTTTTATATTTGGTGGGTTTTAATGAAATTTTGTATATAGAAAGGTTATCACACACAAATGGCACTTCCATTTAGTGTTTGAAAATCTGACCGTTAAAAACCGTTATTCTTGACATATTGTCCGAATTGGATGAAATTTGGTATGAACACGGGCTTTAGCCCAGTGAGGACTAAAATACCAGTTTCAAAAGTGTACATCGGTTAAATAACCGTTAAAACCGTTATTTTGCCTTTATTTCTTATCTCACAAAGTACTTGGCCGATTTATAAGCGGTTTGGAAAACTGAGAGTACGTTTATATGCTTCGCATCTTTTTTTCTTTTTGCACTCCCAGTTCTTAAAGAACAGGGAGTACTTTAGAATGGGAACGAAGAAATGCTGTGTGTGTGTGTGTGTCCGTCCTTGGTCAAAATGTGTTCTACTCGCTCCAGACAAAACTACTGGGTCGATCTTTCTGAAAATTTGTGGGTATGTTCACTGTAGGTCACGGATGATGCCCGATGTTTTAGTTTACCGTTATAGCCGTTTGTCACGTGGGAGTACACCTGACAGGGGGGGGATGGGGGGGGGGGGGGGTTCTTATGCAGGTAATGTGTAGTGGCAGAAACGGAGCGATCACTCTATCCCTCACACACCAGACCAAGAGGAAGAAGTTTCGACAATATTTTTATTCACATTACAATCACTCACTCGCACTAGCACTCCAGATGGGGTATGGGTCATAACAAAGAAGAGAAAAGATAGCCGAGAGAGGAAAAGAAAGGAAAAAAAATGGGGCATAGAAGAGAAAGGCACTATTCAGAACTAACTGACTTAGGGGACAAAGTAAATTGAATAGACCACAAAAACCTCCAATGTCCGGGATCCCGTTACTGTCCCAACCTAACCCACTAAACCACTACAAGGACATTCAGCAAAATAACAGAAGAAAGACAGCATTAGAAACAATGCTACATCCAACGGGACCTAATCAACTAGAGTTAAACAAACAAAACAACAAAAAACCAACAAAAACCCAACAAAACGAATCAGTGACCGGCTTTAGACCCACACACACGCACGCCAGAACCACACCACACCACACAAGATTGACCACTCAACTCGAGTCCATGAACCGAGGAGGTTCGCCGAGGGAGGTGGATCCTGTATAGGGGTGACGTTCGTAGTGGGCTGGTCTTCCAGTCCGAGGTGAAGTAGGTGTCCCAGTAAAGGAGACGAGGTTCACCTCCACCAGTCCGCAGGTTGGAAAAACGACTGGTGCCTGGACGCAGGATGATGACTGCAGGGTCCGTGGACGCTGGTCGTCCAGCCAGCCAAAGACCGGAGCTGCAGCAAAATGGCGGGTGGGCGAGGTGAGAAACGGTTCGCTCCCCAGTCCAACGAAGGGTGGCAGCCGAAACCGTGCCGGTCCACACCGAAGGGACTCCAGGTCAGGGACGACCCAAGGTGGTTCTTCCAGCTGGCAGGGATAGGGATCCCAGGTGTCAAGTGGAATACTTTCCGACCCGCTGAAGGGCGAAAGACTCTTCCACAAAACCCACCGAAGTGGATAAAGAAATGTGGGCCCAGCTAGCAGAGATGGAGATCTCTCCGACTCGACGGTCCGAAAATGAGTCGCACACCACTAGCCTAACCAAGATGGCAACAGGTAAAAAACAGCTCACCTGTGGCACCTGACATCAGCTGATGAACCACATGGAAAGCGATAAAAGAACAGAAAAAGAAAGCTTTAAAAAGAAAAAAAAAATGAAGAGAAAGATTGGAGGATGGGAGCGAAATGCACGGACGTAGCGCACCCGGGATGACACAAATAGCACACTGGTCAACACCCGGCCAGTGTAGTAAAGATGTCACTGGTAACACTTCACTTTATACTGGGTTTGAAAAGAAATGATTTATCTTCTAAACCAAAAATATGTACGTCCGTGACACCCTTAATAATGGTTATAACGGCCCATAACGGTTTTTCTTCTTTATGGAATATCTCGGAAAGCACTAAGTCGATCTTTCTGAAAATTTGTAGGTTTGTTCATTATGGGTCACGGATGATGCCTGATGTTTTAGTTTACTGTTATAGCCGTTACTGACGGCTATAACGGCCCATAACGGTTTTTGTTCTTTATGGAATATCTCGGAGAGTTCGTGGCCGATCGTTCTGAAAATCTGTAGGTATGTTCATTATGGGTCACAGATGATGGCCGATGTTTACCAGAATAGCCGTTACTAACGGCTGTAACGGCCCATAACGGTTTTTCCTCTTTATGGATATCTCACGCGTATTCCAGATAAACTGGGAGTACGTGTATATGCTTTGCATCTTGTTTTTCTCTTGTTCTCTTCAAATGTTTTTCACAAATTTGAAAACAGATTTTTCTAAAATATGGGAATGAAAAGTACATAAGAAAAGCTGGTATTTCACGCTCAGATTATTATTATTTTATCCGCCTAAAGGGATGTCAGTAGTTTAGCAGCCGTGCCGTTTATTTGTTTGGGGGGGGGGGGGGGGGGGGGGGGGTCTTTTTTTCAGGATGTAATTTTTTTTAAGGATCTTGCCTTTCGGGATGTGACCTTTTCTTCCCTATGAGTTTGACAGCCCCCAAAATAGGCCTTGTGTGGGTGACTATACCACGAGAAAAGGAACAATGTGCACCCTGGGTGGTTGACTATACACACGAGAAAAGGAACAAACGGTTTGCACCCTGTGTGGTTGACTATACCCACGAGAAAAGGAATAAACAATTGACAGTACAACATGGAAGCACCATGGTTTACCTCTTGTTCTTCTTGAGACAAACGAAAAAAGACTGCACGAGAAATCAAAACAAAAAAAAGAAAAAGAAAGGAAAACGTTTGCTTTTGTCTTTTTCTTTCTTCCCAGTTAGATATCTGAATATTCACAGTAGGTGAAATTTTTGCAATATGTGACTGCTTTTAAGCTGACCATGAAGGTAGCCACGTTCCGTCTTCAGAGAACGAAGTGTAAACAGGACGCCTGTATGCATGTTTCATCTTCATCTCCACCATCCCACACAATGACCTGGTCTTCACGGAAAAAGTGGAACAGTGGTTCACGTGCCTCGCGCTCACACGCCTGTCCTAGGCTTACGAGAGGAAGGGTTTAGCAGTCCACACAGGTGCTAACTCTGAAGAGGAAATCTCTTCCAGCCTGGCTGTTAGAGCGAGAATTGAACTTAAGACTTTGGAACGCAAAACTGACGTCTTTCCCGCTAGGCCAGACAAGGTCCACGGGTAGACCTTCATTTGTCTTTCTCCTGTCTAGAAGACCAAAAGGTTGAAACGTGACGTTTTTATGGTGTGGTTTTTACTTCGTTCTTTTCAGGTGTTCGGTGGCTCAGAACTGGACTGGTTCTCGGTCCGTGTCAAGGTGTTCACAGCATTTATCGCACAGGGACTGTGGCAGTAGAGCCTTGACACTGAGAGCGAAGGTTGAACGTGTGTGTGCAGTGCCCAGCCCATGGGCGACGACAAGAGCTTCTGTACATGTTCTGAGGGAGCAGCCCATATGGCAGTCCCTGCGCTTCTGGAACGCCGCCTTCTTTGACGCTGTGCAGTGTGAGAGGTCACGCCGACCCATGCCACCAAGTCAGTCTGCGTGTAGTGTATGTGTGTGTGCGTGCGTGCGTGTATATGTGTGTGTGCGGGCGCGCGCGTGTGTGTGTGTTGCGCGTGTTTGAAAATTGTACCCTTGTGTAAATATCTATTAGTCATTTTGAATTGTAGTAAAGTTCCTTTTTGAATAACAGAAGCATGTTTCCGAAACACAAAAGCGACACTATGAAAGCCTACATTTGCATGTGTGACAAGATCGCGCAAGTCCATAAACATAATACATGTATTGGTGTATATGTGTGGTCTGTAGATGTACACAGGGGTTGTACTGCTCCACAAATTTAAAATACAACAAATTCATGTTGTCAAAGTGAATATACATATTTTCAGATACCATATGCACCGTTTTGGGTTTTGTTTGTTTGTTTGTTTTTTGGAGGTGGAGGGGGGTTGTTTGTTTTTCCATACAATTAGTGCTCATGAACTTTGACATACGCTTTCACGGTGTGATTTTCAGTTCTGCAGCCAACGATACAATGACTGACGACTGCAACTTTCAGGAAAACATCACATTTGGGCAACTGGGGTAAGACATTTTTGGTGGGGGTGTTTATTTGCTTTAGTGTGTCTGTACGTGTGTGTGTGTGTGTCTATGTGTGTGTTGCCAGCCTCACAATATTATGTTTTTCTTTTAACCTTTATGAATGTGATCCAGCAGACAAAAGGCCTCGGAGCAGGCAATATGAATTGTTCTGTCTTCAGGATAAATTACAGTGGTTCCCATATGCTGCTAGTGAATGGTTTCATATTTAGATTATATTTCCCTGATTTTTCGTTCTCATTTTCTTTATTCTCTGTTCCTTCCCACCCACCCACACGCTCACAACCACACCCACCCCCTTTTTTCAATCTTTTCCAAGGCACCAATGTAATGACGGAGGAATTGTTAGTCTGCACTTGTTTCCCCACTTCTAAATTGTTCAACATTCTTTTATCATTTACCCTACAGTTTTATATCACATCATCTTTCTCATGGGGGGCAGAAGAAATACTTGCAGAGAAGCAAACATGATTCTGTCCAAAAAGGAGCGTATCTGAACACAACACAACACAACACACACACACACCACACACACACACACACACACACACACACCACACACGTTAAAAATGAAACTTGTTGGAAAAAAATGAACTTAAGTATGAAATGAGGCAGGGACACCTTAAACAATAAACAAACAGGGTAACTCCTGCTCCCACAAGAAAACCAGTACACGTCCAAAATTCCAAAGGAATGCTGCTTACGACACTGAATCGCATAGCAGACATGACAGCACAGAGCACACAGAGCAAAAAAGAAACATCCCCGAATTGAAAACCGAGCCCCAAAGATGTATCCATCACCTGAAGGAGGAGATCACTATCACACAACAAATGCAGGATCTGTAGCTTCACATTATTGTTGAGACTGTCACATATTTTCCTGTGAATATAAACACTGTAAATAACCTTTATGAATTGATGACTGTCTTTGAAGTAATCTTTTTCATGGAATATAACAACTTTCTAGTGATGTGAATTGACATTTCAGATTTTGGCCATCCTTGTGAAAAGAAAAAGTATATGGGAAAATAACTTCATCAGCTCATGAAATAGTTTTGTTTTCACCCATGAATCAACTAAAGAAAAACTTATCATGATTCGCCCATTTTTGGCAGTCGTCTGCGTTCTCCCAAAGGCCTTTTCTTCGTCAGCTTTTTACCATTCAAAATACGGACGTTACAGTTACTTGAAATATTGTGTGCAGGACGTTTGCGTGCAACATGAGAGCCTTTGGTTTGAGTCGAGACCTGGTGATGGAATTCTTGAGAAAGCAGTGTACCATTGCCAACCTTAGCGAAGGTACAGCTCCATGTCCGTCTCTCTCACTCCTTTTTTTTCCCACATGCACTTTAGCAGTGATGTGTGCGTGTGTGTGTATGCACACGTGCACATGTGCGTACGTATGTGTGTTTGTGTGTGTCGGCAGGCTGGGAGTGTACAGAACATGAATGTAGATTCTAGGAATGTAAAGCACGTACAGATGGATGTCTGGGAATGCAGTTTCTGAAGGCAACAGGTAGGGATGTCATTTTTGTGTGAAGGTGGCAGTTCACTGCACAGTTTGTGAAGGTGGCTGTATGGGACTGTACAGTTTGTGGAGGTGGCTGTATGGGACTGTACAGTTTGTGGAGGTAGCTGTCTGGGACTGTACAGTTTGTGGAGGTGGCTGTATGGGACTGTACAGTTTGTGGAGGTGGCTGTATGGGACTGTACAGTTTATGAAGGTGGCTGTCTGGGACTGTACAGTTTGTGGAGGTGGCTGTATGGGACTGTACAGTTTGTGGAGGTGGCTGTCTGTACAGTTTGTGGAGGTGGCTGTCTGGGACTATACAGTTTGTGAAGGTGGCTGTCTGGGACTGTACAGTTTGTGGAGGTGGCTGTCTGGGACTGTACAGTTTGTGAAGGTGGCTGTCTGGGACTGTACAGTTTGTGGAGGTGGCTGTCTGGGACTGTACAGTTTGTGGAGGTGGCTGTCTGGGACTGTACAGTTTGTGAAGGTAGCTGTCTGGGACTGTACAGTTTGTGAAGGTGGTTGTGTCGGACTGTACAGTTTGTGAAGGTGGCTGTCTGGGACTGTACAGTTTGTGAAGGTGGCTGTGAGGGATGTACAGTTTGTGAAGGTGGTTGTGTAGGACTGTACAGTTTGTGAAGGTGGCTGTGTAGGACTGTACAGTTTGTGAAGGTGGCTGTGTAGGACTGTACAGTTTGTGAAGGTGGCTGTGTAGGACTGTACAGTTTGTGAAGGTGGCTGTCTGGGACTGTACAGTTTGTGAAGGTGGCTGTGTAGGACTGTACAGTTTGTGAAGGTGGCTGTGAGGGACTGTACAGTTTGTGAAGGTGGCTGTGTAGGACTGTACAGTTTGTGAGGTGGCTGTGAGGGACTGTACAGTTTGTGAAGGTGGCTGTCTGGGACTGTACAGTTTGTGAAGGTGGTTGTGTAGGACTGTACAGTTTGTGAAGGTGGCTGTGAGGGACTGTACAGTTTGTGAAGGTGGCTGTGTAGGACTGTACAGTTTGTGAGGTGGTTGTGTAGGACTGTACAGTTTGTGAAGGTGGCTGTGAGGGACTGTACAGTTTGTGAAGGTGGCTGTGAGGGACTGTACAATTTGTGAAGGTGGCTGTGTAGGACTGTACAGTTTGTGAAGGTGGTTGTGTAGGACTGTACAGTTGTGAAGGTGGCTGTGAGGGACTGTACAGTTTGTGAAGGTGGTTGTGTAGGACTGTACAGTTTGTGAAGGTGGTTGTGTAGGACTGTACAGTTTGTGAAGGTGGTTGTGTAGGACTGTACAGTTTGTGAAGGTGGCTGTCTGGGACTGTACAGTTTGTGAAGGTGGTTGTGTAGGACTGTACAGTTTGTGAAGGTGGCTGTGAGGGACTGTACAGTTTGTGAAGGTGGCTGTGAGGGACTGTACAGTTTGTGAAGGTGGCTGTGTAGGACTGTACAGTTTGTGAAGGTGGCTGTGTAGGACTGTACAGTTTGTGAAGGTGGTTGTGTAGGACTGTACAGTTTGTGAAGGTGGTTGTGTAGGACTGTACAGTTTGTGAAGGTGGCTGTGAGGGACTGTACAGTTTGTGAAGGTGGTTGTGTAGGACTGTACAGTTTGTGAAGATGGCTGTGTAGGACTGTACAGTTTGTGAAGGTGGCTGTGTAGGACTGTACAGTTTGTGAAGGTGGCTGTCTGGGACTGTACAGTTTGTGAATGCAGCAGGCCGGAAGGATATGATCTGTGATGGTCAGTGGCAATTTGCCGTGTGCAGTTTGTGAATATGGTAGTCTGGAGGTGCACAGTTTTGTGAAGTTGATGGTCTGGAATCGCACAATTTGTGAAGGTGAGAGTTCACAGGTCATGAAGGTGGCAGTTTATGAATGCACGTCATGTGAAGATGGCAGTCTGGGAACATACAGGTTTGTGAAAGTAGCAGACTGGGACTGCAGACTTTGAGAGGTAGCAGTCTGAGACTGTAACAGCCTGTGGAGATGACAGACCAACCAAAACCTTGGACTGTACAGTGTGTGGAAGTGGCCGCCCGAGACCAGTTTGCAAAGGTGGTAGTTCGTATTGTGTACACTTTGTGAAGGTAGCTGTCTTGGAAAGTAGTACTTTTTGAAGATGGCAATTTGGAGAAGCAGTTTGTGAAAGTGATAGTCTAGGCATGTTTACAGTTTATGAATGTGGTTAGTCTGTGAGTGCACAGTTTGTGAAAGTGGCAGTGTAGAAGCGCACAGTTGTGAATGTGGAAGTTTGTGAATATATCGGTGCCTGACTGTAGGCTAGTTTGTGAATATGGCAGCGTTGGACCCCACAATTTGTGAAGGTGGCAGTGTGCAGTTTGTGTGGGAGGCAGTGCAGTTGTCGTCATTGGTAGTGCACGTAGTTTGAGCCGATGTCTGTCGCTCTCTCTGCTCTGGTTTCGTGTGAACTCTGGGTTCACTTAGCGATGTTGGTCAGCTGACGATGGGTGTCGATTTACTTCGCCTCTTTCCCCATCACAAGGCATGTCTCACAAAGGCCACCAGGTGGCCTTCTTCATGCTAGGGTGGTGGTGGTCCTGTGTCATGTGAAGCGGTCTCAGAGGAGGAGCAGGACAAAAGTCACTGGAGCGCTGCACGAGTCCCTTCGATGGTCCACGCAGACTATGTCTGAGAGGGCAATTTTTCAGCCCAACCCGAGACGGGTCCTCCCATACCCACACAGGCATGGTATCCCAGGCCACAGTAATTGTAGTCAGGCAGAGCTCCATCGCCGATCACCCCACATCTTGAGGAGCCTTCTCATGGCGATGCAGGCTAAACCCCGTCACCCATGGAAGGTTGGCTGCGTCGCCCGACACTGACCTCTCACATCGGTGCCCCTCAAAGGAGAGCTGCCACCTCTCCCTTGGCGTTCGCTGCTATGGTCAGCTCGCAGGGACCATATAGTGATGGTGTAGGAGTGCACAGTTTATGAAGGTGTGCGTCCAGGAGTGAATCAGTTTATAGTTTGTGAATTTTGCAGTTTGGGAATGTAAAGTTTGAGAAAGTAGCAGTGTGGTGGGAGCGTACAGATTGTGAAGATGGTATTCTGGGAGTGTACAGTTTGTGAAGGCGGCTGTCTGGGAATGCACAGTTTGTCTTGGTGTCCATCTTGGGAATGCACAGTTTGTGAAGTTGATATGTCGGTCCAGGAGTGGACAATTTGTGAAGTTGTCAGTCTGGGAGTGGACAGATTATGAAGTTGTCAGTCTGGGAGTGTTACAATTTGTGCAGGTCGCCGTTTGAGAGCGAAAAGCTTCTGAGGTGGCGATTTGAGAATATAAAGTTTGTTGTTGTTGTTGTCTCGTTCGTCATGTCTTCAGATGGATTCCCCGTCTCCTCGACAAAGGTGGCAGTACGTCGCAGGTCCTCCAGTCCTCCGTAGAGCTTCCGGGCCACTGGTTTGTGAAGGCAACACTCTTGGACTGCACTGTTTGTGAAGGGGACAGTCAGTGAGATTGCACAGTTGTTGTAGGTGCCGATCATAGACTGCATAATTTGGGAATGCAACAGTTTGTCAGCTTCAGTATCTCCAGTTACTGCAGTTTTTGTGAAGATTTGTTTAAATCAACGACTGGGGAAGGGGAGCAGAGAAGGGAATACATTATCAACTAGTATTCATATAGATCTAGTTGCAAGCGAGACGACTGCAGGCGGAAATCTAAACAAATCTTAAATAAATGTTAGCGAACCGCCCAGAGAACGTGGACAAACGAGTCACAAGACAAAACACAACGCGTTTCGACCTCTTAGGTCTTCGTCAGGTGATATATAAACGAATAAAACAACGAAAATTCACTTAGCTTTGATCTCTTCAGATCGCTTAGGGTTCAGCGCAAGGAAGAAGGCCTTCTTCCTTGCGCTGAACCCTAAGCGATCTGAAGAGATCAAAGCTAAGTGAATTTTCGTTGTTTTATTCGTTTATATATCACCTGACGAAGACCTAAGAGGTCGAAACGCGTTGTGTTTTGTCTTGTGACTCGTTTGTCCACGTTCTCTGGGCGGTTCGCTAACATTTATTTAAGATTAGTATTCATATGTCTCATCTTTTCAGCAGCCAGAAGGGGAGGTAATTTGTTTCCCACTCAGCTTCTCCACCCCCACTGTATTTATGTTCAGTATCATTTCGTGTTGCCCTATTCAATTCTTTAATTTGTATATTCATTATGTTTTATAACAAGGTGACGTTGTTAGATGAGTCTATATTTTCCACATCAATGTGATTGTTTTGCGGTTCTGTGTTGAATATTCTTGTAATATCACGTTAGACTCGGCGCGTGCATGTGTGTGCGTGTTGTGTGTGTGCGCGCGCGCGCGTGTGCGTGCGTGTGTGCTTTCCTAACCTGAAGTGTCGGTTTACCAACTGGTCAAAAACCAAGAAAGTGGATCATCCCCCCTCCCACATTAAATCCATTTTGTTTTCCTGTAGATAAAGGCATGTTTATATTTTCATTGTTGGAAATATTTTTTAAATGATGTAGACCTAAATTTGATTTTCTAAATAAAAATCACTATGTTATGGGTAGACAAAAAAAAATTGAATTTTTGAAATGTCCAAAAAAGCATTGAAGAAAGTCGCCATGGAACATTCTAACTTCATTGAAGTGAAAGAATTTAGTGTCAAAATGGCATGTAAAAGCTTTGCATTCTTTCTGTAAATTATAATTCTTAAAAATGCATATAAAGATGTAACAAAGCCAGGTTGCAGTCTGTGTGTGATGATGATGAATTATGTTGTTTGTCATGTGAAACAAAGGTGATTATGGATATTGAAGCATCAACAAAAACATTTCTATTAAACATTGAATTTACAGGGTGAGAAAAGTTGGCATCGGGAGGATGGGAAATCCTTGGACAAATCAAACTGACAATTAGTATTTTATAGGTTTTGTGTTAGACAAGTAAATACTTTGTCCAATGAGATCAAGAGATAGATAATAGAATATATGCATAGGTGCCACAGACATTGGGAGATACAGGGAAGATGTATATTGTGTGGACACTTTATTTAATTGCACTTTTTAATTAAAAAACATGTGACAGAAAGACAATGCAAACAAATACCTTTTTACGTCAGGAGTGTTTTGTCCATATTGAGTTGTTGGTACCTGTTTCAGAGCAAATGAAGTTGCTGCGAGACAACCTGGACAGGATGATGGACTAAGCCCACCTCTGAATGGACACACGTCCAGCTCCAAGAGATGCGCAGGGAAATGTTTCCAGGCCGTTTCCTGATGCATGGTGGAACTGTCTGCTTCAGCCTGATCAGGCAGAATTGGGGTTGAGACGGGTGTGTGTCTTTGTCTGCATGGGGCACACTGGCACTTGCATCTTGACTCGATCCTACCCAACAGCAGTGAGAAAGGGTCAATAGGGGAACTTAACTGCAGTGTGTGTCTGACAGAAGGCTTAGATCTTATGTCCAGGATCAGAATTTCAGTCTCTCCAATGCATTAGAGACAATTTATGGGTATTGAACACCACAGGGAAATTTCAACCGGTTTGAATTTTGTTGCTGGGTGATAGGAGAAATTTTGGAGTGAGGATGATTTTGACACAAGCTTCAGTGTGTAAAAAATGATCTAGTTTGTTACTTCAGTGGGTTAAATTGATGGTGTTACACTACGCCTGAGGAGATGGAACTCTTCGGTCTGTACGAGGATCTTGGCCTGCCCTTCTGTCTGCCTGGTGATCTGTGTGTACATAGAACTTGCTGGACTTCAAGCCCCGATCCAGCGGACGATAAACCATGGTCACTTTAAGTGTTGTTGACATCAATCTTAGTCTAACATGTAGGACCATACATCATAGCTGCCGATTGCCTGTGTGTGTGCGTGTGTAATCCAGCATTGGCAGAGTGTAGCGACAGTCGGTGGTGTGTCTCATGTGCGGAGAGAGTGTCGTGCTGTAGAGATTCAGGCTGACGAGGTGTGGGAAGCGAAATCACTGCACCTTGCATGCTTTACTCTCCAGCTGAAATAAAGCGTGGAAGTGAGTTGCCATTTTAAACAGTGGTGCTCACAGGGGAAAAAAAGTCTAGTTGCTATACAAAACAAAAACTGTGCATTTCATTCGCCATATATGCTCAGTGTTGATTGTAGACTTTTACAAAAGGGGGTCCAAGGACCCTTCAGATGAAAAAAGAGGGTCCCATGGACACTTCATGTTAAAAAAATGGGGTCCAAGAAGACAAACTGATTTCTCTACTGCAAGTCAACAAACAAGCCAAACAATACAGCTTCTGCATCACTTCAGCCTGGACAGCTTGCTGGTGGTCTGATGTGTCCGCATGGCGCTCAATTGCATTCACACGATAATTGCTGCACCCAGACTCTTGCTTGGTAAACGCATTCTTCTTCTTGTGTTTGGTGCAAATCTTACACCTCATGCCGTCATCTCCATTTTGCAACCACGGCCATTTTGTAAGCCAGCTTTCTTGAAATTTTCTTTCTTTGGTGCGAGTATCACAACTACTAGTGGTAGCGCTTGCTTTTTCTTTGATTTCGTCACTCGACTGATCGGTCACGGCGCTGGCGTCGGCAATCTCAAGATCGGCGGCAGTGGATGTTGATCCTGAATCCTCGGGAACTGCAGACGTATTCACAACGGTTCTTTCAACAGATACTGATTCTTCTGCCTCTGATAAAAATGGAGCTTTTGATGCCTTGAAGGCAAAATCGAAGAGGGTGGCCCTTCGCTTCATGGCGACCATTGACATTTCCATCACACTATTCGCGCGCCCGGATGCATTGAAGAAAATCGTTTCCGGTTTAGTGGCTATACGCAAAGCAGCAATGCAATTTTGTATTGACGCATTGGTGGTTAAATAACGCGTCCTATTCGTTTTTCTTGCGTCACAGGGGACGCATAGGCTCTCTTTTTAAGCGTCTTGACTGAAAATTCAGCGCGATTTCGGCCAGGACGCGCTCTAGAATCAACACTGTATGCTTCACGGTGGAGAATGTTCTGGGATGTGTGGCTGTTATTTGCTTGTTGATGTGGATACCCTCTCCATGATTTGTTGAGACAAATGCTTTCAGTTCATTGTGTTCTTTCTGAACAGTAGTGGTACTCCAGCTAACATTCCCTTTGATTACCTCATCTTTGGTATGAACCTGTTGAACTTGAATTTTCTTGTTCATCAAAGAGACAGATGTTCAGTTTGATGCCTTTAGATTTAAGATTTTTAGACTTATAGGGATGTAGTATTTGATGTGTACTTTTTATATATATATATATATATATATATATATATATATATATATATATATATATATAATGGTAAACAACTGATGAAGGGTCATTTCGAAATTCAGAAATCTGAACATATAGCTCTCACATTACAACTAAATGAAGAAAAATGGAAGATTAGGTGAACAATTTTTGTTCTTTTTCTTTTATTTTTATTTTTATAAAAGCTTCCTATTTTCTGGTTACTAAGAGGCTAACAAGTTTCAGAATTCTGCTCTAGGGAAATACCTGTATGTCTCTCTTGACTGCTCCAACTTTCTCCCTCCCTCAGCCTGTGTGCAATGGTTCCTCCACTCAAACCACCTAGTCATGACACACGACCACGCTGACTGGCTTATGTTTGCTGTGACTCCCTCAAAGAAGGCTCACACCTCTTCAGCTCTCTTTCCGTTCAGTTGCCTCCCAACAGCAGGAAATATCAAAGAAGTCACAAGCAGCAAGGTCAGTGCTTATACCCGCTGAGAGATGGCATTACCAGCAGAAGGCAACTAGGTGGCAGATAGTAGGGTGGCGCAGTCTGTATTCCATGCATCAGCAGTGACCATGGGGCTAGACTGTGTCCTTGAGGGATGGCTTTTGAGGTTGTGGGGCAGTTCAGTGACGATAGGGCTAGACTGTCGTTGAGGGATGGCTTTTGAGGTTGTGGGGCAGTTCAGTGACGATGGGGCTAGACTGTGTCCTTGAGGGATAGCTTTTGAGGCTGTAGGGCAGTTCGGTGATGGGGCTAGACTGCGTCGTTGAGGGATGGCTTTCGAGGCTGTGGGGCAGTTCAGCGATGAAGCGCCGCTGCCATTCTACGACTTCAGTGTGGGCTGCCTGACCAGCAGGGCCCTCCTTTTGGTGATGGTGCAGATATGACACGGATCTTTGCTGCAGCTTGGTGGCTGCTGTCCTGCCTGCTTTTCAACTGGCCTCAAGGGGCATAGGACCTTCGACACCAAGACAGACGCCCACTAGTCCTGGGGATGGCCTTGTAGGAGAGCAATGGCAAGGTATCATCATCACTCGGACACCTGTGTGGGACACCTGACTACAGATGAAGAAAACGCAGACCACAAACAAATGTACAACTTGACCCATGCCCTGACTATGGCCTTCCGACTCGGATACAGACTTCACCAAAGTTTGCCAGTTTCCAGATCCACCGGACAACGACTCCACTAGCTCAACTTGTTGCAGTACACATGTCTGCAAGAGCATCTGCTGTGAGGACGTAAAGCTCAACCATCAGAGTTAAGCCAGGTCAGGAGAATACAAGGGATGGGTGACCAGCTGGTCACCATTTTCATGCAGAAAGTCCGCGGAAGAAATGGCAGTGTGCAGACTGGGTTTGAATCGTGGTGAAGGAGAAGGCCTTGGATACTGGGTGCATGGACAGTGCATGCACCAAGCTCGAGACTTGGGCAGATGACCATTGATGTACCAGGTAGCATTCACATTCACTGTGCTTTCTGCCTTGAAGCAGTACCGAGGTAGCATGGCCAGATGTTGAGAAATGAGCAGTTGCTTTGTTGCGCTCCAGCACCTGCGAAATGTCTCGGGTGGACTTCTACCTGGTGGAGCCAGACTACAGACAGCTGCTTGCTTTCAGGATCATGTGGAAAGGCAGATGTTTCATCATTATGAGCTCCCACACACTGTCTGACTTTTCCAGCAACCAGATTCCCTACACATATGATAGCACCACTCTTTCATACCTCTACTCTGTTTCCACTGTGAGCGGACGGTGCACCCAGCAGGGAGAACGCTTCCGACAGGGAGAGGACCATGGAGGGTAATATTCATACTCCCCGATGAAATCTTCGTTGTGACATGTTACACCTCTGTAGTCATCCACAGGTCTCTTTTAAACAGTGCATTCATCTCGGCCACATTTTCTTCAGTGGTGACTGTTACAGCATGGCTGAAATGGTTGTCATCTTACAGATTTTGTCGCCTAAACTGAAAATCCTCTTATCACTGACATAGAAAGCTGTTCAAAGCAATGTTTCAAAGTTTGGAAGCTGTCTTGGAAAAGTTTCCCTTGACAGAAGTGATGGGAAATCATGCCATGAAAACCATGCTGTGTAGGCTCCACATCAACATCAAGAATGCCATCACTCTTCAACAACATTTTGCCTTCTACAGCCATATGGGCTGGCTGAATGAATCAAATCTGGTGTCATGTCTATGGCAGAGCACAAGTGATGACATAGAGAAGTTTCTTCGACATCGTTAGTTTTGTAATATTCCAAAACTTACTGAGGCCTAAGGTTCTGACGGTACGAGTGCACACAATGTAGGGTACATGTATTGGCATGGTGGAGATCCATAGCTATGCTTTTACTTTCAGTGTGCATAGCTCATTTGTCCTCACGGCATTAGTGGGACTGAAGATGCTTAAAGAAAAAAAGAAAAAAAAGACTTCTGAAATACTGCTTTGTCAAGGCATAAAACTATGTTCTACCTGGAGTAGAATGTCAACTACTATTAGAGTTAAACCTATTAAGTTCTTAACCAGAAAATGACACCATTAAGTAGGCAAGACCTGTCAGCAGTGGGCATCATTTTTGGATGCCAGAGACAACTAAGTGGGGGGGGGGGGGGGGGGGGGGGGGCTTTTTCTCAGCTCCAGAGAAAAAAAAACTTACTTGACAAGAAGCATAAAAGCTAAAAGAACTAGTTTAATGAAATCTTTTTTTTTAAGTTGACAGTTAAAGTTCAAAACTAAGCCACAAAAAAAAAAAAAAATGACAGAAGGAAAGACTTAGTGAGCACCTGTGGGTTTTGGACCCTGAAGTGTTCATGATGATTTGTCGTTTAGATTGTGGTCATTGAAGATTAGGTTCTAACTGCATCTGCAGTCCAGGAGAGTGCCGGGAAACAATATCCTTAATTTCAGTGTAACTTTGACGTGTTTTGCACACACTTGACATGGTCACCTGTGAGTGAAACAGATCCAACAACTGGTCTCCATGGAAGAATTTTGAGCCTCGCAATTGTACTTCAATAGTTCGCTGCCCAGACCTTTGGAGCAAACGATGAGTATTTACACATCTTGAGTTAGTATAGTGCATGAACCATACTACACATCTTGAGTTAGTATAGTGCATGAACCATACTTGTTAACATATCTTTTTTTAGTGTACTTTTACCTCACGGATACTTCCTAGTGGCATCATCGGTCAAAAGAATGAACTGAGGAAAAATAGAGGAAATTACTTCCCATTTTTGCTTTCTGTTGCTAACTGTGTGTGAGTTTATGTGCAAATGTCACTTGAGGTTTCTCTGTGGCAAACTTGCTGTGAAATGCACATTACTCGATTGCTTTTGAAACTGAAGCAAATAATGGAAGATAACTCTCTTGTATGCATTGTGTACTCAAGTGTGTTGGATTTCTGATGTTCACACCCATGTATTTAGTGTAAATGTGCAGAAAAGGGAACAAGATGCTCTCCGCTGCTTTCTATAGAGGTAATTGTTAATATATAAATATATATATATATATATATGTGCATGTCAGTGTAAATGGGCATTTCCGAGTACCAAACTCGGTCTTTCTCCTATCATCATCATTACCTGTGTGTGCATGTTAATTTGAATGTGCAGTGAATGTACGAGGTGCAGCCACCCTGGCTTTCCCATGTCCCGTCTTATTCTTGCCTCAAGTGATCTGCACTTGAACTGTGAAACCTGTACGATGCATTCCTTTGGGACCCAGAACATTCTTGTCACCAGCTACCTGTCTACATGAAAGTGTGCATGGATTGATAGAAATCATCATTCATAGGTTATCTGCATAAGTAAGCATGGTCTGGTAAAGAGTTATCGTCCAGATAGATTCGCATGAAAGCATGCATGGTTTGATTCGAAATCGGCATAGATGAGCATCACAAGAATGTATGTGATTTAGATGCAGTGGATATATGTTTATGATAAGACACTGGTGATTTTGTGGAGGTTGTCCATCTCTTCTCATCAATGCAGTCAATATACATGTTCACAATTTTTGCTCGATACTGTGGTAAACTTGTATATATTATGTTTCACCTAATTCAGGATAAAAGTGATGATCAGAGAGATCGTGAAGCAGGAAAATATTCACCTTTCGTTCCTGGTTGTGGATCGACTTGGAAGGGCCCAAGCCTGAAAGGAAACGTCCATGAACTACAGTGCTCGGGGGACAAGAAGCACCACGAGGAGCAGCATGAAACTGTGTGACTTTTACCTGACAGATCCTTTTCCCAGAGACTGTTGGAGAGACTCGCGTACTCATGCTGCTTGGCATTTGTGTGTAGTAACAAGACATTGACGATTGCTGGAAGACCTTCCTCAAGGACAGTTTACTGTGAGCAGCCTTGAAAGATGTTGGGAATCACTGATGATTTGAATGACGGCTATTTCATGAGAAAACAGTGAATGGTGTTGGAGCACAAACCAGTTATTGAACGCTTCACAGGCTTTCTCCGTGTGTTTGTGTTTCATGCGGACATCTTGCGGGGCACAGTGGCATGTCCCTGAAATGTTCTTGTGGAGTTGGAATCATTCCATAAATCGTGCGTCGGTGTAAATACAGCCAGGGTGTAGCATTGTCGCAACAGTTTGCCCTACAACACATCATGTCGAGAACGGTTGAAATGGGGAACAAGCTCCGCTGACACTACGATGCTTATCTTCCAGCCTTGTTTGAAAGACTGCCCTTCATGTTTTCCATGATCGGACCCTGTAGTTGCTTTGTCCCTTCCCCTGGTTGTCTTGGTGTCAGCCGTTTCCTCGTGCTGATGGGTGACAAGTCATTGTCTTGCTGGCTTTGAGCAGGGTTTACTGGATGGAGAGGATGACTGGGAGTGTACAGCAGACCTTCCAGAAAGGGAAAAAATCATCCACAGATCAGGGAGAGTGATATGAAACTGGATATTGTTCTCTATTCAGGTTCATTGAAACGACCGATTCTGATCAAACTCGCTGTGCCATACGGAAGCAGAATGGAGCAAGGTCACATTTAAAAGACTGATGCTAGCCAGCAGCTTGGAGGAATCTGGTTTCCAGGCCACCAAGTCCTCACCACAAAGACAGCATGGGGATTTGTAGGCTGATCAGCCTATGGTCTCATGAAACGGCCTGAGAATTTGTTGTCAGAAAGGGGGCCAGAACCCTGAAGACGATGGCAGAGGCAACTGAAAAGGGTTCTAGTTGGATCTGGTCAAGGCAGAACAAAAGTAAACTTCACAAGGCTTAAATTTCACAAGGACAGGTGTCTGACGGTGACCTAAAACAGAACGCCTCAAGACACCAACCCATCCCGTGGTTGAATTCGAGCAACACCACAGAAAAAAAAAAATGGCTGCAGAAGGGCATCCGGATGTCATGACCTGAATGTGTACCATTCCCCTTAGAGCATAAAGAGTTCAGGGCCAAAATGCTGTCTGTGGGGGCATTCTTCTCAGAAAACTTGCTGCTAATGAGCTCTCAAGACTTTCTTCCCACCAAAGGACTTTTGAAAACCAGGTACTGATTAACTGCCAGAGACATGAAAGCATGCCATTGTACACACATTGAAAGTTATCCTAAGTTAGCTAATGTGAATATAATCACAGCAAATGATAGTAAAACTTAACAACCCACTCATACAAATAAGCATGCTTCTGTTCTGTAACTTTTTGTATTGCTTCTCCCTATTTCATTGCAAAGCAACTCCAGACAGAATTCTAATATTCAGATCTTTTGTCTCTTGTAGCCATGTTGAGTAAACTAGATACTCATCATTGTTTAAATATATCATTGCCAGTGTCATTGACTGCAGTTTACCAGTTGATTGCGATATATTCGTCTGTATTAACTTGAGTACAACAATATAATATTCTGTGTGATATTTTCTCATACTAATACAATTTATCCAGAGTGCACCATTATTTTATGGTTTTTGAAGATGGTACAGTACATTCATGCCATCTGTGGCTGAATATTCCAATGTCTTGTGTGTTAATGAATTAAAAGGTGGTTTCACATAAGTGAAAGTGGACATCAATGAGAAAACAAATGTCGACCATCTGCAGTTTAAGAAATGATGGGGACAGAGTATGCATTGATCACTTCTTTTTTTTTTCCCATAGATGAAGTTGCATCAAATACCAGCAGTGATCTTAACGTGCATGACGGAAGCCAGGTGATCCAGTTTGGACAATGCAGCAATCGCGACAAAATTCCACTGCCTAGTGTTCATGACGGCCCTGCTATGGCCCTTGTGGTCAGCCAGGTGATAACCAGTGTAAACTGAAAACTTGGTGTTCATGCAGAGGTGAACTGAACTTGGTACTCGCACCAAAGTGACGGTGAACTGCCACCTCTTTTAGCTCCCTTCCTTGGCTGGACACGAAATGGCTGCAGTCCACACCACTGCAACATGCAGGTAACCAGCAGGTGTCGTTCCGCAGTCATGTTTGGCTTGAACATCGACAGCTCGTGGTGCATGGAACACCTTCAGCCAGCTCACATCAAGAACGGAGAGTGAAGCACCTTTTAACTGAAAGTGAAGCGTACTTTTTTTTTCCTACATTCAACAGGTTTTTCCCCATCTCGCCTTTTTTTTTTTTTTTTTTTGTAAAATTTCGTAGATGCGAGGTATTATTTTTGACAGAATTTTATTCAATTGTGTGGATTTTTCCCCTGCATAAACTTAACCATTTCTGTAGCAAGGAGTTCATTTTACAGAGCTGTTGCTTGTCACTGCAGAACAAACTTTCGTCTTGAGTGAGAATATGTACTGCCACTTGGCTATGGGACTTGATAAAAAAGAGAGAAAAAAAAACTTTTAAGTTTGCCACATGCATAACATGGATAGCCCAACTATGCGAGCCGATCTGGTTATCAGATCTATGTTTATAGAAGCCACCATTGGGTTTCGTGGAGGGGGAGTAGCCAACTAGCTGATGTTGCACCAAGACTTGGGTTTCAGGTCACACACCACCACAGACTGCAGCTGGAACACTGCCTTTCACAGGTACTGTCATGCACCGCTGCCCCAGCTCTGCAAGCCAAAGCTCCGGTGGTAGCTAGGGATCTACAGGCCACCCACCAGAGGATCCCTGCATGCTTGCTCATTTACGGCCGTTGTGCTTGTGCCAAGGTTGCCTGGACAGAAGACAGAGGATGGCAATGTGTAGGCTTCTGTCCGACAGTAGGTCTGGCCCACTCAACTGCTCAGTGCCCGACATGCGATGTATTCATCGTCTGGCAGCAGTTGGGGCAGGGTCAACGGCTGTTGGTGCCCAAATGTGAAGGCATCTTTGTCTGCAGCTCGCATTCTGTCATCCACTGTTGCTGCTTAGCATGCAGTCATCTCTATCTGCTTGCAGCTAAGACTTCATCAGTGACTGTTAGCGTCCCACGTGCAATCATCTGTCTTGCACCTCGCGCCTTGTCAACTACTGCTGTTGCCCGACACCCAGTCGTCTGTATTTTCCTGTGGCTCGCCACCTAGTCATCTACTTTTGGTGCCTAACATGAGGTCATCTCTATACTGCTGTAGCTACGACCCCAACATGCGGTCATCTCTGTATTGCTGTGGCTACGACTCCAACATGCCGTCATCTCTCTATTGCTGTGGCTATGACCCCAACATGCGGTCATCTCTGTATTGCTGTGGCTACGACCCCAACATGCCGTCATCTCTCTATTGCTGTGGCTATGACCCCAACATGCGGTCATCTCTGTATTGCTGTGGCTACGACCCTAACATGCCGTCATCTCTGTATTGCTGTGGCTACGACCCCAAAATGCTGTCATCTCTGTATTGCTGTAGCTAAGACCCCAACATGCCCCATTTCTATACTGCTGTAGCTACAACCCCAACATGTGGCTCTCTCTGGATTGCTGTAGCTACAACCCAATCAAGGGCTGTCATTGCCCCACATATAGCCATTTGTCTTTCTGCAGCTCATATCGTGTCAACTTCTGTTGGTATCCAAACATGGCGCTCTCTCCATCTTCTGCAACAGAGACACTATCAATGGTGGTTGGTACCTCGCATGTTGCTACTCAGTCCCTGTCAGCTGCCGTTGTGAACAACCCTGGGGTCACCTCTTGTTGCAGCTCGGGCCAAGTCGGCTGCTGTCGGTGCCAAATCACGCAAGTCCCTGTCCTGCTGTAACTTTGATCCGTGGTGCTGAAAGTGGAGTCCTCTCCGCCTTGCTGCTCCTCCAGTCAGCTGCTGGTGCCTAGTCTGCTGTGATCTTTCTTGCTGCAGCTCGGAGCCAATCAAGGTCGATACCTCCGACATCCAGCCGTCTCCATTCACCCACTGTAGACGCAGTCGTCTCCATCTTGCTGCAGTTCAGACCTGTCAACTGCTGTTGTTGCCTGGTAGATCACCTATTAAGAGACGCCAGCTGTCGTAGCAATGCACGTTTCACATGACAAGATGCTCTGAATCATACCGGTTGTGTGTACGCATCGGCATAACACTGAGTGGCCCTTACACGCTTGAGTAGCTCGTTGTCATCTACGACTGAACATGGTTACAAAGCATATCATTGTCTCTGAACAATCTGTCAGCAGTGGAACTTTTTGACAAACTATTTGACTGGTGATATATTTACTATGTATGCATTTGTGTATGAACAAACTGGTGATGCTTAACCTTAGTTTCCATTGTTTAGGGTGTGGAAATGTAACCTACCAATGTATTCTCCAACTTGTGTGCAGTACGTCATTCCCTTGCTCACCACCTTGAAGCTCTCGTATTGTCACATTGTCTCTCGTGCTAGAAAACTGTGTGTTCCAAGTTTGTAGACCATGTCAGCACAGTTGATGACTGATCAAGAAGAATGAATAAAAGTAGTTCAGAATGCCACTATTACTGCATGTGTGGTTAAAATGACGTCTGTGTGTGTTAATCCAACACTGTCAGTGTGTTTAATGTAATATCCATGTTTATAGTCCTGGCCTAAATATGTATGACGCTACTACCATTGAAGATGCACAAGATGGTTATCTCCCCTGAACATACTTTTTAAAAAAAGTTGAAAAACAAAAAAACTGAAAGGATCGGTCACAAAACCCCATAACCTCCAAAAGATAAAAAGCGTTGTATATAGCTGGATTTAATATGCCATTAGGAGAATAAAGAAGACGAAGGACATAAATGAATACTACTGCAATTCTTTACAGTAAAATCCCCTCAGAACCAGTGCAATTAAAAACCTTTTTTTTTTTTTCCAACTGTCCTGCTTGCTGTCAACGGAGCTTAATCTAGGATTTTTAAAAAAGGGGGGCAGTCCCCCCCTCATATCAAAAAAAGGGGGGCACCCCCCCCCACCCCCACCCCCACACCTCCCCCACACCTCCCGGGCCACTTCTTCAGCCAACTGTCTTGAAACCGGTGTTCCCTTGCACTGGCACTCTTTTCGGGCTGCTTCTCTGAGCTTTAGGATATAGTCGCGGTTTCTTCATGATCTTCTCCAGCCTCGCATGGCACAGAATCTTTTTTTTTTTCACTTTTCTTCCACGAAAGTCGAAGTCAAATAGGGTGGGTGCACGCTTCATTTTGGAAAATATCCAATATGGTGTCTTAAACTCTCGCAACTTCTCGTCGGTGATCGAGAAGGAGGAGTTGAACGCCGCCGATTGGTTGATTTATTACACTAACAGCCAATGAAATAAAGAAATCGTTCACTCCTGCTCAGTTCTAGTTTGTTTTTCAAGCAGACGACAAACGAGCGCCCGCAACTATCGGTGAACAGGGCCGGCAGTCCTGCAACTGTGCGGGAGTCTGCCCGCGTTAAGACTCGATAATTGCGGGAAGGAAACGATTTTGGGGGGATTGTACAAATCCCGCGCTATAGAGTAAGCTCTGTGTCAATACCAGTTAAACTGCAGACTTTTAAGGTATCGGATCAATAAAATGGAGACCAACATGTCCACCACAAAGGCAGAAATCTCATCTCTTTCCCCTGCAGACGAGGGTAAGGAGGGTATAGTGGTGGCACTGATGACTTGGGGACAGAATCTCACCGTCTGTTGTGGGTCTCTGGGAGCTGGCCAAGCACAGGCTGGTCCATTCCCTCATGTTTTCTGCCCAGCTCTTCTTCTGCCGGTCTCCTCTCCGCAGCCCATGTACAGTGGTCCGATGGCTCTTTGCACACTTCCTCATCTGTAATACGATCTGTGTCAACGATCTTTCACATCGTGTGGTAGCATACCTGCTTCGAGTTTGATTTTGTCTTTGGAGATCTGCAATGGGCGTTCAATTTTCACAAAGGTACATAAATACCGAGATGACCAATGAATGAGTAAGCCTGATTTTTACATTGAGATGTTCTCCCTCATGGAAAACAAAATACGACAGTAAAAGAAGATATTTTTTTTTAAAAGACAAGACGGTCAAAAAGAGCAACAGACCAGGAAAAATTTGTGGTACAGAATTTTCTTCAGGTGGGAATACAGTTCATACTGAAACAGCCTGGATTCACCCCCTGGGGTCCGTCTCTAGACACTAGACAGAGCAACGCGAGCTCACCCTGCATGTGTTGTCCCTACAGTGTACAATGTTCGCCGCCTACCTGGCAGACCAGGAAAACAGTCCTGGTGGAAAGAAAATGCCTGTCAAGAGCAACCAAGTATGAAAGTGGACACCCCTGTCTGAAAAATAGACATGACTATGGAGACTCCTCTCGGGGGAAATCACCTTGGTACACGGTCTGATACTTTCTGTGTCCTCATAGACCACTGGGCCTTTTCAGGGCTGTCAAACATAGGGGTTAAAAGCCCACACCCTGAAGTCGCATCCTGAAAGAAAGATGACATGCTGAAAAAGCCACAAATGAAAGCAGCATATGACATGGTAGTCGCACTGGTGACATCGTAAGGCGAATAGGACCAGACACCGCTGAGAGTGCCAGCCATTTTGCTCCATTTCTCCATCAAAAACCTTTTTTTTTAAATCGGAAGAAAAAAAAATGAATGAAAACCATTAAATGTAACAACAACAACCAGACACTGCAGAACGGACAACATGTGTCCAATCTGGACAGTACGTACAATTCTCTTTACCTCACCGCCAGACAACAACCAGACACTGCAGAACGGACAACGTGTGTCCAATCTGGACAGTACGTACAATTCTCTTTACCTCAACGCCAGACAACCACCAAACGCTGGCATGTCAGAAATTAGTGACCAGAAAAAAAAAAAACAATGTAAAAGAGTGTCCAGCACAAGGGCGCCAGAATGGTCCACAAAGCCAGGACGACGGTAAACAAACCCTAAAAAAAAGGGCCTCTGAACTCAAGAGCTGATGACGACAATGACAATGTATGCAACCTGTGCAAACACTGCCACACCAAAACCCACATCACTTCCCAAGTTCCGCGGACACCCCTGGACACCTCCACTGAGCAGTCATCAGGAACCGGAGATTCACTTCTAATGCAAAAGCGATAGTGGCTTCAGTGAATCGCAAAATGTAACACAAAGGCCTGTGTTACGTCCTCATAGCGTTTTTTACTTTCAAAACTAAAGGGGGACATACTTATACACCACAGACAAAATGGAAATAATGGACAGGGTGAAAACGGTGCCAACACTCACTGCAGTCCAACACAGACTCTCTTGATTATTCTTGCCTAATACTTGATGCTCTTCATGCAAGCTACTTTTCAGCATGTGCATTTCTGCAAATAAACCATATACTTCACGGTGTAGCAGCTCCTTCACAACATTTTCAACAGCACATACAATCCTTTTTCATGTCTCAATTAAATCATTTACACAAGTGTACATCTCTATATATATATATATATATACAACAGTTACAACCACAAACACCATCATCACAGAAAAGATCCACAAGTGAAGAGTATGTACATGACATGTGGACAAAGATGTTATAACCTCGTAGAAGACATATGCCATGCTCAGGGGCACATAGTAGTTCAGCATTTTGCACACAAAAATGCACAGATAGAGCCAAGGAACTTGAACTAAATTTCATTTGAAAGGCTGATACATGCCAAAACATACACACACACAACCTGCAAGGCACAGAACAAATTGTCCTGTCTTGAAAATGCAGTCATCAGAAGCTGGCCACACACAGCAACCCCATACCAACCCCTGACGGCTGCAATCACAACATGAAACTCCTCAAGGAAGGGACAATGCCCTTTGAGGACATGACTGAAAGATCAAGACATTCCTAAAACCCTATCTATGGTAGGGAGCTAGGGGTGTTGGTCAGATCTGTTGCCATAGCCCTGCCAATTTATTATGGTTTTTTGTGGACTGTCACATGGAGGCAAAAAAGGATCCCATCCTGACAAGAAAAACCAGAACAATATTCAGACAATTAACCTGTTTAGCTAAACTACTGACATCCTAAGGATGGGTAAGACTAGGCATGCTCACAACGCCCCCCTTTCCCACTTTCCACTTCCACAGCAAGATCCCGGAGACTTTAATTCCTCGGGCCCCGTTATGATGGCAAACACATCCCCTCCCCCCCAAATTTGATTTCTCCTCACCCCCCACCCAATGCTTTAGAGGGTTGGTGGACTGGGTGGTGTGTTCAAGCCAAGAGACGAGTCATGTGCAACATCAAAGTGAGTTTTCGGGAGCGAGCAGGGTTTGAAATACCTATCTGTTCTTCGGGCATACAAAGGGGAAAGAAAAGTTCTCGCCACTTTGACACTGGCTAACAATTTTTGACTCTTTCAGCAACGGGGGCCGACGGCTTCAGTGCTAACAGATCACACTTCTCTCAACTCCATACATTCTCTCCCCTCCTCCCTGTCTTTCTATGAGCAGAATCCCGCACAGTGCCAACTCCCTTCCCCCCCCTCCTCCCTGTCTTTCTATGAGCAGAACCCTAGCACAGTGCCAACTCACCTTCCCCTCCCCTCCTCCGGTCTTTCTATGAGCAGAATCCCAGCACAGTGCCAACTCACCTTCCCCTCCCCTCCTCCCTGTCTTTCTATGAGCAGAAATCCAGCACAGTGCCAACTCACCTTCCCCTCCCTCCTCCCTGTCTTTCTATGAGCAGAATCCCAGCACAGTGCCAACTCACCAAGGCAGGGATGTTCTGTAAATAAAAGGTGTCAAAAAGCATGCACACTATGTTTGATCTGGACGGAAACAATAGAAACTGTCTGTATTTTTCTCCTGAGAGAGCATAAATAAGGGCATGCCAATGATGGTACGCTTTCAACCACTCGGGCTGTACTTTCATTCACTGTCCCTTCACAAGGGAGAGCATACAGAAAAGGGCCCGGGGACAAGAAGATGTTTTCATTTATTGCCCCCGGGGACATCAAAACATGATCGGGGAATTTCTATGCCTTGGCGAGCGGCCCAATCACTGCGCTGTCACAGTCTCTATCATTCAGTGTACTACTTACTGTGGCCAAATGGGTCATGCCCTCAACTGAATGGGAGGTTGGCAGATCCTCTAGGAAATGCGCCCCCACAAAATCTCAACATTCATTTCTTCATTTGTTGCTCATGCAAAACCAGCTGGGGAGATGTATGCAATCTCAGACCCTTTCCCCCTTCACGGTAGTTTCCTTGTAATGTTTGTCCAGAGTGCCTGTGCTGACATGTGCCTGGTGAATTAAAGCCACAAGCTACTGGCATGCAAGTGCTTCACAAAAGGAGCAAAAATGTCTTCCTTATCACTATCTATGGAATACCCATATTGGAAGTGTTGGATGCTAACATGAAATGGGCTGCAAGCGAAGACTTGAATTACAACTATTCATGTCTTTGAAAGTATTCCGATTTTTGACAACAAAACTCATGCACCTTTGGCCAAGCGCAGAACAGAACCCTGTCATTCTGGCTATAGTCAAACCAAATTTGGTCTCCACAACCCCCAGTATTATCTCTGTCAATGATGACGTTGTGAATCTCCTCACTGTAGGGAGAAAATTGGGGGCCCTGTCAGGACACTGCCAACCTCATCCACATGTAGGGAAAAATGTAGATGTCACCCTGATCTTGGTCTTTTAGTTAAGATTCCACAGAAAAAAAAGTCTGTTCCCTGTTTTCTGATCGATTTCTCTCATGGTTGTTAAAACATGCATGATTTTTTTCCTGTGTGGATACTGTAACACCCTCAACCCTCTTCCCTCCCTCATAGCTGTGGGACGAAGCACATATGGACTTGTCCGCACACTGTGACGATTCCTTGGCAAAAGTAAAACGAAGACTGAGATGAATTTGAAAATTTCAGAAAAAGTGATGGAAGTACTGTACACAACCTTCTGAACATGTCAGAAATTAGTGCTGAGGCTTCATAACAGACATTTTCAGACAGACATCACTGATCACATGCAACTATGGACCAAAACCAATGCAATAATAAAAGCTGAAGGGTGTCAAGCTTGTAATAGCTCAGCCCAGCATACAAGACCCTTTCACAGCCGTCACCACGATGACATAATCCAGTCAGGTGACAACAAATCATAAACATATATATCACTTATTTCATCATCCTCGGTTCAAAAAAAAAAAAAAAAAGGGACAGATTATTCAAAAACATCTAAATGCGACAAAAATACAAAACCAAAGACCCTACAGGCAAACAGACACTACAGAAAGAACATCTAGTGTTCAGTCTGGTCAGTGTCAACAAACTGAAATACCAACCGAAATTACAGCTACCTAAGTATGGAAAAGGTAAGCCCTGAGAATCATTCGTGGCTGGACAAAAATAAAGGCAGAGCAAAACATAACATGAAAGCTAACCAACCATTCCTTGTAAACACAGAGAACAGCAATCACCATATGAAATATAAGCTTGAATGACTTCTTCAGCATCTCCTTAAGAATGGATGTGTCACGTTGTTGTTTTAAACTCAGTTCAACTGACCTTTATTTCATGAAATATCAAATGTATTTGGTTCCCTCTGCCAAACAGATTATTTTTGGAACTATGCTGTTTATTGGCAAGATTTTTTATTTTTTACACAAAGTCCTCAGCTGAACCTATTTCAACTGAATTCCATCAGATGGAATCTCGCCCAGTGGCGAACCCACCAAATTCTGGGGTGGATTTACGGCACAGATCCCAATCAATTGATGGATCCTGCATCATTCTTCATTATTACATATTTTAAACCTGTTCTATAGAAAAGTATATCGGTTCAACAGATGCAACATAACCAGTGATGTAAAACGGTTCATGTTTTCTAACAGCATAGTTTGTCATAGTCCATACGTCTCAGTGTATGTCTGTATGAAAAATAGCATAATTTGTCATGGTCCACATGTCTACATGCATGTCTGTGTGCACACATTTATGTTTGACTTTGGTAGGTCTGTGCCGTCCTGAATATCCTTCCAATTTTGTTTTCAGATATTGCTCTAATAGCACAACCACTTCAGGGAAAAAAGTCGCTCTTCCTCTCTGCACTCACCTGATTCACTTCTGAACACTGCGCCTCCACCTCCCCTCCCTCCCACCCTTTCCTGCCTGGCCCCCTTTCTCTCATACCTTCCCTCACTTGTCACCCCTTGCTCTTCGTCCAATCCCTGAACAACAGAAGCAGCGTGCGGTTCATATCTAAAACTGTTTACGTTCAACATCATCTCTCCATTTTGGAGCATGACACTAGCTCACACCATGAAAGCACAGCAATGAAACATCGTATTCTACCTTCATTTTGCACATGTGCGCTCACTTACCCTAGTCAAAGTTTTAAGAAATCCTGAGTCAAAAGTCTCACTAGTATTGTGATATAGAGAAAACAAAATTGCCAAAGGTTTAATGCCCAGATTTTTGTTTTCCCCATCTCATATTCAGTGCATCATTCCCACCCCACTCATTCCGGATCCTCCAAGCACAGCCACACCCTGGGGTCCCATGGCAGCCAAAGTATTGGCAGTCCTGAGAAAGTAATCACTATCTGTTACCGAAGCACCCGATGGCAGGTCAATCTCATTTAGCGTTTTTAACCTCAAAGAAAAGTAATCCAATCTTTCCCACCCTGCCCAATCAATCTAGACAAACCACATTCAACCTCCCTCACAACGCTGTTCGTTAACAACACTGCCTACTTTCCTACAGTATAATCCTCCGATAGATCAGGCTATTTACACCCTCCTAGCAAACTCACTGACAAAAAGTGCTTTAACCATCCCAGTTTTAGCTAAAAACCATTTACTTCATTCCTGATGGTGCATTATGACACCTGTACTTAACGTCCCTCAATAACCACTATGCCTCCTGCACTGCAATCTGTCAGCCTCAACAATGCTTTTCAACTTCCAATTTAGACTTTTAGCACAAGCACCACTGTACATTCTTGGAAAATCAAAATACTGTATCATTGGTTGAAGCTTGTCAACTGGGTTGGTTTTCTTCCTGGTCTGTTTAATTTCTTTTAACTTCTGATATATTGTCAAAACAACAACTAGAATTACCATTATTTACACATATTATGCTCTACAAAACTGCATCAGCATACTCAATGTACAGCAATTTACTGTGACAGCGTAGTCAATGTACTTTAACACCTTTCTGTCTTTTGTCTTATGTTCCGATTCCTCCTTTTGTTTTACACCTCATTCACTGATTTATGACTTAAATCTATTTCATTCAGTTTTGTTGATATTTCAATCCTTTACAGAAAGACAAAAAATGAACTCTTAGATACGAGCGCTTCCATTCATTGTTTAAAAAAATCATGAATATTTTATACGCCAACAAAAAAAAGTTGTGCTTCCACACTGAACAGACCGTCGGACCACAGACTCCAAAAAATGATGTCAACTCACCCATGTACATAGAAATTAGAATTAGCAGTTTTGCATAAACAATGTCCACTCACCAATTTGAATGGCATTACAGCCTTTACACAATCCTATTCCACGAAATTCAGTTAAATGATAAAGAACAACAACAACAAAATAAAAAAAGATAGAAAGAAGACTGCCATTCCACAACAGGCATCTTCTTCAGCAAAAAAAAACAACACAACTCAATGCATCCAACAGATAGTGAAATCATCTAACATCACACTCACACTGCAGCTTCCTAACAACTAACGCCATCCAAATCGACTACTGCGCTTCTCCTCTTCCTTGTACTCATGCTCCGTCTCCAGGTACTCGTCGCGGTCGTAGCCCTCTGTGATGTCTGCCTCTGCCGATCGGCGATCAGGGACTGTGGTGTGATGGGAAGGCAGCGTAGGGCAGCGTCCAATGGCAGCACATTCAGTTTATCGGTGGTTTCGCTCAGGATGCCAAACGACTTCAAGAGTCGCACAGCTTCCGAGGATTCGAACTCCAACTGCACCCCTGTCTTGGATTCGATCCACTGCTCCACCTTGTTTTCCAGGGCAGCGTCCGACAGGCCTCCTACAGCAGACCGTGTGATTACTGTGACAGGTTCTCTCATCATTTCTGTTCATTTCAACAACAGTGGTACCTTTATCAGTCCTATTATTTCAAAATAATGCACTCCTACAATTTCCCAGACATAAGACTAAACCATGGTCTGGAATTCTAATAGTCTGGAATCTACAAACATGTATGCATGTGCAGAAACAGTGTTGTGCAATTCATACGAAACAAACAGAAGTGGCAATGTTCTTTTCCTGACTCACATGTAATAAATGCACACCATGATGTTAATTATTTTAGAAATAACATCACTGTTCTTTTGCTTTGTGTTATTTTGTTTGTTGGAGGATGCATCAACAGCTAGAATACCCAAACATGTGCCACTCCTAGCCACTCTTTCATGAATTTATGTGGGAAACATAATTCTAAAACTGAAGTAGAGAAAAGGAACAAAGCAGGCAAATGCATACAAATTCACTTGCACACACATACATTAGCACAGTTGTGGGCACACACACAAACTTATGGGCACTCACACTCATAGGTGCACGTGCATGCTCGCATTCACACACTCCCTCACTCACTCACACACACACATACATGCACGCACGCACGCATGCACGCACTCACACACACACACACACACACACACACACACACACACACCAGTCACAACAGGTTCCACAGTATCAACCATGACCCTCTAGAACCTCACCCAGTTCAGCAGGAAGCTGAGATCTAGCAACCTTGCCCTTGACAGGTGGAGGTCGGGAGGTCAGCAGAAAGGTATACGCCAGCAGCGCCTCCTTAAAACTTTCGTCCTCTGCCCGGTCGACCAACAGGGCCAGTAACCCCCGGTTGTTGGACACGTTCTTGAAGTACAGCGTGCGCGACACATCCACCAGGTATGCATTGCGCCGGTTCTTGTAGGTCGTCCACGCCCTCACACCAATCGCTCCAGTCACAAGAGTCACCAGAAGCGTCCAATCTAAGTTCATGGATGCCAGCACAGTCACAATCTTGGCCACCACACCCGCTGTGGCGAAGAAAATGGAAGTGGCCAGGATGCCTTTGTCTACAGAGTTCATGTGAATGGTGCCGTCTGGCAGGAGCATCTCCAGGTTGTTGACAGGAATCTCCTTAAAGGCCTTCAGCATCAGCTTTGAGTCCTTCTTCAGACGGATGGCCACCACCACACGCTTGTAGTACTCCACGGAGGGTTTGATCTGGCGGCGAAGGGCTCGGCTGATGAGTTTCTGTAAAAGGCCGGGCTCCGGTTCTGGCTGTTCGCGTCCCAGCACCCAGAACCGAAGGATGTCGTACCTGTCTGGGTTGACGCTTACCTGAACGCACAGAAAGGTGAAAGAAAGTCAGGCAAAAGCTTAAAAATTAGTAATCATTCACACTATCACAGATGTTGTCTTTTTCAGACTGAAACTTTTTGTAGCGCTGAGGTGTTTTCCGACTTTCCTAGCACTAAAAACTGGGAGAGGCTATTCACTGTGACAGAGATGATTACCTGTATGTTATTTATCAAGACACAAGCATTTGATGTCTCTCATCTCAACTTACTAAATTGGATGAATATGGACACAAGGTCCATTCACAGCCACAACTCCAGTCTTGGAGAAAACAATGGATAGTAATTACTGCACTCCCTCTTTGGCCAGTCATACTTATCATGCTCATGTCAATTTTTTCCACGGTATGGGAAGCGTCCTATCTCTGATTGCTTAAACTTTTATGAATCATGCAGTACACAGATCCTGCAGCAAAACATCTTTAAATTCAGGCTGAAGTACAGACTCCTAGCCCCTAATTCACCCTTGGGCGAAACACTACAAAAGAAACATCATCATGGGCTCCGCTTTGTTTCGCCTATTTTCTATGAAAATCGTGGCTGTTGCTGGTTTCATTTCGTTTATGGCCAACTCTAACCCTGTACTAGATCTCTCCATCTGTCCAATTTTCCACTGCTTTAGCAAACCTGGCCGTCTTGCCCACCTTGTCTCACTCAGCTTGGAGTGAAATCAGGAGCCAGAGTTCAGTGAAACACATCCCCACTGTCCCTCCAGGACCATGGCCTTTTTCCTGTCAGCGGACAAAGTCTTCCACCTTGAGGGGACAGAACCCAAGGCGTGTGGCAGCAGAGACCCTTTGAGGAGCGGGTTGACAGCGCGTCATTTTTTTAGCTCTTCCCCACCCTTTGCTGTTGCGGCTTGGTACCTCTGATGGCAGGGTGGCTGGGGGGCTCAGCATCCAGCTGGCAATGTCCATAGGGAAACACACTTTCCCTCCTTTACGTCACAGCTGACACCAACACAACTTCTTTTTTCTTTTTTTTAAGAAAAGGGAGTACTATGGTCTCCTATGACACTGATTTAAACAATTAACATTTTTCAAGCTGATAAAACTAGGCTATGGAGAGATGAATAGATAAAAAAAACAACATATCTTCTTTTTTAAGACGCAAATGAAATAGCTCCATTTCTTCCTCTTCAATGAAGCATATTTACTGTCTCAAAGTTAGTTACAGTTTCACCTGCGTCCGTGGGTTTGTCTGTCTGTCAGCACAATCCACAGGAAAAAACAGGACTGAGTTTAACTGAACTTGGTGGAATGATGGAACCTGGTCAAGGACAAAGCCCTTGTGTTCAGGTGAGAATCCACCGAGTGCCACTGGATCGAAAAGCAGATCGACGATCCTTTCACACTTGGCGGAGGCTTGCAAATATCCTTGTACTTATGGTCTGTGACAACAGACTTGAACTAAGCGCCCTTTTCAACCCATGACTGTCCCAGCATGCCGCCATCTTTCTGACCACCTGTTTTCTTGTAACTACTTCCACGGTGTATCTCTCGGGCTTGGTTGTGCGGGGATACTTTAAATGAAGCGCAGAACCCCCTGTCGGCGTCTTAGCCCCGGGAAATGGAAAGCTGTAGCATCATTTTAATCATCCTCATTTTTATCGATCGCTTTAAAAAAAAAAAATTTTCCCAATTCTGGACCCTTCTGCCCTGCTCTCGGGTGACATCGTTTTGATGTCCTTCCCCCTCTGTGGCCTGGTTTGTTTGGGGGGGTCACTGTATGGCAAAATCGGGGGATGTCTTTTGGATGGACAAGGTGGCGCTCCCCAAGGGAAGCCCCTCATGACAGCTCCACAACAAACCCATTAATGTCGTCAGTGGGGGTTTATTGGGACGCCTCTGTATGTTTATCAAAACGACATCATTTGAACCCCACCTCGGGAGAGGGCGGTCTCCTCAGTGATTGTTTTTTGAACTTGACAGTGCTGTTTGTGGATTCCCGGTGCCGGGGTAGGCGGCGGGGACCGGGTGTGTCGTGAGCTGGGGCTGGGAATGAGCGGGTGAGTGCGGGCCCCTGAGGGGGTACAGAAGAGGGACAGATAAAAAGTGAGAATTTTTCAAACGACCAAAACAGCCTCCCCGGGTTTCTCGTAGGCTTTAATGATTTGGTGGTATTTGGGGTGTACACATCCAACCCCGGTGAAAAAGGCAGTCCTCTGCCACTGTCACGAGTTTTCAGGGGTACGCGTTCACCCCCCTAGGGTGGCGGAATTATTATTTGTTTTTTCGTTGCTGTTGTCGTTACCCGCCCCCTTAGGGGGCTTGTGGTGCAGTTCACCTGGGTGGTTCGCTAAAACTTGGGTTTGCTTTCTCTCCCTCTCCAAAAATTCCCCCCGCCGGCTTTTCTCCTGCAGTTTCAGGGTGGCGGTACCTTTTTTTCGAACTTTCTGTCTGTCGGCCTCTCGCCTGTTTTTTTTACCTTCCCCCGGCTTCGTTCCTTTGTTTGAGTTGCTCACTCTGTGACGCAGCATGGATGTTGGCCCCCATTGTGGGGGAGGTTAGTCTTCACTCGAGGGAAGATGTCTCTGGGGGCGCCTGCTCCAGCCTGGTTCTTTACCTTATGTCGGAGTACAGCCCGTACTTTCAATTTCCGCAGTCCCTGTAGGAGAGGGACATCATTTTTCTGTTTCCGATTTTTCCCTGCCCTCCGACGGGGACGGGGGAAAGGAGTCCTTTGACCCGCCTCTTCGGGGCCCCCACGGGTTGGTGCTCTTTTTTCGTTTTTCTGTTTTTTTTTGTTTTTTGTTGTTGCCGGCTTGTCTTCCTTTTGCGAAAATTTTTTTTGTTTTTCCAAAATTTGTAAGAAAAATTTGTTGGACCTTTTTCTTTTTTTCCTTCTTAACCCTGGCCATTTAAATTTTATTTCCAAAATTCCCCTTTTATGTATCGGGTGTGCGGTGTCGGGGGGGAAGGGGAAAACCCGGGTGTTTTCGGGTTGGAACTTGCGGGGCTCCCGCCCGCCCTGTCACATTCCCCGGATTTTTACCCTTCGGCCACCGTCTTTTGTGTGAAAGGAAAAACATTTTTAGTTCACGAGCGTGCGTACGCATGATTTGTCTTGGGAAGCGGGGTTGGAAAATTTTGTGTTATTTTGAAATGTTTTTAAAAAAGTGCCAATTATGCCTTGAATTACTTTTTGCAAGTGGTGGCAGTTATTAACGATGTGCTGGTTGATTTAGTTCCAAAGGGAAAGGAAAATTTAAAAGCGTGAGGGAGAAGGGTGAAGTAATTATATTTGTTTTATAACCTTTTTTTTATTTAATGCTCTTTTCCCTGCATGTGTGAGAAGACTTGCAATGGGTGTACGTGTGCGTTTAATTCATTTCCCCCCCTCATGGGGTTTGCGTAAAAACTGACAGCAAGGTCAGAGGGTCCGACGGCGGGTTTCCCCGTACCCTTCTTCCTTCCCCTTTCCTTCTTCTTTTCCCCTCCCCGACTCTCCTCCCACTACTCCCCCCCCTCCCCCGGGGCTTCGCCTGGAGCACGAATGGAGGGGCCCACGGCGGTCGAGGCCACGGTTGGGAGACCACGGACGGGATGGTGCCACGCCCGGGTCGAGGCCACCCCTGGTCGGGACCGAGGAGGTTTGAGGGGGGCCCCCCGTCTTGACTGGCCGCCTGGCCCCCCGTCCAGGCCTCCATAACAGCAGTCCCCCCCCCCCCCCCCCCCCCCCCCCCCCCCCCCCCCCCCCCCCCCGGGACACCCTTCATCCCCGCTTGGGAGTCGAGGGTTCGGGGTTTGGGCGACCCCCTGCGGAACCAACCCGGCCGGACACCGGGGCGCGGGTGCTCCTGCGGACTTGCAGGGGCGGGATGTGGACCACTCCTGGTGGGAGAAAGGGTAAATACTAAAAAAATTTTTTTTTATAATTGTGTACATGCATATGTGCCGGAAATGTTTAAAATGTTTTGTGTCGTTGGTAAAAATATTTTTTTAAAATTTCGTGCATTTTTGGGGGTGTGGGAGCGCTTGATTGCGTTTGTGATGTTGGTGGTTGAGGTTGATCGTGATTGTGCATGTTGGGGGTTGGGGTCTTGATCGTGATTGTGTGTTGTGTGGTTGGAGTGCTTTATTGTGATCGTGCATGGTGCGGTTTGGAATGTTTATTTTGCGGGTGTAATAAATGGGGTGGTATGAAATTCTTTATTGTGGGGTCCTTGCGGGGTGTGAGGCCCAGTCACTCCCTTCCCCCCCAAACCAAAACCGACCCTGTCAGGGCGCCCCCAGGGGTGGGGTCGGAAAATTTTGGGGGGGTCGCCCGGGGATGGGAAGGGCCTGGCTGTCTCTCTCTCGTTTCGCAGAGTACCTGTTTATTTTGTTTTTTTTTGTATTGTTTGTCAGTTTGTCGTGTTTGTTGTGGGTGGTTGGGGGGTGATCTAGTGTGGGGGATTTTTTTTTGTGGTGGGGGACACCCGGCGTGATGGGGAGCCCGGGGTGGCCCAAGGGGGTCGACCCCCGTCCGACCTCCTTCCGCCGGGTACCTCACGCGGTCGGCCGAAAGTCTTGCCCTTCTGTTCGCTCAGTTTCCTTTCCCCTGTTTTGTTTTACCCAATTTTTTTTTTTTTTTTTTCTCCCCCGGGTTTTGTTGATACAGGGGGGTGTATGGACGTAGTGTTTTTTTTTCTCTCCCCGGATCCCCCCCTTTCTAGGTTTTTGTTTTTTTTTTTTTTTTCGGCCCAGCCCCCCGCACGTTGCTCGTGCTGTGAGCGCGGTGTTCCCAGAGTGGGGGCAGCCGGAATAGTTTTTTTTTCGTTTTTTTTTCGGTGAGCCCACCGCACTGTTGCTCGGTGTGGGGCGCGGGGTTTTCCCAGAGTGGGAGCCCCGGAATTTTTGCACACCGCACACACCACAACAAAATTACACCCCCCCAAAATATTTTTTTTTTTTTTGTTCTCTAGGGGAATTGTTTTTTCCCCCTGAAAAATGTAGGATATTGTTTCATGGGACGTGGCGTGGGGGGTGTGGCGACGCGTGCGTCGAAAAAAAGGGGTATTAAAAAATGTTAGTAGCCCTACTATTATACTAGTACTTCGACTAGGGTAATTCTACTATTCCAGGCTGTAGAGGTACCCCAGTGATATTTTTTAACTATCTTCGCTGGGGGGTCTCCCTTCGAGACCCCGACTGGCACTTCCGCTGGGAAAAGCGTCAGAGTATGCGAAGAACGGGGCTTCTGTTGAGTGCAGGACCGAAACCTTCTCCTCTCCAGGCTTCCCCTGAAGGGGTTCCCCCAGAAGACTTCCTTTAGGGAAAAAAGCGAGACCCAAGGGAGGGGTCGAGGGATAAACCTCCCGGGTTTCGGGAGGGGGAAACCCCCGCCCGGGGGACCACTTCTCCTGATGTTCTGAGCCACCCCAGGGGGAGGGGCCCCAACGAGGGAAGAGGTTGCGGCAGGAAGCCTCCGTGGGGAAGAGGTAGAGGGGACCGCTAGAAGGGGGGCTTCGCAGGAGGAGACGGGACGACAGGGATTATGCTAGGGAAGGGCTATGCTGGCAGAGAGAGGCTCCCCCGAAGGAGGCCCTTCGAAAGGAAAAACTGCTCAGGGGGGAGGGGGGTGTCGCGAGGGAGGAGGCGCCAGGTGGGGAGGAGGCTGCTAGACGGAGGTCGGTAGGGGGGGCGACAGGCGGGAAACCCCCCCGTAGGGAAGAATAGACGGAAAGGGGCTCCGAGGGGGGAATGGAACAATTCTTTCGCGCCCCCCGCTTTTTTAAAACCGGGGGTTAATCACCGGCAGGTGATAGAGTTAGGGGAAAAAAAAGTTAAAGCTTCCAGATTCGACTAGTGAGGGCATGATTGTTTTGGCATTTCGAAAAGGTTGCTTGTTCTTTCCAATTGTCTGAGGAAAAAAGGCTATCCCTTTTTTCTGGATTATTTGGTGTGAAAGGGGATGTTGCTACTCAAAAAGAAGGTGCGTTTTAGCAGCATGCGTTGGCTCGCTAAGCGTTTCCCCCTTACCCCAAAGTAGGGGAGGAGTTCAGGTCCATGAAGAAAAATAATGACAAAGACCTTCGTGCAGTTTGGTGATAGGCCGCAGAGCTGGGGTATGGCGTCGTTGCTAAGTTGGGCTGGAGGATTGACCCTGAACAGCCACCACACGTGCCCCCGAGTGAGGACCCGGATAGGCGAGACAGCACCTCAGGATTTGCGGTGGTTTCACACGTGGGTTTTGGAAGCTCGCGGGCTTATGGCATCGCCAGATCGGAGAGGAAGCCCCCCCGGATTTAGTGGCGATAAGGCGCCGACGACTGTGCGGGTTAAAAAAGGCGGGCGGGCCACGGGGACCTCGCACCTCGTTTTGTTTTCTTGTGGGTGCCGGGCCCACATGGGAAAAGTTTGCCCTAGAGCTGGGAAGTCAGGGGAGTCCTTTCCCAGATCCTCTGCCTGGGCTAACTGGGTTTCCATCCCAATTCGGTGACAGAGTGCCAGGTTTTTTGTTTTGGTTCCTCCTTGGTCGACACCATCGGGTTCGGGGCATCAACACTTTGGGGTAAGGATTTGTTTCCCCCTAAGGCCCGGCGGGGGCCAGTTACGATGTGTGCGGGTTGGGGCGGGTTTTACCCCCCCCGGGGGTTTTTTCAGTACTCGTTTTATCTCCACCCCCAATTCGGGGCGAAGTATGGGCCTCGCGGTGGGCGACCTCTGTATTCCTTATCTGGGGGAAATACTGTCACCTTTGCTGACGGCGCAGTCAGTCCGTGTCTAGGGTCTGCCCGTACAGGGTGTGTGGGATCAACCACCGCGAAAAGCTAAGAAGCGGGAAACGGAATTGCGCCCCCGTTCCCACCCGATCTCTGACGGGGTTTCTGGAAGGGCCGATCCTGCGCATTATCCGTCTTCGGGCCCGGGATTGGAGTCCAAGGGCCGCGACAACTGGTAGGTCGCCCTGCTCAGTTTGCCGAAAACGCCAAGGTGGTTTCAAGCCACAAGGGGATCCTCTTTGGGTTTCCATCGGCAGACGTGTGGCCAAAGGGGTTTTGTCTTTCCCCCAAAGCTTGAGAAAAACGTCCCCCGGCAGGCCCACGTTCCCCCCCATGGAGGTTTTAGGGGCCCCAACGGACTCTCGGCGAGTAAGAAAGACTTCTTTTGGCCAGGGATAACCACAGGTTAGGCAGTACTGCCCGGGTTGCGATGTTGCCAGGGACAAGCCTAAGGGTCGTTTGAAGCGGTTCCCCAGGGTCAGTGCCTGGTTGGGGGGGCATTCAGAAGGTGGGGTTGACCTGGTGGGCCCCCTTAATCCCCCCGATCGCGGTCACCGCTACACTTCGGTAGTGGTAAAATCTGCGAGTCGATCCCAAAGGGCGGGCCCGCTTGGACATGGGGGCCCGCCTAGTTGCTGAATCTCTCGGCATTTTTGGACCGCACTGGGTGCCCAAAAGAAGTAGGCCCGGAAGTTGTAGGGAGAGCGATCACACCCTCTCCGTGCGGGGGCCGGATCCGGCCATCAGTCATCGCCATGATTTTGACATGGAAGCAGAGCTGCGTTACTTTCCGTCATAAAAAGGGTTCCTGAAATACGGTTGACTACTTGCCGAGCCCCGTAGTTGATAGGAAAAATCGTCAGAGGACATTCCCCCTCAACCGGGGTTATATCCTTTTTTTTGTTCTGTATCAGGTGAGTGAAGTTGCCTTTCGTGAGGTTAACGGAGTAAATCACCAAATGGTTGGGAAATTGTACCTTCATGGTTGGAAGGGTTTGCTTAGTGTTTGAAAAATGTAGTATTAGTATTTCCCCCGTTGTTCTATCGTGGAATGTTTTGTATTGGTTATCGTACTTGTCGATCACGGGTTTGGGTTCGGTCCCATTGTTGTAAGTTGACTGCGACAAGGACAAAGGAGCACTGTTCTCAGAGAAACAGATGCTTTAGAAGGGGGTTTGTCCAGTTTGTCACGAGGCCTACGACTTTGACCCACTAGGGTTGGGGGAAATTACTATTTGTTTATTGTCGTTGCTGTTGTGTGTACCCGTCCTTGGGGTGGCTTGTGGTGCAGTTGCACCTGTGTGGTTCGCCCAAACTCGTTTGTTCTCTCTCTTTTCTCTCAAATTTCCACCGCCCTGTTTTCATCCTGAAAGTTCACGGTGGCCGGTACCTTTCCTCAAAATTATGTCTGCCCGGGCCTTCCGCCTGTCTTTTTACCTGCCCGAAACGTCCCTTGCCCTTTAGTTTGAAGTATGCTCACTTGTCGCAGCAGGGGCATGTTGGCCGCCTTGTGAGGGAGGTTAGTCTTCACTCGAGCGGAAGTCCTCTGGGGGGCCCTCCCTCCAGTCCTGGTTCTTTACCTTATGTCGAGATTTACTTTCGTACTTTCAATCCGCAGTCGGGGGCCTGTAGGGGGGGACATCTTTTTCTTTTTCCCCTGCATCTTCGCCCTGCTCTCGATGGACAGAGGGAAAGAGAGAGTCCTTGACCCCCCCCTTCGGGGTCCCCACGGTAGTGGAAAGCATATTTCGTGGTCTGTTTGTTTTGATTTTTTGTTGTTTAGCCGGCTAGTCTTCCCACTTTTGCGCAATTTTCTTTTGTTTCGAAATTGTAGAGAAATATTGTGTGAGACCTTTTTCTGGGTTAATTCCATCTTTACTGGGCCATTCAATTAAATTCCAAATTCTTTCTCCTCCTTTTAAATGTATCTGGGATGCGTATCGTGGGAAGGGAGAAACCTGGTGATTCGGTTGGAACTTGCTGTCTCGCTCGTCCGCCCCTGTCACATTCGCCGGATTTTTAAATCCTTTCGGCCACCTTTCTGTTTGTGGGGGAAAGGAGAACGAGTTTTATGTTCCACGAGCGGGTAGCATATTGTCGTTCGGAGTGCTGTTGGGATTTGTGTTATTTTGAAATGTGTTATAAAAAGTGACAATTAGCCATTGAATTACTATTTGCAAATGTGGGCATTTTTATTAAGCGAAGGCGCTGTGTTGATTTAGCCCTGGGGGAAAAAAACGTTAACCCTGAGGGAGAAGGGTGAAGATAATTCATATTTTTTTTAAAACCCTGTTGATTTAATGCGCTTTTACCTTGCATCGTGTGAGAATTTTGATTCAATGGGGTTTACTGTGGTCCCGTTTAATCACTTCCCCCTCGCCCATCATCGATTTTGCTGTAGACTTGACGAAATGGTAAACGGTACGCCGGCAGGTTCAGTAACCTTCTTCTTCCTCCTTCCTTTTTCTTTTCCTCCTCCCGACTTCCTCCCACTACTTCCCTCCCCCTCCCGGGGGTTTCCCCTGGAGCACGAATGATGGTCCACGTGCTGGTCGCAGGCCAGGGGTTGGCTGAGACACGGAGGGAGGGTGCCTAAACGCGCTGGTCGGGGCCCAAACGCCTTGGGGGGGACCGAGGACGGCTGAGGAGCCCGCGTCTTGACTGGCCGGCCTGGACCCCCGGGTCCAGGACTCCAGAAAACAGTACGTCCTCCCCCCGGGACACGCTCTTCACTGCCCGCTTGGGAGTCGAGGGTGTCGGCTTTTGGCACTCCCTGCGGAACCAACGGCTGAGGACTAGTTTTGACAGGTGTCCTGCGGACTTGACAGGGGCAGGGATGTGGCACCCTCCGTGGTGTGAGAAGGTCAATACGGAAAATTTCTTTATATTGTGTACATGTCATAGTGCCGGAATGCGTAATTGTGTTTGTGTACGTCGTATGGTGAAATATTTATTATAATCGTGAGGGTTGTGGTGTGGGAGCGCTTGATTGCGATGTGCATGTTGTGTGCGTTGGGTCTTGACCCGTGATTGTGTGTTTGGTGGTTGGAGTGCTTGATCGTGAGGCATGTTTGGCTTTGGGAGTGCTTTATGTGATCGTGCAATGGGGTGTTTGGAAGGGTTTTTTTTGCTGGTAGGAAAAAATGGTTGTATCTATCTTATTGTGTGGTCCTTGCGGAGCGTGTGAGGCAGACTCCTTCACTCACCCTAGACCGATCCTGTCAGGGCAGACCTCCAGGGGTGGTGTGACAATTGTGGGGGCTGTCGGGATGTGAAGGGTGGCTTTTTCTCGTTTCGAAGAACCTTTTAGTTTTGTCTGTTTTGTATATGTTTGTCGTTTGTCGTGTTTTTTTTTTTTTTTGGGTGGGGTTTGGGGGGTGACTCTAGTGTAAAGGGAGTCTTTTTGGGGCCCTGAGGGAAAAAATCCGGGTGACGGGGGAGTCGAGGTGAGACCAAGGGAGTGGGCGCGTCCAGCCCCTCCTTCCCCGGGTACCTCACCGCAGGTACGGCGTAAGTCTTGCCCTTCTTTTGGGGCCGCTCAGTCTTCCTTTCCCTTTGTTTTGTATTAGCCATTTTTGGGTTTTTTTTTTCTTAGGGTTGTGAGTACAGGGGGGTGTATCGGACGCTAGTGTTTTTTTTTTCCTCTTCCGGGACCCCCCTTTGCTAGGTTTTGGGTTTCGTTTTTTTTTCCGGCAGCCCCCCCGCCCCTGTTGCTCGGCGGGTAGAGCGCGGTGTTGCCGAGTGGGGGCACCCGGGCATAGTTTTTGTTTGTTTTTTTTTTCGGTGAGCCTCAGCACTGTTGCTCGTCCCTGTAGAGCGCGGTTTTGGGCCAGGTGGACAGCCGAACTTTTCCCGCCCCCACGCCACACACAATACACACATTACCCAGCCCCTAAATATTTGTTTTTTTTGTTCCTGTGGATTTTTTTTTCCCTGTATTTGGAAAACTGTGGATTGTTGTCATGGCGACGTCCGGCGCGGTGGTGTGGCGCCGCGTGGTCGAAAAAGAAGGGTATAAAAATGTTACTGTGTCCCTATAATTAGTACTAGTATTTTGGAATAGGGTAACTTCACCTATTCCAGGCTGTAGCAGGTAGCCAGGGTACTTTTACTACCTCTTCGCTGGGGGGTCCCCGTCGAGACTCCGACTGGCATTCCGCTCGAAGGTCAGAGTATAGCGAAGCAACTGTGGGCTTCTGTTGAGTCGCAGGGGACCGAAACCTTCTCCTCTCCAGGCTTCCCTCGTAAGGGCATTGCCCCAGAGATTTTTCCTTATGGAAGTCGGCCCCAAAGGGTGACGGGCAGAGGAACTTCCCCGTTTCGGGAGTGGTGAACCCGCCCAGGACATCACTTCCGTCCTGATGTTTCTAAAAAAGCAAACAGCGACGGAGGATGAGCCCAACGTGGGGAAAGAGGTTGCAGGCAGGAAGCTCTCCTTTGGGGAAGAGCGTAGAGAGGAGGGCTTAGACAGGAGGCTCTGCGCAGGAGACGAAGAAGGAATTAGCATAGGGAAGGGGCCCAGCGCGCGAAAAGAGGCTGCCCGACAGGAGGCCTTCGAAAGGGAAGAAGCTGCTCAGCGTAGGGAGGAGGCTGCTCAGCTTTAGGGAGGAGGCTGCTCAGCGTAGGGAGGAGGCTCCCTGGGCAGGAGGCCACGTAGGGAGGGGGCCCGACCAGGCGGGAAACCCCTCCGTAGGAAAATAGACAGGATGGAGGCCTGCGTGGGAGGAGATGGAACAACTTCTTTCGCGGCCTCCCGCTTCTGTAAACGGGGGGTTAATCACCAGGCAGGATAGAGTTAGAGGCCCCAAAATTAAAGCTTCCAGAGTTCAGACCTAGTGAGGACATTGATATGTTCTTAGAGCATTTCGACAAGGTTGCTTGTTCATCCAATTGTCTGAGGAGCAAAAGGCTATGCACCTTTTTTTCTGGATTATTGGGTGCTGCAAGGGGAGTGTGTGCTACTCAAATGAAGGTGCGTCTTATGCAGACATGCAGTTGGCTTGCGTAAGCGTTTCCACCCTTACCCCCCGAGACGTAAAGGGAAATTCAGGTCCATGAAGAAGAATAATGACGAGACCTTCGTGCAGTTTGGTGATAGGCTGCGCAAGACCTAGGGTACTGGCGTCAGTTAGCTAAGTTGGAGCTGGAGGATCTGATCCTCAAAAAAAACAGCTCACCAAAACTGTGTCCCCAGAGTTGAGGATCCCGGATAGGCGAGAAAAGCACCTCAGGATTTCGCGGCTGCGATTCACACCGCTGAGGTGTTGCTGAAGCTCGCAGGGCTTATGGGCATCGCCCAGATACGGAGAGGAAGCCCCCCCACAGGATTTAGTGGCGATAAGGCGCCCACGACTGCTAGCGGGGCTAATAAGGCAGGCAGTCCATCGGGGACCTCAGCACCTCGATTTTGTTTTCTTTGTGGTCGTCCTGGCCACATCAGGAAAGGGTTGCCTAGAGCTGCTGGTAGTCATGGGGGTAGTCCTTTCCAGCATCCTCGTGCCTCGGCTAACGTGGGTTCCATTTCCCCAAATTCTGGTGATTCAGAGTGCCCAGTGTTTCTCTCTGTTGTTGGTCCTCCTTGGTCGACACCATCCAGGATTCGGGAGCATCAACACTCCCTTGTGGATAAGGAATTAGTTCCCTAAGGCCCGGCGGGGCGCCAGTTACGATGTGATGCGGGTTGGAGGCTGGTTTTACTCCACCCGTCCTTCAGTACTCGTTTCTATCTCCACCCCCTACTTCTGTGGCGAAGTATGGGCCATCGCGGTGGAGCGACCTCTGTATTCCCTTATCGTAGAATACTGTCCACCTTTGCTGACGGACGCAGTCAGTCCGTGTCTACGGATCTGCCCCCTACAGGCGTGTGTGGGAGTCACCACACGCGCCAAAGCTAAGAAGCAGGAACAGGGAAATTTCGTTTCCCCCTTCTCCAGCCGATCTCTGACGAGGGTTTTGGCAAGGGCCGATCCTGCTAGCATTATCCGTCTTCAGGCCAGGGACTTGGATGTCCAACGCCTGCGACAACTGGTAGGGCGTCCTGCTCAGTCTTTCCCGACACGCCAAGGTGAGCTTCAAGCTCCACCCAAAGGGGATCCTCTTTAGGGTTTCCACTCAGGCAGATCGTGTGGCCAAGCAGCTTGTCGTTCCCCAAAGCTGAGAGAATCTGTCCTCCGGCAGGCCCACGATTCCCCCATGGCAGGTCATATGGGCTCCAAACGGACTCTCGAGCGAGTAAAGACAAAGACTTCTTTTTTGGGCCCGGGATGAACTCACAGGTTAGGCAGTACTGCCGCAGTTGCGATGTCTGCCAGCGGACAACGCCTAAGGGTCGCTTGAAGCGTGTTCCCCTAGGGTCAGTGCCACTGGGTTGGGGAGGCATTCAGCAAGGTTGGGGTTGACCTGGTGGGACCATTAATCCTCCATCCGATCGCGGTCACCGCTACACTTCGGTAGTGGTAAAATCTGCGAGTCGATACCCAGAGGCTGTCCCGCTTAGGATATCGAGCCCTACTGTTGCTGAATCTCTCAGGCAGATTTGGCCCCGCACTGGCGTGGGCCCCAAAAAGAAGTAACGGCCCGGGAAGTTTGGAAATGGAGAGCGATCATCATCCCTCCAGTGCTTGGACCGGATCGGCCAGTCAAATCATCGACTCATGAGTTAGACAGTGGAACTGCAGAGTCATGCGTTCATTTCCGTCATATCAAGGGTTCCTGTAATACGGATGCTGACTATCTTAGCCGAGCTCCGTTTTAGCATATTGGAAAATCGTCAGAGGGAAAACTTTCCCCCCCAACCAGGGTTTTATCCTTTTTTTGGGGCTCTGTATCAGGTGTAGTGACAGTTGTCACTTCGTGAGGTTAACGGTAGTGAATCACCAAAGGTTCGGATTGTTACCTTCATGTTGGAAGGTTTTTCTTAGTTGTTTGTAAATGTAGTATTATGTATTTCCCCGGTGATTCTATGTGGAATGTTTGTATTGGATTCATCGTACTCTGCGAACACAGAGAGTTGGGTTCGGTCCCATTGTTGTGAAGATTGCACATGCGACAAGGTTCAAAGGAAGCACTGTATCTCAGAGAAACAGATGCTTTTAGAAGGGGGGTTTGTCACGAGTTTGTCACGAGGCCTACGACGTTCGACCCACCTAGGGTGGCGGAATTACTTTTGTTATTGTCGTTGCTGTTGTCGTGTAGCCGTCCTTAGGGTGGCTTGTGGGGCAGTTGCACCTTGGTGTGGTTTAGCTCCAACTTCGGTTTGCTTTCCTCTCTTCTCTCTCTAATTCCAAACCGCCCGTGCTATTCATCCTGCAAGTTCACGGTGGCCGGGACCTTTCTCTCGAATTTCTGTCTGTCGGCCTCTCGCCTGTCTTTTTACCTGTCGCACGTGCTTCGTTCCTTTTAGTTTGAAGTATGCTCACTCTGTGACGCAGCATGGCATGTTGGGCCGCCATTGCTGAGGGAGGTTAGCTCTTCACTCGAGCGGAAGATGTCTCTGGGGCGCCTGCTCCAGTCCTGGTTCTTTACCTTATCGTGAGAGTACAGTCAGTACTTTCAATTCCTGCAGTCGGCCTGTAGGAGAGGGACATCATTTTCTTCTGTTTCCGCATCTTCGCCCCTGTCCTCTCGACTGGACAGAGGGTAGAGAGAGTCCTTTGACCCGCCTCTTTGGGTCCCCCCCACGGGGTAGCTGGTAAGCATCGTTTCGTGGTCTGTTTGTTTTGATTTGTTGTTGTTAGCCGGCTTTGTCTTCACTTTTGCGCAATTTTCTTTTTTTTCGAAATTGTAAAGAGAAATATTGTGTGAGACCTTTTTCTCTGGTTAATCCTTTTTTAACCTGGCCATTCTAATTATTTCCAAAATTCTTTCTCCTGTTATGTATCTGGTGATGCGGTAGTCGGTGGGAAGGAGAGAACCTTTGGGGATTCAGGGGGGAACTTGCTGGTCTCGCCCTCGTCCGCCCCTGTCCATTCGCCGGCTTTTTTCCTTCGGCCACCGTCTGTTTGTGTGTGCAAGGAGAACGAGTTTTATGTTCACGAGCGTGCGTACGCATGATTTGTCCCTTTGGATGCGTGGTTGGAGATTGTGTTATTTTGAAATGTGTTTATAAAATGTGACAATTATGCATTGAATTACTATTTGCAAATGTGGGGGCAGTTATTAAGCGATGGTCGCTGTGTTGATTTAGTTCCTAAGGAAGGAAACGTTAACGTGAGTGAGGAGAAAAGGGGGAAGATAAATTTTATATTGTTTTTTATAACCTGTGATTTAAAAGCAGTCTTTTACCTGCATCGTGTGAGAAGACTTGATTCAATGGGTGTACTGTGTGCGTTTAATACACTTCCCCCCGGCCCATCATGCGAGTGGCTGATAAGACTTGACAGCAATGGCAGACCCTACTGACGGCAGGGTTCCAGTACCCTTTCTTCCTTTCCCCCTTCCTTCTTCTTTTCCTCCTCTCCGACTCTCCCCCCAGCTACGTCCTCCCCCCTCCCGGGGGGTTCGCCTGGAGCACGAACGGATGGTGCCACGTGCTGGTCGAGGCCACGGTCTGGCTGAGACCACGGACGGGATGGTGCCACGCGCTGGTCGAGGCCAAGCCTTGGTCGGGACCGAGGACGGCTAGAGGAGCCCGCCGTCTTGACTGGCTGGCCTGGACCCCCGTCCAGGACCCCAGTAAAGCTACGTCCCTCCCCCCCCCCCCCCCCGGGACACGCTCTTCACTGCCCCTTGGGAGTCGAGGGTGTCGGTCTTTGGGCGACTCCCCGCGAGAACCAAAACCCCCCTCGGGCACCTAGTGCGACAGGGTGCTCCCTGCGACTTTGAAGGGGCAGGGATGGGACGCACTCCGTGGTGTGAGAAAGGGTCAATACTGGAAATATTTCTTTATATTGTTACATGTCATTGTGCCGGAATGCTGTAATTGTGATTGTTTTATGTCGTATGGTGAAATATTTATTTATAATCGTGCATGTTGTGGTGTGGGAGCGCTTGATTGCGATTTTGCATGTTGTGTGCGTTGGAGTGCTTGATCGTGATTTTGCATGTTGTGTGCGTTGGAGGCTTGATGTGATTGTGCATGTTGTGTGCGTTGGGGGTGCTTTATTGTGATCGGCATGGTCGTGTGTTTTGGGAAAGTTTATTTTGCTGGTGTGAATAAATGGGGGGTTGTATCGTAAAACTTTATTGTGGGTCCTCTTGCGGAGGTGTGAGGTCGTCACTCCCTTCACTCCCACCTAGAAACCCATCCTGCAGGGCAGACCCCCAGGGGGTGGTCGTGGCGCCCCTACAATGAAATGTTTTTCTTTTTTTTAATGTTTTCAGCTCAACTGAGTACACTGGGAAATGGGGATTCACTGCATAAGCTGATCCTCAAAACTCAGGTCTTAACACTCAAACTTGCAAAATCTAGATAGGGATATAAAGTGAGTCATCCCCGCAGACAGACAGGGGCAGGCAGGCAAGGGGTCGTTAATGAAATTTGCTGCCCCCCCCTCCCCCTCTTACAAAAAATGCGGAAGGACTGACTGTATAACACAAAAAATTCAGTGCTTTTTTATGTGCCACTGAAAGGGGTCGTTGGAAAGAGTCTCCACATCGTGTGATTTCAGACAAGCGAGGTTTTGCATGACCCTACAGATTGGGCAAGCACAGAGGTATGAAGAGTCAGACAAGGGAGGAGGAACAAAAAACGTCAAATTTACAGGGAGAGACTTCTTAGAACACACCTGGCTTCAGGGGAAGCATGTCCAGCTTCCCCAAATGGCAAACAGACAGGTCACACAACAGAGCTGCCATGGACACATGTCAGTTTTTTTCCTCAATGGCCCTCTGACAGGTCACACACACAGGAGTGCCATGGCACCTGTGGCTTTCCTCAATGGCCATCAAAAACGGTCCCCAAGACAGAGCTGCCATGGAGACATCACTTTCCTTAAATGGCATCAGACAGGTCACACGACGCGCAGGGCTCAAATGAAAAGGGGCCATTTTCGCATTTCAAGTGTAGCCCAACCAATGTAGACTCGTATGTGATACAACCAAGCTGTCCTAGGGATGGTTTTTTTCACGGGTTACTTCTTTGAAAGTATCTCTGTGGCATCCTCAATGTCTGACAAGTGAGACTCATGAACTCTTTCAATTGTACTCTGCTTTGCACATGACATGATGTGCACTAAAAAAAAGACGGCAATCTCAGAAGCTATCGCATGGTTTTGACTTGCCACACGCATACATGCATACACACACACACACACACACACACACACACACACACACGTCCAACAGGAACACCTCTAGTTGCAGTCATCACACACTACTCCTATGGCACAGGCCACCTGCTTTGATTCTGTTCCAGATAACAAGACAGTAGAAGTGAACAACAAAGGGAAGAAGTACTCAACACACAAAGTCTGGGTTGAATGGCCCACAAACCCTCCTGCCCTGATGCACACAACTGAGACGAGGACGAGGTCACTGACAACCAGGTAATGTAGTATAATACTGGGGTTCGGCCAGGTAGCTAAATTCCTGCAGCCACCATTTGCACTGCATCCAAGATAAGCTAAGAAAAAGGTTTTAAAATAGTTTTCTTTACTTCTGGCAGAGCTTGCCTAACAAAAACAAAAAGGTGCAATGATAGAGACACCATAGAAGCACAGTGCAGCTAAACCAATGGCGAGGACATCAGTTCACAAAAAACAAAAAGGTGCAATGATAGAGACACCATAGAAGCACAGTGCAGCTAAACCAACGGCGAGGACATCAGTTCACAAAAAAACAAAAAGGTGCAATGATAGAGACACCATAGAAGCACAGTGCAGCTAAACCAACGGCGAGGACATCAGTTCACAAAAAACAAAAAGGTGCAATGATAGAGACACCATAGAAGCACAGTGCAGCTAAACCAACGGCGAGGACATCAGTTCACAAAAAAACAAAAAGGTGCAATGATAGAGACACCATAGAAGCACAGTGCAGCTAAACCAACGGCGAGGACATCAGTTCACAAAAAAACAAAAAGGTGCAATGATAGAGAACGAACGAACGAACGAACGAACGAAATTTTATTTTACCAGGGTAATGAGATAAGCAAATTGCGCATGCTTTTTTTCACCCAGCCCTGGGGAAAAAAAAAAAGCACATGGACAACACACAAGTCAATATGGCAACAAAGAGGAAAAAGTGAATACACTAAGTCAACTTGCAAACTGTAAGAAGTAACAGACTAATACTACAAAAGCAAACGACACAATCATGCAAGCATCCATATGCGCGTGCGCACGCTCACACACACACACACACACACACACACACACACACACACACACACACACACACACACACACACATGAAGGAATTGATCTAATGACAACATCAGCAATCTGTACAGTACTGTTTAAACATAACAATGGTCATAATGTCTATTATATTCTTTCTTTCGCATTATATGGCATGAAGAGAAATATCATGTCTAAAATATGTAGTGTACTTTTTTAAAAGTTTTTAGTGCCTGAAAGAGAAATGCTTTGTAAGCTGATTTAAACGAGCTAATGCTTTCTTTATCTTTCACGTAATTTGGTAAGGAGTTCCAAAGGGCCCCTCCTGAATAGGCGAGACTTGTTTTAAAAAGATCAATTCTGGGTTTTCTCATTACAATATTGTTCGTGTATCTTGATTGATTTCGCGGAAATCGTGTGGTTAGTGTACAAGGAGCAAATCCGTTCATTATTCGATACATTATACAACGGCTTTGTTAAACTGTAGTTTATACGATAATGAAGGATTCCAGGGCTAAGTAGTCTTCAGTCGTCAAACTGGTAGTTTTTAAAAGTAGTAACTTCAGAGAGCGTTTATAAATCCTGTTTAGATATCTTAATGTGTTTGCACTGCATTGATCATAGAGTGTTGACGATAATCAATAGATGATGAAATAAATGCATGAGACACCATAGAAGCACAGTGCAGCTAAACCAACGGCGAGGGACATCAGTTTACAAAAAAACAAAAAGGTGCAATGATAGAGACACCATAGAAGCACAGTGCAGCTAAATCAACGGCAATGGACATCAGTTCAACAACCAATACAATTGATTCAAGCACCAGGTAGCAATGACTATGAGACCATGACTGAAATCACAGTGCAATGACATGATTAACTCAAGACGCACATGCAAAAGAATATCAAGCGACATCAAACTACATTCACTACTAGGCTGTTGAACAAAATTTACAACGATCTGGACTTTCATGGTGTTTCGTCTGTTTATTGCAAAAAGTAGAACTCAAATATTTCTAGCGCTCTAAAAGAGTAATCTGGCAGTTTGGTACATTCAGCTGAAAACGGCTTGGTCTGAAAAGGATGAACTTGGTCTTCAAAAGATGAACCAAACATCACTATCCAAACCAGTCTTCGAAGGATGAACCAAACATCACTATCCAAACCAGTCTTCGAAGGATGAACCAAACATCATATCAAACCAGCCAAAGATAACCAACACACTAACAAATGTCTTCAGTGACCACAATCACTAGTCCAACTAGTCTCAAGAAACCAAACGCAATCAAACTATTTCAAGGATGAACAAAATCACATCCAGACTTTTCAAGGATGAACCACTCAAATCCTACAATAGTCTTCAAGGTACAAAAATAATCCACCCAGTCTTGGTAACCATTCACTATCAAACGTCTTGGTTGAACAAATCACTAACTGTCTTCAAGATGAACCAAACATCACTAACCAAACAGTCTTCAAAGGATGAACCAAACATCACTAACCAAACAGTCTTCAAAGGATGAACCAAACATCACTACCAAACTAGTCTTCAAAGGATGAACCAAACATCACTAATCCAAACTAGTCTTCAAAGGATGAACCAAACAACACTAACCAAACTAGTCTTCAAAGGATGAACCAAACATCACTAACGAAACTAGTCTTCAAAGGATGAACCAAACATCACTAACCAAACTAGTCTTCAAAGGATGAACCAAACATCACTATCCAAACCTAGTCTTCAAAGGATGAACCACCAACATCACTAACCAAACTAGTCTTCAAAGGATGAACCACAACATCACTATCCAAACTAGTCTTCAAAGGATGAACCAAACATCACTAACCAAACTAGTCTTCAAGGATGAACCAAACATCACTATCCAAACTAGTCTTCAAAGGATGAACCAAACATCACTAACCAAACTAGTCTTCAAAGGATGAACTAAAATCACTGACCAAACTACAGCCCCCAAGACATCCCCCTTACCCTCACTCCTTCACTGGCTTCGTGCTCCGCCAGGAACTTGAGGACCTGCGACTTCTCCAGCTCATGGAAGTTGGCCCGCTCCATCACGTCTTCCAGCTGCTGAAGCAGCCAGAACTCGTTGTCTAGCCTCTCCCTGCGAGACACCTTCCTTGTCTGCACCGTGTCCTTGTCAGGGTTGATGGGTCAAACAGCAGCTGCACAATACGAAAGTCAGTGATCTGGATAGTGTCTGTACCATGTTCTATAAGTGATAAAGGCAAGTGTGATGTGCAAGAATGTAGGTGTGCATCCGTACTGATAAATTGTTATTCATCTTGTTCATACACACATACACACTCGAATGAGGTTCAAGAGATCTTCTCAAATTCTTTACGGAAAATATTTTCAGGTTCTTTTTGCTTTGTATCAATCATTTTTGAACAAGCACGAACTTAGAACTGGGTGCATGATTTCCACCAAATAGAACTCTACTGTGAGGAACAGCTAACATAAATGAATTGACAGGTTATACAAAGAAAACTGGCTGATTTCATTTATGGGGAAACAAAAACAGTTAATAAAGTAAATAAAACAAATAATTCATCATCCCCCCCCCCCCCCCCAAAAAAAAAAAAGAAAAAGAAAATGAACACTTTTCTAAACTGTTGTAAAAACTATCTGTGCTTCTTTCACACTGATCTGCTTGTCCTGTTTTCCAGAGCAGAGTTTGTTGTTCGCTAGGGTCTGCTTCACAACATCTAAAGTGAAAAAGTGATTTAAAACTGAACGTCACCCATCGCAGCCAACCTTCAGAACTCACCAATTTGGAAACCCAGGCTTGAACAGGTGGGTGGGCTGAAGAAAAGGTCATTTGACTTTTGACTGGCCACAGTTTAAATCCCTACTGCTTCAGCTGGCAACTGTGTTCTATTGAAAAGCTGTATTTTCCACAACGTATAACTGCCAACATTTGCATCATTCAGGTTTTATTCTGTTATGCTTTATCACCCCTATAAGCAAAAAAATACCCCCAACCCCTACATCTTCTAAGAAAACTTTGAAATTCTGGATTAGAGCGCAAAATTCAGGATTTCGAAAAGATAACTTACAAGCACCATTTTTTTTTCTTCTAATCTGTAGAGTTGGCAGCAATCGTCATCATTCATTTCTTAATCTTTTAACTACCGATCAGCCATTGTTCCTCACTACCAGCCTGTCGAGGGGTCAGTGTCCTGTTACCATAGTGAAGACATTTTGATCTAGCTGCATTCTAACAGAGCTGCATTTCTTACCCCCCCCCCCCCCCCCCCTCCCCCGTGACCTCCCAGCTGCCTTGCTGTAAAGTGATGGTCTGACATTCCAAAGAAATGACAAAAAGCTGGAACCTGGCAAAAGCTCATTTGATCAGTTGTTTTGCACCACAAACCTGATTTTTTCTTTTTTTTAAATCTGGATCCTTCTTCAATGAAATGATCACTTCAGGATGAAAATGTGATAACCGCCACAACAGACAGCTGACTGACACATCTGGTTCACATCACAATGTACTGTGACAGTTTTGTAAATTTTAATCCCCAGCACAGTCTAAGTTCATATTAAAATGAATAAAAGGTAACATAACAGATTGAGATTCATATGCATTGTTTTCTACTTATTCAATAATGTTTTAGGTTTTATCTATATAAAAAATATATAACTGCAGTGATCCAGCCATATCAATAACATACCAGTTTGACTTGGAGCACTGATCGTGCATGCGCATGTGTGTGAGAACATAAGATAGATAACTGTTGCTTATACCAGACGCAAGGGCACATCAGGCTGGTGTGAGAACATGATGACTGCTTAACAACTGAATGAACTAGTGGAATAACCCAGCATTAAAGCTTTTGTTGCATTTGAGATGATTTTAAGCAATGTCTCTCACTATCAATGCCTACTGTCAGCAGCCATTTCACTGGGGAAGAAAGGTGTCATCAGTTATCAGGAATTCAGTGCACTGTACTGCCATCTTTGTTTAGCGTTATCAGCCAGTCCCAAGATATTCTACCCATATCTGGCCAACAACTAGCTTCGCTTGCCACAGGAAACAAAGAGAAAAGGGTCACCTGCCCATCTGACTAGCATAAACTAGCTGTCCCACATCTACGCTATGCAGCCCCATGGAAACATTCCAAAGAATGGGACAAAGCCTGTCAATACAACAATAAACAAATAAATAAGCAAACATCAAATTTCACAGCTTCTATTTTCTTCTACATTTAATTCCAATACAGAGCTCATCCACACAATGTGCTTATCTCCCTATTTTCCTTTTGACCAGGGCACATGTGTACGCCTCTCCCAAAAGCACTTGCTATGACATTGCCTTCCATCTTTACATTTTTGGCTGAAGATGCAGAATAAACATTGTGTGCGAGGGCCCACAGATCTAAGTAGATCTCTACCTGATCCTCAATTTCTCACTCATTCAAAACTTTCTTTCTTTGGAACATTGATCCACTGGGACACATCATTTTAGTTATCTCTAGACATTATAGTTCCAACACTGCAAAGATTTCATTCTTACAACTTACACAACACGTTGTTTTCATTTGTTATCTATCTCTGTTTGCGACTTACTGAAGGGTATCTTGATTTACTTTTCCTTTGGGCCATTTTCCATCTGAGTTTGCTTTGATCAAATGGTAAGATCTGTATTCACTTTCTAGAAGATGCGGTGCTATACTGTTGCCATGGCAAGTGAGCAGAAGATAATCTTTCTGGAAGCATAATCCAGAACCCCAATCACCTCATTTGGGTCAACAAAACACTCACTGTCATAAATAAAATGAGAATCAACTGGTGAGACCTACTCAAAGAACATCAACCGAACACACACATGCCAGTCCCTGAAACAAACTCAAGACTCCCTCAGCAACCACCCCACCTTCAGCTGCTGCAAGATGCCATGGTACTTGTTGACTATAGCGCTGTCCAAAGCCAGGGCAAAGTCGTCGAAGCGTTTCTTCTCCTCTGCCGTCAGGAAGTCATCTTGCTCCATCAACAGGCGAATGATGGAGCGCCGCGTAATAGGAATGTAACGCTCCCTGCAGAAGACACGAGGAAAGGTCAGGACTAAAAGGGAGAAACACGTGGGGGAAAAGGGAGGGGGGGGGGGGGACACACTCAAAATTGCAAAACTGTCTGGCGTATTTTATGCTGCATTCTGACTGGCTACAATACACCACTATAGCCGCAAACCTGAAGGACTACAGTTTTGGGAATCAGGGGATTAAGAGGTGATTCCCTTTTTGACTGAATGCATGTTTACCCCTACTGCTTCAGCTGATGAATGCCGTTTTGAAAGAGAAAATGCATTTTCCACAACATGCAATTTGCAAAATTCACAAACATGTCCTTTGGGCTTTATTCTGCAATACTCTATCAGCCCTATGTTTAAAAAAAAATTACCTTAAAATCCCACATCTTTTCCCCAAACATTAAAATTCAGAATATTTATACAATACTCTGGATTTGGGGAATGCTTTTTAAAATAGGGAAATTCCAGAGAAAAAAAAATGCAAGATTTGGCAGCTATACATCATCATTCTCAAACTTTCTAGGAATTCTTTTTTTCGGGGAGGGGGGGGGGGGGGGGGGGGGGGGGGGGCTGGCTGTTTTTCAGACTTTCATAAAATGGTTTTGGCTGTGATACAGAGAGAGAGAGAGAGAGAGAGAGAGAGAGAGAGAGAGAGAGAAATTTGTAATCTGGATTTTTCTGGGGTCAAAGGTCACCTCTGTTCTGGGAACCACTGTAACGGCCAGCTGAGGACAATGTTCATCACCTGATTTGAAACTGGTTACCAGAGTCTTCCTGTATGAACAGGAGATCACAGCCACCCCCTTGTCATTTAACACAGTCAGTACTGCTCACCTTCATCAGTGTGCTTTCACCGTGACTGATAATGACGCAGGCCAACGGGTGTGAAAAACAATGCCAGTCATTTAGTGTTGAACATGAAATCAAAACATCATAATCATAAACTATACAACATGGCTGAAAATTGTCACCAACATACTGTTCTTCCTTATCAGCCTTTTCTTAAAATCTGTCCCTGGTTTCTCCTGTTTTAGAGTCATCATTATGTATTACAGCATACATCTCCTCTCAGTTGAACTCACTTACCTCCCTTCATGTACCTCCCTTGTTAAAAAACAAATTGCAAGCTGGTAACTGTTTTAGGACCTGAAGTCTTTCTCCCCCTTTTCTCTGTTGTTGTTGTTTTCTTTTTGAGTTAGGATGAAGATAAAATAAAGTCATTCAGGAACTTCATTCTTCTTTAACATTAAATACCTGAACGTAAATACCTGCTCATAAATCCGGAACATGAATTGAAACTTGCACTTAACATTCCTAACCCAAAGGAAAGGTCCATGAACAAGAACATGTGCACAACCAGCCGCCGTGGCAAAGTGGTTAGCGTCAAGGGCTCCCATCTGGGAGGTCATGGGTTCAATTCCCATCAGAGCCATGTGGGATTTTTCTGCCCTGACTGGCTCCTACCCAGTGTTGTTTGTTACAGGCTCAATTGGGAAGACTGGGACCACACAGTCATGTTTCATCCACTTAATCTATTCGCGACGCGCCGTGCGACGGTGATGGCAACTCAGTCGACCTGTTCACGACAAGCCGTTCCGTGGTGACAGCAATGCTGCTGTACTCCCTGGACGTGCCGCGCCTCCGTGACGGCACAACTATAAAAAAATATCCCTCTTCTCTCGTCTACAGTCTAAGGGATGCAACTGTCCTAAATATTCACAGCAGGATTCTAGCCACTGGAAGGGTAAGTTTACATGCACTAGCGATGACCTTTGTGACCCCAGAGTAGTCTGAACAAAGAGACCCGTCTGGCACTGGGAATTTCTGCAAAAGGCACGTGTGGAATTTCCTGCCTTGCCAACATATAGGGCAGAAGAAGAACGACATGGGGTTAATACTGAACTGGTTCAGCAAAGTGGTTCAGAACATGAAGGGGGTAAAGGTGTACAAGTTTACTGAAAAGAATCTGAGCTTGATTAATTTGCTCTGTATACTAGTTTTATACGTCGTATCATCAAAAGCCAAAACAGCGAAAAACGTGTACAGTGTGCAATGATTTAATTTCCTTTTTTTTTTTTCAAATTTTTCACTTGGATTACACATACTGAATACCTCAGGCTTTCTCTACATCTATTCAAAATAAGAGCGAAATTTCATGCCCCTTTTCTTCCTCCTTTGCTGTTGTCATACTAACCAAACAAACGTAAACAAGATTGTGTTCTACTACGTTTTACTTATGTTGTTTCCTAACTGTAGTGTTACTTTTTTACCCAAAATATATTTAAGTCTATGCTCATTGCAAAGTTAGCGTTTTATCCTTTCCTTTGATATATAACAATTGCTTGTTAGGTTTATAATAGGGGACGTAAAACAATATCAAAAAGTGCAAAAATCGCGCATCTGCAAAAGTTGTGCCACGTGCAGTGCACGCATCTGCAGGGAAGTGACGTTGCTCTGCCACGCCTGTCGTGAAAGTACTAATGGATGCATCTCTTGAGTTTTGCTAAAATTTCATAACCAACACTGCAGACGTCTGTATCTCTCAGGCTTGATTGAGGGCAGGATATATTATGAAAGTTAACGTAGAATACAGCCCTGTCATGCAGTCTCAGACTGGAATGGAATTTTGTAGCATCATCTCCATCATCCTTATTCTCATCGATCAAGCATGAAAAAAAAAATCCCAAATTCTGTGGCCCTTCATGCCCTGTACTTGTGATGACCTCATTTTTCGACAGCTATGGCCTTGGATTGATTCCATCAGGGTCACCGGTATCAGCAAGTTCATGGGGGCTATCAATGGACAGACGTGGGCACCTTCCAGGGTGTGAGCTCACTCACACTGGCTCCATTTAATTATGTCGTCAGTTGGGGGCTTGGTAGGTGGTGTCCGTATGCTGGATCAGAACAGGCGCCACTGAACACCACAAAATGATTCAGCAGCAGTGCAGTGTCTCTTCTGGCGGGTTGCCTCTTGATGGCTTGACTCTGACTGCTCCCTATGGATTGCTGGTGTCGGGGCTGCGTCGGCTGGGCTGGGCTGTGGCTGTGGACGGGATGTCAGAATAAGCAGTGTGGATGCAGTGCCACTGAGGTGGCACAGAACATGAACAGCAAAAAAAAAAAGATACAATAATAAATTTACAATCCACTCACCTGTACAAATCCTCAGGATCAGCTACCTCCAACACTGGCTGTATTGTTTTGGCACCCTCACCTTAAAGACAAATGACACACATCAGTTTTGCCTTCTGTTCAACAACAGAAATCAATCTTCTGTTTCTATTTCCCCCCTTACAAACATGTAAAGGAGAAGAACAAGGATTTCTTTTAAATACAAGTAAATCATTTCTCATACCATTCCACACAATACTACCCTAAACTGGTCGGTGTGATGAATGCTGAGTAGGGAAAACAACTGCTGATATCTCATTTCAAAGCACTTCTGTAAAACTTCACAGACATGCCAAAGTTATAACCAACAACAGAAATATGAACACTTCATTTACTGCTAAAAAAAAGTTACACTGTGTAAACCACTGTCCAAGTTTCATTACTGGTAAAACAGTATCTGACAACGCCAAACCAAATATACCAATTTACAGCAGCAATGTAAGGTACAAAAAGCACACACACACATCCCATTATCAAGAGGCACAACACCGTACACAATACTGCCCACTGCTGTTATCACATTCAACCCATCACCATTAACTGCAACAAGGCGAAGAATGCAGCACGCCTCAAATTCATTCATCACCATTAGACAAACTGTGACAAACACAGATACTGTACTGATTATATTCACCCCATCAACAGCAGGCACAAGGTAGTAAGTAACATCACACTGTGCACATCACATGCACCTCCATTAACACTCTAAGGCAATCAAACTGCACACCTCACATACAGGGACAACACAGTAAACAGCACAGCACGCCTTACATTCATCAGTTCAACACCAGGCACAAAGTAGTAAGTAACATCACACTGTGCACATCACATGCACCTCCATTAACATCAGGCACTCCATGGCAATCAAACTGCACACCTCACATACAGGGGCACAACACAGTAAACAGCACAGCACACCTTACAATACATTCACCAGTTCAACACCAGGCACAACACAGTAAACAATACTGCTCACCTAACATTCTACCCCGTCAACATCTGGGACAACATGGTGAACAGTACTACACAGCTCACATTCACCCCATCAACATCAGAGAACAACATGGGAAACAATAGCTCACATTCACCCATCAACATCAGAAAACAACATGGGATGGGGAACAATAGCACACATTCACCCCATCAACATCAGAGGACAACATGGGAAACAATATTACACAGCTCACATTCACCCCATAAACATCAGAGGACAACATGGGAAACAATACTACACAGCTCACATTCACCCCATCAACATCAGAGGACAACATGGGAAACAATACTACACAGCTCACATTCACCCCATCAACATCAGAGAACAACATGGGAAACAATACTACACAGCTCACATTCACCCATCAACATCAGAGAACAACATGGGAAACAATATTACACAGCTCACAATCACCCCATCAACATCAGAGAACAACATGGGAAACAATACTACACAGCTCACAATCACCCCATCAACATCAGAGAACAACATGGGAAACAATACTACACAGCTCACATTCACCCCATCAACATCAGAAAACAACATGGGAAACAATATTACACAGCTCACATTCACCCCATCAACATCAGAGGACAACATGGGAAATAACACTACACAGCTCACATTCACCCCATCAACATTAGAGGACAACATGGGAAATAATACTACACAGCTCACATTCACCCCATCAACGTCAAGAACAACATGGAAACAATATTACACAGCTCACATTTATCCTGTTGTGGATTGCGTGTGGCGCTCTTTCAGTCTAATGATGTGTGCCCGTGCATGCGTATGAATACATGTGTGCGCATGAGCATAATTTTGGTGCCAAAAGCCGGGATAAGATGCCTCTGCTATGTGTGCAGCTGGTATTGGTTTAATTTTGTGGAGAAAACTGTTTTTAATAGTTTTATGTGACGTTGCTCATTTTTGGTTTTGGTGACTGAGAATATGAATCATCTAACAGTTTCTTTCACACAGTAACTTTGGATTTGTGGTTTATAAGTGGATCGTAAATATGTGCGATAAACTGAAGACTGTTATAAAGTTGCCTGCAGCTGCATGAAGCTGAGCAACTCGTAGTAATAAATTGGATGAAATTTGTTCCAGTCAAGCTTCTATCAATCTTGTTGAATTAACAGATGCAGTAGAAGAGTTTGACAGATGCTTGAATAACTTGGATGAAGCACAGGCTAATGTTGAATTTGAGTCTGATATCTCAGAGATTGACAATGACATCATCAAGGCTGCAGAGTTTAGAGAAAATGCCACAATAGCACTTTTTAAAGCAGTTGAACTACTGTCTTCCTCAGCTGAAATTAAAGAAAAAATCTACCTCCAGTGTGGCAGCATCATCAAATCATGTGGAGGCAAAGTTACCTAAATTAGAATTACCAAGCTTTTCAGGTGATGTCACCTAATGGATATCATTCTGGGAACAGTTTCAAGTTGTAGTAGATGATTCTGATTTACCAGATTTATCTAAATTTTCTTATCTTCGGTGTCTTTTAAAAGGTGAAGCCAAAGCTGCCATTCAAGGACTTTCGCTTTCTGGTGGAAATTACAAAGCTGCCCGTGACATTCTAAAACAACGTTTTGGTAGGAAAGAAAGAATTATTTTTTCACATGAGAAAGCTCAAAATAAACATATGCGCATACACACACATATATTCATACGCATGCACGAGCATACATCATTAGACTGAAAGAGCACCACACACGATCCACAACACACCCCATCAACATCAGAGGACAACATGGGAAACAATACTACACAGCTCACATTCACCCCATCAACAGCAGGGGACAACATGGGAAACAATACTACACAGCTCACATTCATCCCATCAACAGCAAGTACAAAATGGCAAACAATACTACACAGCTCACATTCACCCCATCAACATCAGGGACACCATGGCAAACATCTCACATTCACCCCATCAACAGCAGGTACAAAATGGCAAACAATACTACACAGCTCACATTCATCCCATCAACAGCAAGTACAAAATGGCAAACAATACTACACAGCTCACATTCACAGGGCACGCCAAGTCTTCCTCCAGAAAGTATTCTGTCACCTTTAGACTGAATTACAATCATCAACAGGCAAGCCAAGTGTTCCTCCAGAAAGTAATCTGTCACCTTTAGACTGAATTACAATCATCAATTAACAGGGCACGCCAAGTCTCCTCCAGAAAGTAATCTGTCACCTTTAGACTGAATTACAATCATCAATAACAGGCACGCCAAGTCTTCCTCCAGAAAGTAATCTGTCACCTTTAGACTGAATTACAATCATCAATTAACAGGGCAAGCCAAGTCTTCCTCCAGAAAGTAATCTGTCACCTTTAGACTGAATTACAATCATCAATTAACAGGGCACGCCAAGTCTTCCTCCAGAAAGTAATTTGTCACCTTTAGACTGAATTACAATCATCTTCCTCCAGAAAGTAATTTGTCACCTTTAGACTGAATTACAATCATCAATTAACTGGGCATGCCAAGTCTTCCTCCAGAAAGTAATTTGTCACCTTTAGACTGAATTACAATCATCAATTAACTGGACCTTCAGAGTCATCCCCAAAAATATTGAGTCTGCCATCGTTTGACTGAAGAAAAAAAAAAAAAAAAAACAAGGATATGCTGAGTCTCTGAAAAATAAGTAGTAGACTGTCACCTTTGCTGGCAGCATCAAGGGCGGTCTCCCCTTTGAGCGGCACAGTGGCAGCAGTGCGCACCACCTGCAGCACAGTGTGCTGCCGAAACAGATGGACACGGCACATGCAGGTCCGGCACCTCCAGCCCATGCCTGTTGATCATTCACAATACAATGATGTTAACAACAGACAGAAGATCCCAGTCTTCACAATGGTACACAACTACACAAATGATCTTTATACATGTAAGTGGCAAACTGTAACTCAGAAAAAATGTTGGATTACTTGGATAAAAAAATCAACATAAATTGTTATAGTTTGTCACAAGTGCATGGTCACCAATCTTTTCAAGAGCAAAATGACTCATCTTACTTGATACTTGATACTTGATTTTTGCGGTGTAGAAGGCCTGTATGGCCTGTTCACCGTTCGAGGAAAAGAAGTCACTAGACTATGTGTGGCATGCGTGGCACAGCCTAGTGGTAACATTCTGGATCATATAGGGACGGTGCATTCCTCCAGTGTGCATCCAGTCTGATTTTAAACGCACTGACGGATGGGGCGGTTACGACATTGTCCGGAAGACTATTCCAGGCTGTGGCAACACGCTGGGAGAAGTAACCGGCTCGCATATTCAGCCTGCAGTGTCCCTTGGCTAACTTAAGACTGTTCCCCCGGGTGTCCTTGGAAGAGGGGGAGCACTGGTCGATCTGTGTCATAAATCCCATGGACGTATTTGTACACGTCGATCCCGTCACCTCTGGTACGGCGATGCTCCAAGCTAGGTAGCTTCAGGCTAGCAAGACGTTCTGGGTAGGGGAGATCCTTCAGGGGACCTATCAGGCGGGTTGCTCTCCTCTGGACATCTTCCAGGTCTCTGCGGAGTGTCTTGTGTCTTGGTTGCCAGACTGAGTGGCCGTATTCCAAAGTTGGTCTCACTAAGAACTTGTAGAGTGAAACAAGGGTTTCCAGCGTAAGATGGTCAAAAGTTCTCCTTATAACGCCTAGGGTTCTGTTGGCTTTTGCTGTTATGTGTGCCACATGATTCTTGAAACTCAAGTCTTTGTCCACCAACACACCCAGGTCTTTTTCGACGTCACTCTCCTCTAACCAATGAGTGCACTCCACTCCCTGGGGGTTGCGTCCCTTCATGCAGTAGGTGGCTGCTTCCTTTGGATGGCCCAGTCTCAGGACGCTGCACTTCTCTGGATGAAAGCGTAGTTGCCAGTCTGTGGACCACTGCTGTAGCCGGTCTAAATCCTCTTGAAGAGTAGCCCTAGAGTTGCTGTCGTCGCTACGCATAAAAACCTTAGTGTCATCTGCAAAGAGCTCAATATGGCTGTGGACATGGCAAGGCAAGTCGATGTACAAGACGAAGAGGATAGGACCTAGGACGCTGCCTTGAGGGATGCCACTTGTCACCCTTGCTTGTTCTGATCTTACGCCATTTACGATGACCTGCTGTGACCTGTCGGCAAGGAAATCCCTTATCCATTCGAGGACCTTTCCACTGATGCCATGAGCTTCCACTTTGGCCACTAATCTGCGGTGGGGCACACTATCAAAGGCTTTCATGAAGTCCATGTATACTGCATCCACCCCTCCTCCTGCATCAATCATCTCAGTCCAGATGTCCAAGGTCTCCAATAGCTGAGTCGTACATGATCGTCCCTGAGTAAAGCCATGCTGTCGCCTGCTGATTAGTCTGTTATCCTGGAGATGTGCTAAGAGCTGTTCAGAACAAGTGCCTCCATAGTCTTGCAGAGTATGCAGGTTAGGCTTACTGGCCTGTAATTGCTTGGGCTGAGCCTGCTGCCTTTCTTGAAGATCGGGGTGACATTTGCAGTTCTCTAGGTATCGGGATCTTTCCAACATCCAAGGACTTCCTAAAGATGATGCTAATGGGAGTGTCAAGGACGTCAGATAACTCTGCCAGCATACGTGGGCTGAAGAGAGGTAGGTGAAGGGTATGCCTCCCTCCAGAAATGAGGTTGTCAGTTGACACAATACCTTTTCACTGAAGAGTAAAGGCTTAGTGCAAATCAATACTGTTAAAGACAAATGTACTGTATTCTTATTTATTAGGAAATGTTGGTCTGCAGCAAACTAACGCCCTACTTTCTCCCTGTCTCAATATCATTTTCTTTTTCTTTCCATTATTGCAAAACTAGTAAAATATTGACGAAAATGGTAATTCCGCGCTAAGGTTTACAATTACTGAAATCTGTTCACAAAGGTAAGTTATGGTACAACTTCAAGGCATTTATGATTTAAGCAGTCAAGTCGTCCTGACAATTCAAAACAAATAAACACACAAATTTTACAATAACTTCTTTTTCCGATCACCAGATGAGTATCAGACATGACATGTAAAGCGCTTAGAGCTTGGTCTCTAACCAAGGATAGGCACTATATAAGTATTCATAATATTAATAATAATAAACATATGAGTACACTGATTACTTAACCCAGTTGTTTAACTGATAGTCTTTAACTTCTGACTTCCAACAGTTGAGTATCAGACATGTGAGTACACCGATTATTTCACCCGGTTGTTTAATTCATAGTATTTAACTTCTGACTTCAACAGTTGAGTATCACTATCAGACGTGTGGGTGACAGCCCTGATGTGGCCCTTTGCGGTCGGCTGGGCTATAAGCAACATTATCTTATCTTATCTTATCAGACATGTGAGTGCACTGATTATTTCACCCGGTTATTTAACCGATAGTCTTTAACTTCTGACTTCAACAGTTGCAGAAATGATAGTTTGTTGCTGCTTTCAACTGTTGCAAAAATTTATGGCATGCACCCAAAAAGTTGCAAAAACTGAAAAAAGTAAAAGATCTAGCACCATTTTCCCACAGACAGCCTAGCCCTCAGCATGGGCTGCCAAACTTTCACATGCATTTTCCAGTCCATTCAATGGACTTGGTCCCGAGGTTGCCACTCCAGGCCATGATCAGGATGCATTCCATTCAGTCCCACTTTAAAAAAAAGAAAAGAAAAAAAAGACAGCTGTGTGATCCAGAAACCATGGCACTAATTCAGTTATATCATATATGGGCTGTTGAAAACATTACGAAGGAAATTAAAGTCCTGTGTATGGCATGTCCTAGTTTTTTGCACACCCAGCAAGATTATAGTTTATACAAAAAAGTGCAGTCCACTGCCATGAGAATATGTGAAAAAAAGAAAAAATCAAAACAGGATTCAAGAAAGCCAATGATTCCAACCTTAGGATTTGAAATAAAAGCCACCATGTACCATTCCATGGACAGCAAATGGGGCCATGTCAATAATCATACCACAGAAAGTGAAAAGCCCTTCCACTTCTTCGCTTCCACCCAATCTAGAAAACATCATAAAAACAAAACAGTAAGAGTGTGGTGTTGTGTAATACCTGCCAGGCTGAGTGATTCTGAGTCAAATGTAAAAAGCTGTATGATCTCATCCAATCAACTTTATCTAGAATTGGAAATCAAAATCAGATGTTAATATCCTAGATGATTTTTGTTTGGGATCCCGCATGGGCTCTGTCACCACCAAAGCCAACATGACCCACCAGTGCAACCTCAAGACAGACAACATGCAGACAAAGCAAATGGAATATTATAAAGAACTTGTTTGTCCTATACTTGAATGTAAAGCCAGTGTGTCACAGTGTGTGTGAACCCTTCACTGCCACTGATATCCAGGTGACTGAGAAGGTCCAAAATCCTGGTGACTGAGAAGGTCCAATAGAGGGCAGCCAACACATCTTTTATCAATTCAATCCAACTCACTGGACTGTCACATGCTGCAAAACAACAAAGATAAGCTTGCCTGGAGATAATTCTGCAAGTCCTATTATGGGCTATCTCCGTAAATTCAAACTACCTACCAAAACTAACAGTCAACAGACTGAGCTCAAAGAAAAAACACTTGCAGCAATGACATTCTGTCCTGCATAATACAGAATAAACAGACGTCCTTCTTGCTTTTGACATTATGGAATGGAATGCTCTACCAGTACAACTGTCAGTTGTGACAGCTGCGTCACTCAACTGTTGTACAGTCAAAGTGGCATCCCTTCTTTGATCCTGCAAGATGATATATATCGTACCCCTCTCCTTCCTCCCCACCCCCCCCCCCCCCCCACCACCACCACCACCACCCTTTTCCCCTTCCCCATCTGCTTCACTGGAATATTTCCTTAGTCACACCGTTTCTCATAAATTTCTGATTGTAAAATTGCTAAGGATTTTCTGCTGAAGCATGTAGGCCCTCTGGCTGGTTACTGAATCGCAATAGCAGAAACATTTCTCCTGGCATGGCTCCCCGCAAGTGTTCTTTCAAACTGCAGCCACCCTCAAAACGCTTGAATCATCAGAATATTGATGCTGGTCGTCAAGAGGAAGAAGAGATAAATTACAAACGCCTGAAATAATCTCCATGGCAAGCTGAGCTATGATTATTTGACTAAAAACAGAATAATTAAGAATCAAGATTAATTTTTTGTTCATACTAAAATGTTGCTATGGGAGCAATGAAGCTATGGGGCATTTGCTGAGTCGAAAGATCAGTCGGCACTCGGCAAACATCGTTCAGTTTCAAGAACGCCTCAAGAACAAAAATGTTTAACTCCACCTGTGCAGTTTGCTTGGTTCAGCGCACCGAAAAATATGTGCCAAGCGTGAAGTGTTTTACGTTTTAACTAAAGTGTAACAATAGATCGGCTGGACTTACCTTCGAAGACACGCAACGAGCGACATAAGTTCCCCACATCCCAGCCTCTCTCAAAAGGGAGGCTGCCATTTTCACTGACGACCTCACGGCAACTCTTGTATTTCGGAAAATACGAAAGCTGATTATTAGCAACCTTGACCTTAATAAATGTTTCCCGCGAGTTATGATCAGATAGTTCATCTGACAAGAGGAAGTGTAAGGACAAGACAATAATAACAGAATACGATGGATCCTGCTGAAGTTGAATTTCTAGCCGAAAAGGAGACGGTTAATATCGTTCCAAATTTCACTCTTGAGGAGATATACATGATCGGGGTAAGTGATCCAATGATCGTTTCCACGTTTTTGCAGTTGAACGTAAGGTGAGTTGGGCGAACTATCTTTGGTCTAACCAAAGACTGTACGCCGTAGGGCGAACTATCTTTGGTCTAACCAAGATAGTACGCCCTTCTTCTTCTTCTTCTTCTTCCAGATGGGGATGTTTAACCTGCCCGTGCCCACAGTCTTCAAGCAGACTATTCTGGCACACAGGTTGCATGCATTGAGTATTTTCGTGTAGCCGGTACTCACCCGTCTTAGGACATGAGCATCGGGATCTTTAGAGTCCGTGTATGGTCTTTAGTGCATGTGACACAGACTAGACCTCGGTTTATAGTCCCATCCGAACGACTGTGGGGGGGGGGGGGGGGGGGGGGGGGGATGGAGTCAGAACCAATGTTAACTCCGAGGGAAAAATCCCCCTATACCGAAATTCGAACCCGCAACCCCAGGATCACGAGTCCGGCGCTCTACCAACTGAGCTATCGGCCCCCTTAGGAACTATCATTGGTCTAACTCAGAGCTGAGCTCGAGAGCACAGCGAGTGACCTCAGCTGAACTCTGTAAGTAGTTCAGTGTTTGGTAAGTAAGCAGTAAGTATACTGTAATCATTTCTGTTTGAACAAATCTTAAATAAATGTAACCGAACCGCCCAGAGAACGTGGACAAACGAGACACAAGACAAAACAACGCATTTCGACCTCTTAGGTCTTCTTCAGGTGAGACATAACGAATAAAACAACGAAAATTCACTTAGCTTTGATCGCTTGAGATCACTTCAGATGGTATTGGTAAATACAACATAAACAAGAGACTACAATAAGCGGCTCATGAACCCCAGTAAAACATTATTAGTCGATCAATCGATGTTAAAAACTTTTTTTTAAAGTATTTTTCAAATCTCGGGGTAGAACACAAACGTTTGATAGGCTAGTGGAACTTCTGATCCACGAGTCCCACTTACTAGTCATTAAAAAAAAATCAAAGACCCATCACTAAGTATATGTTTGTTTAATATTAAGTTAAAGTAGTAATTTTTTTTTAATCCTGTTAGAAATTACCAGAGCAGAAATTTTATTCAGAGTCGGCTATCTGAAATAGTTGAGTTTTATGTTGTCATAGCGAAAGCTTTTAGGGACATGTCTTTCATTCACGGTAGTCTTTGGAAAGAGTCGACTATCTGGGCTGTTCAGTTTTTATATACAACCACTCGCCTATCAGCTTTTGTACTCATCTCAGGTGACCAGACAATTGAATTTCACCTGCCATGGAAATGGAACATAGATGCCTGGCCAGGTTCAGTTGTTGTGGCATTTTTGTTACATTGGCATCAGAATTAAAGATTACATTGGTGTATGCAGTGCAATCACAGTACGTGGCAACTTTGAACCTGTTTTAATATGGACGGGATGTGTGAAATCCAGAAGACCTATTGGCACCTGGCGATAGTCTTTGGTGGATGTAAACAGATTCACGCAGTCAGCAATGGACTGTGACTCATTGACTAGACTCCAGTGACTGCAAGAAGTCATGTGACAGGCCATACACTGAGGCCTGCTCATCTCCTGCAAAGGTTTCAGGAAAATGTAAAGCTCTTTTGAAAGAAATTCATAATCCATACATGTGTCTTTAAAGTTTTCTGCATAATGTTTCAAGTAAATGTTCTTTTGAAAGGAATTTGTCATGCCAAGGATGAAGACATGTTTCGTCTGTTGTAATGGCTGTGTGTTTGTGGACAGGGTGATCTAGGTCCATTCAATCCTGGTTTGCCCACGCCTGTACCGCTGTGGATGGCAGTCAGTCTGAAACAACGACAGAAGTGCAGGATTGTAGCCCCCGAGTGGATGGATGTAGGTCAGTGCACATGCTCGGAGTAGAGCCACCACCCTAGCCGACTTCCCTGTCCTATCTATAAATCAGATTGAAAAATGTGTGGGTATGTGTGTGAGTGTGTCCTTTGCACTTGTTTATGTGCATCGTGATGTACATTTTTGTCTCATGAGTTTCTGGCAAGGCATTCTTCTCTGGCAGTACAGTCACCTTCCAGTACTGGCTGTTCTATAGACCAATCAGCATCGATTTTACTCATTAACAGTGTCATGAATGATTTAAACATTCCCTGAAGATGAACGTGCCAAGAGAGGATGTGATGTCAGTCGGGAGAGGTTTAGGCAAATGATTCAACTTCACAAAACTGAAAAAGAACATTCAGAAGGGAGGAGGGGAGGGAGTTTTTCAAGTCTGATCACACTTGCCTTGTGTGAGCAAGCCTCAGACACCTGACCATTGTAATGAAATACAGCTCTGGGTTTTTTCTTAGGCACTCTGGGATAGTACTGTGTTTGAAAAATCTGCTGCTGTTTGTTTGTTGTAGTTTCTAAATGATCCAGTTCCAAAGATGTATTCCTGAAAGGATTTGCTGTAAAAAAAAAATTAAAAAAAAAAAAAAAAAGTGGCAGTGTGCGTTAGATCATACTGTACTGTACAGTATGATTATATTTACTAAGGTATATTTTGTTGAGCAGTAGATTTGAACTCTTAACCTTTGGAATGAAGTTCATGCTCTATTGTCCGATGTCTACACATTTTCTTTAATAAAAGAAAAAAAATCACATTAACATGAACAGATCATTGTCCAGTTGATCTGTCTGAACGTTGACAGATTGATCAAAGTATTGTTTCAAATAATGTTTCTAGTTTGTTGAATAGTAAACAAGGCCACACATGTGATATTACTTAGAAAATAGTTTTGTGCTGCGTGTGAAGATATGATACTGAGAAAAAGAGGATGTGTTTGCATGCATCTGCATGTCACAGTAAATTGAACTTTTTTTATATGATTTGATTTGTTGTTGTCGAAAACAGAACATCTAACAGAGAAGAAGCAAGAGGAGAAGGAATCCAAATTTTTCACCGCCATGCCCTGTAGGCATTACCTGGAAGTGTCGCAGCTGCTCCTGCAATGGTAATGACTGATGTGAGAGTCCAGAGGTTATCCTATGCAGTGCTAATGATGATGTGAGAGTCTTATCCTGTGCGATGGTAATGACTGATGTGAGAGTCCAGAGGTTATCCTATGCAATGGTAATGACTGATGTGAGAGTCCAGAGGTTATCCTGTGCAATGGTAATGACTGATGTGAGAGTCCAGAGGTTATCCTGTGCAATGGTAATGACTGATGTGAGAGTCCAGAGGTTATCCTATGCAATGGTAATGACTGATGTGAGAGTCCAGAGGTTATCCTGTGCAATGGTAAGGACTGATGTGAGAGTCCAGAGGTTATATATTGGTGTGAGAGAGACGACAGGTTGCCGTATGCAATGGTAATGACTGATGTGAGAGTCCAGAGGTTATATATACTGACTTCCATAAAAAACGCGAAAACAAAACAAGCTGAAGGTTGGGGGTGAATTTTATTGGTCACAATTGTACTGAGTGGAAGCGAGAATTCAACGTGATTTGATTCATTACACCGGTAATGTGTGAAAATGTCATCAGCAATATGTCTTTTGTGTGGAAAATCCAAGGTCACGTGACAAACCAGCTTGAAGTCCTAATACCGTGTGTGGCCACCATTTGCGTTGACAACTGCTTGACACCTGCGGCTCATTGAGTGGACCAGGTGGTTGATGCGTCACCTTGGCACACCAGCCCACACATGGACGATGGCCTGGTGAAGTTGAGCCGCTGTTGCTGGTCGTGGACGCAGGAGGTCCAACCGTCTGCCAAGTTCATCCCAAAAATGTTTTATTGGGTTTAAATCGGGCCTGAGGGCTGGCCAGGGCAGCACATTGACGTTGTTATGCTGAAGAAATTGCTGGGTGGCCCTGGCGGTGTGTGGTCTTGCATTGTCCTGTTGGAATGTCCAGTTTGGGTGTTGCGCAAAAAAAGGATCGACACGGGGTCTGAGCACCTGGTTGATGTAACGCTGTGCATTGACACCCTGTCCGCAACCAGGACCAATGTTCTAAAAGATGACTGGTCCTATGGCGTGGTTAATGCCAATTGCACCCCATATCATAACCTTCGGGCCTCCCCAGGGGTTCCGCTCTACCGCACAGGAGTCAGCATAGCGTTCACCAGGTCGACGCCATATTCTGACACGACCGTCAGCCATGTCAATACAAAAACGGCTCTCATCTGAGAACAGTATGCGTCCCCACTGCTGCCTGCGCCAGTTGATTCGGGCTTGTGCCCACTGCAGCCTGTCCTGCCGGTGTCTTGGTGTCAGTACCGGACCTCTGTGAGGACGCCTACATGCCAGCCCGTTCTCCTGAAGATGCCGCCGCATAGTGTTGAGGCTGATTCGTTGCTGGAGATTCCCAGGCATCTGTCGAGCAGTGTTAGCGGCTGTTTGCCGCCTATCCCGCAGATGGGTTCGAACAAGATGGCGATCCTCTCTTTGTGTGGTGACCCAAGGACGGCCTGGCCGGGGATGATCATCAGTGGTACCAGTGACTCGCATGTGGTGCTGCAGACGATAGATGGTTGAGATGTGGACGCTAAAGATGTTGGCGACCTGCCTGGCATCCACACCAGCCTCCAGATGGCCTAGGGCACGATTGCGTTCCTCTGCTCGTAGTCTTGGCATCTCTGTAGCGCTCAGACGGCAAGTCGTTACCTGAACCTTGTGGCGCGGCTTTATAAAGGCTGCATGCCTGCGTACTTGTCGCTGGTTATCTTTGCTCTGCATGGTGTGCACGTGCCTCACATGCAGCAACCAGTTTGCCATTTTTGTTGACCCGCAATGCGGGAATGATGTGTTGCTCACACAATTTTTTCACTGCACGTGAGTCTTGGACCCAAACAACTTGCCACAAGGTTCAATATTGTATATTCACCCCTTTTCACCGAAAAATAGCCTTTCAAATTTTCGCGTTTTTTATGGAAGTCAGTTATATATTGGTATGAGAGACCCCACAGGTTATGTATTGGTGTGAGAGAGACCACAGGTTATAGTTGGTGTGAGAGGGCCACAGGTTGTATATTGGTGTGAGAGAGACTACAGGTTATATATTCAATGGTGTGAGAGAGGCCACAGGTTATATATTGGTGTGATAGAGACCACAGGTTGTATATTGGTGTGAGAGAGACTACAGGTTTATATTGGTGTGATCGTGACCACAGGTTATATTTTGGGTTTGTGAGAGAGGCCACAGGTTATATATTGGTGTGAGAGAGGCCACAGGTTATATATTGGTGTGAGAGAGGCCACAGGTTTTTTTTTTTTTTTTTTTTTTTTTTTCGTCCCAACCTCTGCGCCACCTCAGAGGCAGTGCACCCACGCCACTCATTCCGACACCCGTCCACAGCCATAGCCGGCTGGCCCTGCCGCAGCCCCGGCACCAGCAATCCACAGGGAGCAGTCAATGTCAAGTTGTCAAGAGGAAACCCCGCCGGAGGAGACACTGCACTGCTGCCGAGTCACTTCGGTGGTGTTCAGTGTCGCTGTTCTGATCTAACATACGCAGGACACCACCTACTAAGCCGCCTACTGACGACAATAATTGCTTAGTCGCGGAGCCGGCGTGAGTGAGCTCTCCCCCCGGAGGGCGCCACCACGTCCGTCCAACGACAGCCTTATGGACCAGCCGATACCGGTGACCTGACGGAAGCAAACCAAGGCCACAGACGTGGAGAGGACATCGAAATTGAGGTCACCATGAGAGCAGGGCATGAAGGGCCACAGAACTTGAGACATTTTTTTTTTATGCTGACTCATGGGAATGAGGATGATTAAGATGATGCTACGGATTTCCATTTCGGTCTGAGACCACATGACAGGGCTGTACTCTACGCTTCCTTTCATATATATCCTGGCGTCAACAGGCCGAGAGATACAGGCACTGCAGTGTTGGTCATGAAATTTGAGCAACATTCTCAGAAGCGATCCATTAAGTGGATGAAACTCGACTGTGTGGTCCCAGTCTTCCCAACGGAGTCCGCAGCAAACTCAACTCTGGGTAGGAGCCGGTCGGAGCAGAAAAAACCCACATGACTCTGATGGGATTCGAACCACGACCTCCCAGCCGGGAGTCCGCGACGCTAACCACTTCGCCACGGCGGCTGGTCACAGGTTATATATTGGTGTGAGAGAGGCCACAGGTTATAATTGGTGAGAGACCACAGGTTATATATTGGTGTGAGAGAGGCACAGGTTTATAAATTGGTGAGAGACCACAGGTTATATATTGGTGTGAGAGAGGCCACAGGTTATATATTGGTGTGAGGAGGCCACAGGTTATATATTGGTGTGAGAGAGGCCACAGGTTATATATTGGTGTGATAGAGGCCACAGGTTATTAAATTGGTGAGAGACCACAGCTTATAGATTGGTCTGAGAGAGGCCACAGGTTATAAATTGGTGTGAGAGAGACTACAGGTTTATATATTGGTGTGATAGAGACCACAGGTTATATATTGGTGTGATAGAGACCACAGGTTATATATTGGTGTGAGAGAGACCACAGGTTATACATTGGTGTGAGAGAGGCACAGGTTATTATTGGTGTGAGAGAGGCCACAGGTTATATATGGTGTGAGAGGGCCACAGGTTTTTTTTTTTTTTTTTTTTCTGTCCCAACTCTGCGCCACCTCAGAGGCAGTGCACCCACGCCACTCATTCCGACACCCCGTCCACAGCATTGCCGGCTGGCCCGCCGCAGCCCCGGCACAGCAATCCACAGGGAGCAGTCAATGTCAAGTTGTCAAGAGGCAACCCGCGGAGGAGACATCTGCACTGCTGCGAGTCACTTCGGTGGTGTTCAGTGGCGCCTGTTCTGATCTAACATACGCAGGACACCACCTACTAAGCCCCCTACTGACGACAATAATTGCTTAGTCGCGGAGCGGCGTGAGTGAGCTCTCCTCGGAGGGCGCCACCACGTCCGTCCAACGACAGCCCTTATGGACCAGCCGATACCGGTGACCCCGACGGAAGCAAAACCAAGGCACCAGACGTGGAGAGGACATCGAAATTGAGGTCACCATGAGAGCGGGCATGAAGGGCCACAGAACTTGAGACATTTTTTTTTAATGCTGATCAATGGGAATGAGGATGATTAAGATGATGCTACGGATTTCCATTTCGGTCTGAGCCCACATGACAGGGCTGTACTCTACGTTCCTTTCATAATATATCCTGGCGTCAACCAGGCCGAGAGATACAGGCACCTGCAGTGTTGGTCATGAAATTTGAGCAACACTCTCAGAAGGCATCCATTAAGTGGATGAAACTCGATGTGTGGTCCAGTCTTCCCAACGGAGTCCGCAGCAAACTCAACTCTGGGTAGGAGCGGTCGGAGCAGAAAAAACCCCACATGACTTGATGGGATTCAAAACCCCGACCTCCCAGCCGGGAGTCCGCGACGCTAACCACTTCGCACGGCGGCTGGTCACAGGTTATATATTGCAGGGCTTAAAATCCTCCTCGGATCCGAGAAATTCCTCGGGAAGCCAAAAAATTCCTCGGGAAAAAAATCGATTTCCTCGGGGGAAAGAAACCGATCTAAAACGCCCCAAACGCTGTCCGCATTCGCATATGGTTTGATTCGTATTCGGTTCAAAGTCGCAAACAGCCATTTCGCACCGGTAGCTTTAGGCGCCTAATCTATCAAGATGGCGACTGTGAGAATCATCGAACGTGGAGAGAAGTTTGACGAAAGCGGGATCAAAAACAAATGGAGGTGGGAGTGGACTTTAAAGTCCGTGAAAGTGAGGTCAGATCCCGATGAATTCGAGCGGATCGGTCAACTATTCGAAAGGTTGACGTGCCAGGCAGTGCAAGATGTGTACTGTGCACCACAGACATCGTCTACACTTTCGCGGGATCGTCGCACTGAAAGAGCATCTTGTCACAAAGAGACACCGCGATCGTTGTGCTGCTGTGCAAGGCACTTCTGGACTTCCAGGTAAGATTTGCAATCTTGGATGTACCTTTTCTGCATTAAATCTTGCACTTTTTCTGTGCAATTTTTTTTCCCAAAAATAGGGCTCAGAATGAGCCAGAGTGCACAGATTTTGTTCTAGATTTTCAAAATTTTCTGGGGGGGCATGCCCCAGACCCCCTAGCAGGGCGTGCCTGCTTCGCAGGCACGCATTCGTGGCTTCGCCACTTTAGAAATTTTCCTTGATTTTTGGATAGACCATTTTAAGCCTGATATTGGTGTGAGAGAGGCCACAGGTTATAAATTGGTGAGAGGACCACAGGTTATATATTGGTGTGAGAGAGGCACAGGTTATATATTGGTGTGAGAGAGGCCACAGGTTATATATTGGTGTGAGAGAGGCCACAGTTTATATATTGGTGTGATAGAGGCCACAGGTTATAATTGGTGAGAGACACAGGTTATATATGGTGTGAGAGAGGCCAAGGTTATAATTGGTGAGATACCATAGGTTATATATTGGTGTGAGAGAGGCCACAGGTTATAAATTGGTATGAAAGAGACCACAGGTTATATATTGGTGTGAGAGAGGCCACAGGTTATAAATTGGTGAGAGACCACAGGTTATAGATTGGTATGAAAGAGACCACAGGTTATATATTGGTGTGAGAGAGGCCACAGGTTATAAATTGGTGAGAGACCACAGGTTATAGATTGGTGTGAGAGAGGCCACAGGTTATAGATTGGTGTGAGGAGACCACAGGTTATATATTGGTGTGAGAGAGACTACAGGTTATATATTCAAATTGGTGTGAGAGAGACCACAGCTTAGATTGGTCTGAGAGAGGCCACAGGTTATAATTGGTATGAGAGAGACACAGGTTATATATTGGTGTGATAGAGACCACAGGTTATATGAGCAAGTGACAAAAGGTCGTCCTAAAAAGCCAACAGGGAAAAGTGGATTATTTCAAAATAGTTTATTAACAGAATTTGTCCAAGGAAGATTATGTTTAAGGGTCATAAAAACATGCCATTACAAAGATAACTCATGCACGATGTTCTGCTACTAATAGTAGTTAAGGCATCATAACAAGCATCTGACGGTTGTTATGCGGACATTCAATTTATCATTTTCCTAGTTTGAATGTCTGTTGTACAGCATAATTGTTTCAGTGGAAATAAGATGATATTACAGCTAAATTTCTATTCCAAAAGAAAAGCATCTGTGCAGTTTAAGATCAAGTTTCACATGAGATAGTATGTCCAACATAACAACCGTCAGACATATTGATTGTCTTTATTGCTCTGTTGGAAATATGACAGTAACTGCATCCTCTGATGATTTTCTGTGTTGTTGAGGGTGCATTTCATGTAATGACCAAGTATAGGACCCACATAGCTTTTTACCATGATATGGCATTTTTATCTGACAGTTGTTATGATGTTGTATTGGACATACCCAAGTATTTCCAACAATGCAAAAAATAACAAGTCATTAAAAAAAATGGACATCCTTTTCCTTTGAGTACAGTTCTATTGTATTGTTACATTTTACACATGAAGGCCAATAAAACAAGCTAAATAAGTCACAATGATCATGTAGACACCTTAAATAGAATCCATCTGACAGTTGTTATGGCCTCACTGTTGGACATACTCAACAAACTGCTCATGTGCTGACAGGAATTAGATTATTTATGATCAAAATGATAGAAACAGTTTGACAGTAACAATAATAACGTGTACATTTAGGGCACTGCTCTCTCAGATAAGCTCAGAGCGCTTACAAATCATATGAAAATACATTTTATGGTTAACCAACATAATTACAAGATGTAAACAGATTTTTGCATATTCTGCACCAGACTTTCTCTTCTTTCCTCTGATGAAGAAAGTAGGATGCGAAGACCTAGAAAACACAAACTTCTTTGTCAACAATAATACAAAAATACTTTTAGGTAATTTTTGGAATTAACTGCATAAAAACAAGTGATCAAAATAAAAATGTTCATGAACAAAATCAATTTGGTATGCTTCAGGTGATTTCCAACCTACCTCTTACACACCCACCACTTCTTATTCAGGTTAAGAAGCCATAATTAATGAGCTGATTTATTTGCTACTATTGCCTTGGGGGGGGGGGGGGGGGGGGGGGCTGAATTTTTCCCCAGTACTTCTTCTTGTTCCTAAAATACTGGTTCACTGAAAAACGAGTAGGTCACCAGCGCGCATGTTAAAAAGTAAATAAAATAACATAAAATAGTGCGACTCAGACTGTTGGCCCTGGAGCAAATTTGGCAACAAGGGGTCGCACTCGATATTCAAGAGTTAAAAGCAATGGCCAAATTCAGGCCCAGGTAACCATAAAATATCTGGGGAAGTTAAAATAGAAAATCGTCAATATGCAGATCTCAAAACTGTCGTATCAGTTTGTTTTTTTAAATGAGACTGCATTTGTGGCAATCTTGATGGCACCCGGCAGTGAGTTCCACAGCCGTACAGAACTAGGATAAAATGAATGTAAGAGGCTGTCAATATTTGATGCAGGTATGGTATAACATTGACCGCCATCCTGGTGCTGCTTTTATTCAATACTAGTTGTTCCATTGGAATAAGTATTAGTTTAGCTCTGCCTTTGAAGATGTTAAGTTTGATAAAAGCTCTTCTCTCTTCTAAGGGTTTCCATTCTAATTTCCTCATGTTCTTTCTAGTATTCCCTTTTCTCTGATGTGTTCCCTGTTACAACCGTGCTGCTCTCTTCTGAATCTTTTCGAGGTTATCAATGTCTTTAGATGGTAAGGATCCCAAACTGAGCAACCATATTCCAGTACTGGTCTAACCAATGTTTTGTAGCAGTGGTCTTTAACCTTTTGGGGCAGTCATTGATATTCCTGTATAAGAAAGCTAAGATGTTATTAAATATTTGCTTTCTTACATACTAAATTGTAATGTTCTTTCCATTTAAGACGACTATCTATAATCACGCCTAAATATTTTGCAGCATTGGTTTCTTTAAGAATAGTATTATGAATAGAATATTCTGATCTAGTTGGTGAGCGTTTGTTACATATACGCAACACTTGGCACTTTTGGGATGAAATTCCATTTTCCAAGTTCTTTCCCACTCTTGTAAAGCGTTTAGATCTTCTTGTAGAATGCGTGTATCATTCTTGCTTCTGATTGTTCTATATACTAAGCTGTCATCGGCAAAAGCCTTATAGTAGTTCCAGGAGAGAGATTTCTACTTATGTCATTTATATAAATTAAGAAAAAAAAGGCCCCCAGAACAGTTCCCTGTGGTACACCTGACAAGACTGGTTTACAATGGGATGACGACCCTTCCACAACAACTTTCTGCGTTCTCCCAACGAGGAATGATCTAGCTCATTTTAGCAAAGAAACGCCAATGCGATGTGTTCTAATTTAAGCAGCAGGCCTCATGGTCAACCTTATCAAAGGCTTTAGAAAAGTCTAATAAAATTGCATCTATTTGCTGTCTGTTGTTAAGACAGTTATTAAAATCATTGAGAGTTGTTATAAGTTGAGTCTCACAACTCTTTGCTGTCTAAAAACCATGTGGGCATTATTTAAGAAGTCCATATTTGTCAAGAGGTCCATTATGCTACTATATATTATGTGTTCAAGTAGTTTTGCTGATATGGATGTAAGAGATACAGGTCTATAGTTGTCTGCTTTGTTTTGTCACCCTTTTTGAATAACGGAACAATGCTGGCATCTCGCCACTCATCAGGTATTACTCCCTGGTCCAGTGAAGCTTGGTAAAGTGGTTGGTATACCTCACTCAAATCATTGGCAATAATTTTAAGAGCTTGCCAGGAACGCCATCAGGACCAGTAGCTTTGTTTTTCATTGATGTTGGTCAGTAACTTAAATACTCCTGCTTTGTTTACTTTGATGTTTTGCATTTCAGGGTTTATCATCATCCTTTAGTTAACGTTAATTAAAGGCTTGGGATTTAGAGAAAACGAACAAAACTGCTTGTTTAGTAAATTTAGACTGGATGAGAGGGGAAAAAAAAACATAACTGAATCCAGTTAGTTGAAAAAGGGCCCAGGAAAAAAAAAGGAAGAGAGAGGGGGTGAGGGGGGGGGGGGAGGCTGGGGGAGGGGATACATGGAGGGACTGGGAGGAATGGGCTGGTGGAATCTGGTTGCTGGTCTCTACTCCTCCACATTATATCAAAAAGCATTATGGAAATAGCCTAAAATGTGCACTTTCAATTCTTCAAAATAAATATGTATTACAATGAAATAAACTTATCATTTATTAATCACAAGAGATACCGATGGTCGTTACGACTGACATACTGAGTGATAATGTCTTCAACTATGAGAGTAACAACTGTCAAATAATCGCCAGATTTCCCACTAATCCTATGATCTGAACTTTAGTTCTGTCATGTATTTAAAGAAAAAAGCAAAATAGAAATTCAAGCTGTTTTCTGCCCCAGTTTTACGTATAATTCATTAATTGATACATGATATCCGTCGGTCGTTATTTCGGACATCGCTAAAACGATGTCCTAATCATGTGTCACGCACAAAACATCGCCCGAAAGTTGAGGGAAATCCCGTTAAATTGCCCCACTCTACTTTTGGTTCACTTAGAATTTTAATCATTTACAGAAACACATTGGAGAGAACAGCTGAAACCAATGTTTCTATCATTTTCTTGTGACGGTCGTTATGCATTTGACAGTCGTTACAATTTCTGACGGTCGTAATGATTGTGGACATACAACATTTCCACACCTTCTCTGCTTCGAAGCGCCATTCTTGACGAAAGCTCCAGCCTCGATTTGAAACCTTTCGCCTTGGGTGCTATTTAAAGCACGGCATGGGATCTGTAAGTTCACTGCGAGTGTGGCATAGCAGTCAACACCAGGGGAGAGGTGGCAGCTCTCCTTTGAAGGATGCTGACGTGAGAGGTCAGCGTCATTGGGCGGCACAGACAACCTTCCAGCCATGTGGGTGACGACGGGTCTAGCCTGTGTCGCCGGGGGACGGCTCCTGGAGGTGTGGGGCGATTGACGAAGGAGCGCTGCCTGACTGCGACTACCGTGGCCTGGAATACCGTGCTGTTTTGTGGGGAGGCAGACATGGGGGCACTCCTCACGGGGTTGGGCTGAAAAATTGCCCTCTCGGCCGCAGTCAGCGAGTGCCCGCCAAGTTTTAGGGACTCGTGCAGCGCTCCAGCGACTTTCGTCCTGCTCCCTCCTTGAGGCGGCCTCACGCGGCACAGGACCATCGCCACCCGAGCATGAAGAAGGCCGCCCGGTGGTCCTGAAGACAGCCTGATGTTTGGGGGACAGCAGGCAACACACACCGACCCCTACCGTCGGTCGACCAAGATCCTGAAACTGAACCAACGTTCAAGACCAACTCCACCAAACTTGAACCAACTTTCAAGAAGATAATGACCAGAATTGAGCCAATGTTCAAGAGGAACGCGAGCTCTGGGAGACAAATGAGACGACCCTCACTGAAATTACCCACTACTGCCAGGCGACAACAGTTGCCACAAATATGCAGACTTTTGTCTGCAGGAACCTTGTCCTTAAGGGCCTCAGGCCAATAGGACGTTAATCTCACCATCAAATCAAAATCTGTAAGTTCGTTGTTAGTAGAATTGCGAGAAAAAATACGGTCGTTATTTTCTGACATACTGCTTATTACCGTATGGATTTCGCGCTCGTTTGCTGCCACTGAATCGAATTTGGTTCGGAAAACACCTTTCTCCATTCGGTTACTAGTGTTGTCCGACATGCCGAGTTAAATGAACACGGAACCGAACCGAACCTGATGTGAACGATCGAGAGTTTTGCTGACCGACACGATTTGACATACAGTGTTACGACTGTCAAACGGATTTTTACCGCTTGACAGCATCGAAAACAATCAGAAATAGAACCGGTTTGTGAATTTAACATGTTCACCGTTGATTTTTCTGCATCCTTTATTCATATTGTTGTGATGGTATGCAATTTAGATATCTATCCAGGCTTCGACACCAACCGCATCACTCGTCCGCCATCTTGAACGGGAAAATTTATCTAAGAAAAGCGTACAACTTGGGCATTTTCAAATGAAAGGCAGACACCCAAACTCACCATGTTATATTATGTATCTCTTCAAGGTATTATAAAACATCAAGCAATAAATAAAGAAGCATTGGTATTTTTTTAATTCTTTATATGTGCGATAAATATACAAGGGGTCTGGACGATCACCTTTTGTCACAAGCTCATATATTGGTGTGATAGAGACCACAGGTTATATATTGGTGTGATAGAGACCACAGGTTATATATTGGTGTGAGAGAGACCACAGGTTATACATTGGTGTGAGAGAGGCCACAGGTTATATATTGGTGTGAGAGAGGCCACAGGTTATATATTGGTGTGATAGAGACCACAGGTTATATATTGGTGTGAGAGAGGCCACAGGTTATATATTGGTGTGAGAGAGACCACAGGTTATAAATTGGTGTGAGAGAGACCACAGGTTATAGATTGGTGTGAGAGAGACCACAGGTTATAGATTGGTGTGAGAGAGGCCACAGGTTATAAATTGGTGAGAGACCACAGGTTGTAGATTGGTGTGAGAGAGACCACAGGTTATATATTGGTGTAAGAGAGACCACAGGTTATATATACTGGTGTGATAGAGAGACCACAGGTTATAGATTGGTGTGAGAGAGACCACAGGTTATAGATTGCTGTGAGAGAGACCACAGGTTATCCTGTGCAATGGTAATGACTGGTGTGAGAAAGACAACAGGCTGTCAGAAGTATTTTTTCATGTAGTCTTGTGATATATGCATGTTGTTTCCTGTACAGATTTGTTGGAGAAAGGTTGGTTGTATGTTCATGTGTGATGTAAATCTATGCGAGACACAGTGCTGTGTCTGGTGTATTTTTGTGGAGGGTTTTATTTTTGTTTGTTTTTTATCTTTTTTTATCTTTTTTGTTGTTGAGATGTGACCTTTCTTCATTGGTTGAGACTAATTGTGCTAGTGTGCTTGAGTGAGTGTCATACCTGTACTTTGAAATTGGTGACACTGTGACAAAACTAGTACCTTTGTTCCTCTGTGGTTTGATCAGGAGTGACATAGATCCGTTTATTCCAATCGGAGGGGTAGGTGTATTGGTTGATCGTCTTGTGTTTTGCTGTTCAGTGCCACAGATGATATCCCTCGGGCAGACGAGGTCAAAACGCTAATCAAGGACATCTGGGATATAAGGACAGCTAAACTCAGGAGCAGCATTGACACTTTTGTGAAGAGCGATGCAACTCATGCCAAGGTAGGTAACCCATGTACACCTGTCTGTGAGACTGTTCAGTGAATGTAATTTTTCAAATTTGCCAGTGCCTCAAATCATATTATTATTTTCATTGTATCATTGTCACTTTGTCAGATGATTTCAGACTGAAGTCAGTGTGCATCATTGTCACTTAGATGATTTCAGACTAAAGTCAGTGTGTATCATTGTCACTTAGATGATTTCAGACTAAAGTCAGTGTGTATCATTGTCACTTAGCCAGATGATTTCAGACTGAAGTCAGTGTGTAAGAGAACAGTAAAAAGCCAACTCTAAGCCACTTTCACCCTCCACCGAGTTTTTGGGCGAAAGTGGCCTAAAAGCCGCCTTTTCCTGTGGCGGAAGAGAGAGAGAGAATCACCGGCAGACAGACAGAGAAGAGAGAGACAGAGAGAGAGACAGACAGACAGACAGAGAGGCGGGCAGACACACACACAGCATTTTATGGCACGGCTCGCGCAGACAAGCGACCCTCGCACACAGTGCACGGCTCGCCACAACCTGCGACCAAAAAATCAATAAAGCACACCTGACGGCCCCGTTGGAACTGCTGCGAGACCACGCAGCGTCTCTTATCAAATCAAGTGCCGAGCTTAAATCACGTGACACTTTGTGTTGTGCCCACCATACACAGCCGCCGCCATTTTAAATTCGACCGGTGGGCTGTAAAGACGTTTCAGAGAGAACTTGTGTGTGTTAAAAACATGGCGAGTCAAGGAAGTGGTGTTTCAATGCTTTCTGTCAGTGCTGGAAGTGACACTAATATTACTCAAGAAATGGATGAAGTGTTGTTATCTTCGCAAGGAAAACTTTCCGATCAACAGACCAATCTTGTGGAAAAATACATTGTTTATCATGAGGCCATGGCAAAGTTTTTGACAAAGAAATTGAGCGGCGAGCCTTGTTCTCCTCCCTCAAAGCCAAAAGGAAGCATTTCGTTTTTGTTTCCTCAGCAAAAAACGGAACTCTCAGTTGAAGATCTTGACAAATATTTGAAAACACAGCTTTGTGAGCTGCCTTCCGATCCATTTGATGAAACCAAAATCTTTGAAACTGTTCAAGAAATGACCCCCATCTTACACCGGGCTTGTTACTTAGTGAAAGATAGTGAAAAGAAATCTCTTTCTCAGGCTCTTTTTTTAGGGAATTGGCTTCAGAAAGCAAAGACAATTTTGAAACAGTCAAAAACAAAAAACTGGAGTCCTATCTGAAAGAAGATTTGCTGGTTGAGCCAACTCGCGTAAGAAGACTAATTGAAGTGTCATTTTGTTTCTATTCTTATCCAAAATTTCACAAACTTGCGATTTCTTTCAACGAGTTATACAGCAAACGAAAACTCATCTGAAATACATACAATCCAACCCAACTTTAAAGCATTCTGGCATGATACACATGACGTGTTAGAACCCGCATGGCAGGAGTAATTGAGCCACTTCCACAGCGGTAGTTTTACATAGCGCCCAACAAAACTAGGCCAATCGGCAGACTTTCCCAATTGACCTACAAAGCCCACCTCTAACCCCGCCTACTGGAGCGTCGGGTTTGTTTAGAGGCAGGGTTGTGTGCGCGCGGCTGTAAGGCCACTGCAGGCCTACCACTGACGTGGCTCTAAATATAGTACTGCAGGCCTACCACTGACGTGACTCTAAATATAGTACGGTCACTGTAACCTGATACGCCCTGCCATGCACAGTGTCTTGCTTCGGCTGTTTGAGTGTTTAAAAACGCAGTGTGCCCTTATGCAACTGGATAACGATTTTTGAATGTTCTGGCAAACAAACTAGATAGGGTTAGGCAGGCCTTAGTACATCTACCAGTATGGAGAGGAGTAGTGTGTGGCCAGCACTATCTTCATATAAATGCTCCAAATATACAATGACGGATGTACTAACTACTGGCGATTAGAGCCGCCATAAAAGCTTGGCTACAGCAATTACTGCTGTAACTCTGCTAAAGCCAGTTGCAAGCCTGGTTGAGAAAAGAGGAGCACAGCAAACTAGGCCAAGTCTTACAAGCACTGTGTCTATTGTGTGTTTGTTTGTTGTTTGTTTGTGTGTGTGTTTGTCCTACCCCACGCACGCACGTCCCCCACCCCCACCCACGCACGCACGTTCTCCCACCCCACCCCCCTGTGTACACCACACACACTCCTACCCCCAAGTCACCCCAGTTCTTAATTAAGTTTTTAATTAAGTTACTTCAAGTTCTTAATAAGTTCTTGATTAAGTTTTTAATTAAGTTCTTGATCAAGTTCTTAATAAGTTCTTGATTAAGTCATCCTTTAAGTACAAACCAAGTTCTTATTAAGTTATCTTATAATTATCAAAAAATACAAGCTATGTTTTTATCTTAAATAGTAGATGTCTAATATAGTACACACACGCCTCAAAAAACGAGTCATCGTTGAGGATGTCTTGCTCAGCGTTCTCTGCATAGGTTTTAAAGGAAGGTCTTACATCCGAAGCAACCGCATTGATTACAATTCGGGTCTATGGAAATGTCTTTTATAGACTCCAGGTCTTTATTTATTGACTTCATCATTTTATAATACGCCATGATCTATTTTTATAAAAAATTAAAATTAAGTTCTTAAAATATTATTCCATTATAAATGGATCAAAATGACGCTTTGTTATTGGCGGTTTTGGCGTGCAGTTGTGTTCGGCTTCTGTATTTAGCGGTGGAGATTGTTTGGGCTCTTGTTTTTGCCAGCGTTGTTTATATATTTTAATAACCGTAATAACCGCCCCCAGCAGCAGCAAGAGCACCAAAAAATGACAACAGTTTTAAGTTCAATATTCCATGAAGACTTTGGGGCCCTTGTATCACATGGAGTTTTTTATAGCTGGCATTGAATCAACTTGTTCTGGCGTTGGCGGTGCATGATGAGTCATATTCTGTAACATTAATTTTTTTTGTCTGTTCCACTCTGCTAATTTTCTTCCTGCTTCAACACGCCCAGGATTTTTAATGGTCTCCGCCTGATTCAGCGTTTTCTGCTGATTTTCTGGCTTGGTTACTTTCTCCACCTGGTTCAGTGTTTTCTGATTCTGCTGATTTTCTGGCCCGGGCATTTTGAAGGGAAATAAAATCTATATGATTAAAAGTAATTAATCCCATGATTAATGGCGATAACAATGTTCCAAATCTATAGTATAAATCACACCCCAGAGACTCTAATGACTTTGTTAAAACTGGATCTTGCGTTAAATCATACGTAAGATCTTGTTCAGAATCAATGGGAGCAAATCTACTGACTAGTTTAGTGTACAAACTAAGAACCGTTTGCCCCACACTTTCACCATTCTAGACCCCAGCTGCGCTTCATACCTGTTATGATACTTTAAAATGTCTTGTGGCGACATCTGTTGAATCTGTTCAATGCTGAATTCAGTTCCGAGGAACTGTTTTGTTTTCCCACATGCTGCCAAAGAATACAACCTCTCCTTTTTGGGCATAATAGCTTGGTCATCAACTTGGTCATTCATAAGTTCAGGAAGGTTTAGGCTGCTTTGTAGCTGTAGGAGATCATCACTGTTCATGTTTTTTAATAATTATAATTATTTTATTTTCTAAAAATGACACCGAAAAAACTGTTACCAACCTTGTATACCATTCTGCTGTTATTGGAGGGCTAAGTGTAGGATACTCAATGCTTGGTAAAAGCTTGTTAAAAATAAAGCCAGCAGATCTTGGCAAACTAGACTTTGAGGATTCAGCAAAGCTGATTGCTATCATTGCAGCTTCGGTTGCTACGAAAGATTTTCTAGTTAAGCAAGGAATAATTCCAGACAATATAAATATGTAAGAAAAAAATACATTTATAAAAAATGGCTTCACTCGCAATAATGATAGGCGGCGCTGTGGTGAATGCGCTTGCTTTTAGCGGCAGTAATTTTGCATTTAGTAAACTGGGGAATGACAGCGAGAGAAAAAGACATAACAAAGCTATGGAGGAACTAGCAGCTGCACAAGACGCCTATGAAAGGCAGAGACTTGAGCAGTTAGATTTTATTAATGACACACTGAAAGAACAGGGGCATGCAGCTTACACATTTAAAAATGTTGATCAAGCAATAAAACAATATTATCTAGTAACAGGCAAAAACCGGTCCAGACATTGCCCCCACCAAAATTCAGTGACTTTATCAACCATCAGAAAACAAAAAGATGCAAGAAATCGGGTTTATTGTCGTTGGTATGACCGTCGTGTATTTTGTTGCACATAATATTGGCTGAATAAAAAATGAACAAAATCTATTATTCGCCCAAAGGATATTGGAAGGCATCACAGCAATTAAAAAGCTAAGCCAAGCAGCGGGAGTCATGAACAAACAGCAAAAGAATGGTTATCTAAACAAGCGATTTGGCAAATTTATTTACCGGCGCCTAGACGAATACAGAGACCACACTTTGTTAATACAACTCCAAACGACACCCATCAAATGGACCTTCTATATTTACCCTCTGATAGGATTAGACGAAAAAGATTTAAGTACGCACTTACAGTCATTGACATAGCTTCAAGATATAAAGATGCTGAACCATTAACACAAAAGAGTGCTTCTGCTGTTGCTGTTGCTATACAACTGATATACCAACGAGGCCCTTAACTTATCCTCGCATGATTCAAGTTGATGATGGAAAAGAATTTAAAGGGCAAGTGAATCAATTATTGTTAAAACATAGAGTTACCATTAAAAGAGGCATTCCGGGAGTTCACAGATCACAGGCTTTAGTTGAAAACTTTAACAAACAGTTAGCCGAAAGACTTTTTTCTTACCAGTATCACAGAGAGCTGATTGACAATTCCCCGCAACACAGAATGGGTTAGAAGACTGCCCTCAGTTTTGCGCGCAATGAATAATGAAGAATTTAAAGGGCTAAAACCCAGTACAAGCAATCAAAAGAAAAACAATAAATGTTGCTGAAGGAGAGTCTTCATCCGGCAAACTATTACCATTTGGATGAAAGTAAGGTACCTTTATTTACCGGGGAAGCAGAAGGGGACACTCGCATCAGGGCAACAGATCCATTTGGAGTGTTGACCCATATGAAATAAAAAGAATTGAAAAAGATGAATCCGCCCGTGTATTATTTACGAGAAACTGACACAACAAAACAGCCAGCCCCTCAAAGATCTTTTGTGAAGGAAGAACTGCAGATAATCCCACCAGACACAGTTCCGCTTTAATTAATTTACGTAAACATATTTGGTTTAAATGGAAGGCCAGAAGGAAGCGCAGAACGAAACAAGAATGGTAAAGGAAGAGACCTTAAAAATGATACGGGAATCATTTCAGGCGTGTAATGCTATTAAGGAAACATTTTCGAGGATTAATCAATGCATGCTAAATCATCCAGATCACCTACAACTCAAACCCCCAAATTGGGAAAAAAATTCTTGAAATAATAAAAAAAATTCGAACGCATCAAGCAAACATGAGAAAAGATTTAAATGAATTGGATGAGGCTATGATCGATCTTATAATAAAAGTTGATGAAAAATATAAACCCCCCTGTTTATGCGGTTCTCCAGTGCCCAATTGCATATGAAAACTCCGGATAACAAACACCCGTTTTGTGTTTGTTCTATCTAACGACTTCTTTGTTACAACTGTTGTGTTGATCTCAGTTTGATTAGATCGCAGTTTTACGTTGTCATGATGAAAAGTCTTAATTGCCAAACAATGCTTCTTTGTAGTTGTCATGTGATATGTTTGACTGCACAACACTGCGAGATATTCCCTTTGCTTTCTTAATGATTTTCTCCTGGCTCGAAATACTGTACATTTTCGATCTTAACCCCACATACTCCTTGATCACCCCTCCGGATAATTCATCCTTCATCTTTCCTAAAATCTTCTTGTTAGTAATTGAATGTAAAGGCGAGTCTTTAGGGTAATCAGATGTATCATACCATCCCGCATGACCTTTAGCCACTTCTGTTTCCATGTCTTTATATATGTCTTCAGTAGGAATATCTATAACAAAACTATCTGTATCTGTGTAAAAATACTCTGGACTCAGATACGAGGGCTTAAAGTAGTCATAAAGAAATTCTAACATCAAAAGCTTTGATAATTCTAAAACAGTAAACCCAATAAATACAGGTTTGTCTAATTTGACTTTCTTTTTCTTCATCATTATGCCAAAAAGCTGATCATGAAATCTTCTAAAGCCCTGATAATTGGGTTTTGAAGTTACCCTTAAATTTGTTTCTTCCTTTTGGTGCCCAAAATTTTCCATTTTTGCCTTGGGGATTCTCCATAGTTTTTTCCAAAACAGCTGTTGTTCAAAATTTTAAAAAGTTTTTTTCTGAAGCATCTGTGGTTTAGTTCTAGATCAGGTTTTTCTTTGAGTAGGGTTTCAAGAACTGTTCTTGACCCAAAAGCAATTAGGCGATAAACCACTTCAACTTAAAACCCCGTGTCTTAAATAAAAATGTAAAGTCTGAAAAGGCAGACAAAATTTTTTTTTGCCCGAAGATTAGGTACAATTTTAGGGGGCCTCTGGATTCATCTTTAACTTTCTGCTGCTAATGGATAGTCATTATGCAGGCATTTTTTCATGAGGAAAATTCTAAGTCAATTTTCAAAAAATTTTTATCCACGTCTGATCAGGCAAAAAACCGTTAACCCCACTTTAATCCCATTTTAAAAATTTTATTCGTACCTGTGTACTTTTTTAAAGATACGTAATGGAAGGATTGCCCCATTCCCCAAACCAAACAGATTTTTTGCATCTAAATACAAAAGATATTTTAGTTTTTTAAATTTGGGGGAAACATAATCATCTGGGTATTTTTTTTTTGTTTTTAACAAAAAAGTTTGCACCCCATACTAATCCCCCACGCAACCCTTTTCAATCATCAAAACTTTTGGAAAATCGACAATAATAAATTTCTGAAACTCCAGTAAACTTTAAAAAAGTTTCCCAACCCACCCGGGGCGCAAAAAATGAAAAGCGGGGGATCCAAGCTATAATGTTTCATGCAGGCCCTTTCTATAATTTTAAAAAATACCCCGCCAACAAACATACATCGCAAAAGAAAGGAGCTGATTTCCCCCCCCATTGTTTTTACAATCAAACTTCTGCCACGCATTTTAAACATGCTGGTAATCGAGTCGCTGATGCCTTTCCTCTGAACAGAAAAAAAACGCGCCTTTAGGGGAAATTGTGTCTCTTTCAAAACCTTTCCCAACGTTCATGTACCAAAAGGGTAAAACCCCCTTTTCAACAACCCGTTGGGTCAAAATATTCTTCTGTTATTGGGCAGGATTTTAAAGGGCCATACCCAGTGACTCAATATCCCATCAGGGTTTTTGCATAGAGTCAAAAAAAACCATGTTTTTTAAAAAAGTAAAACAAAATGCCCCTTTTCTGTTTATTGTCCCAATCCCATGCCCCCGGAAGGCCGGGTTTACTGTTTTGCATTATAAGGTGAGAGCCCATAACCCGAAAGGGGTTTTTGGGAAAAACGGGCAGCTTCCATTCTTTGGATCAAATTTTAAAGTTGAAGATTGCATTTAAACTGGGGCGCTGCACCCAAATTTCCCCTAATGGAACAGGCCCTCTTACTGGGGGGTTTTACACTCGGGGCGTTACTCTAAACCCCCCAAATCCAAAAATGGGGGGCTGACCCTTACTGTTTTTTGGTCTTCAGGCGAAAATTATGATTTCAGAAAAATTTCAGTTTAATTAAACAGTCTTGCCACTTGCTGAAATGCTTTTTAAAAAATTTTTTCTGCAGAAACTGGTCCTCTATAAATTTCCCTGTTCTGAAAAAACGCCATCCGCCCCAAACAATAATGAAGGAAAAATGAACAAATCTATGATTACTCATTAAGACTGTTTTTTCAAATTTTTTTTTGCGGTGCTGGCCCTTCAAAAGGAACAAAAACGACTCGAATCTGCGAAAACCCAACGTATGGACTTGTTTGCACCCTTTTCCCCATTTTTTAAAAACAAAATTTTTAAAATCCTGGAGGGGCGTATTTTGTTCTGTCTTTACAGCTACAGAATTTTTTACAATTTTATATTTTTCAAGCGCGTTGGGGACTTTAAAAATTCTTTTTAAACTTTTTCTACAAAATTCCTTTTTTATGTTAAATGTTTGAAAAATGCCCCAAAAAAACCCCGGGTTTTAAAATTGTGCGTATCAAGGGTTAATGGGGCAGCCCTGCGGGCGAAAACTTTAGGAGTAAGCCCAAATACTTTTGGCTTTTCCCCTATTGTTGGGCTTTTTCTTGGACACTTTAATTGGCACCAAATTTTGTTTCCTCTTTCCCATGTGTAAACATTAACAGTTTTTGGGGTTGTTTTGTTTTTTAAAACTGTTTAAATTTGGCCCTACACTAACGGGAAAGGAAAATTTTTTCCTTTGAAGTTAAGATTTTTGGGTGTTTGCCGAAGTTAGTCATCTCTCGCGTGTTCGCGAAAAGTTTAAACCCTTGCAAAACCCAAACCACATAAACATTTTTTTGTCTAAATTTTTTTTTATGTTTAAAACTGCTCTCTTTAAAACCAACTCTCGGGGTACCGGAATGTAACCCTTCCCTTTAAAAAGGGTCCCATTTTAGACTTTTTTTAAATTTCGATCTCTAAGACTTCGCCCTCTGCCCAAACCCGAGCCTCTCATTTTGGTTTTTCCGCGGCGGGCGAAAAACCCTGTGAAGGCCAGTTCGCGGGCCCCCCCGGGGGGAAAAGTCATTAAGAAAAATAGCCCTTTTTGGGTTTTGTCAAACCCCAACTTCAAGTTTTTTCTTTTTTTAATTTTGGTTTATAGTCGTTTAAAAACAGCAAAAATTACTTTAATTTCGGGTCTTTTTTATTTACCCCCGGAACTTGAAAAATAGCATGAAAACACTTGCCTGAAACTTTGGTTGGGGGTAAATGACTTCTAAATCAAAAATCTTTTCATGCTTTTGAAAAACCTCTCTCTCAAGCATTCCTTAAAACAATTCTTTCCGGGTTCCTTCATAAATTTTAAACCATGCGTTTTTCTTTTCAAGCCAAAAAAATTTTTTTTAAATTTAAAAAAAAATACTTAAACAAACCAATATCAACGGTCTTTTTGCCCCTTAAACCAAAAACTAAAGTATAAACCCCCGGGGGGCGGGGTTAATGTGAGCTTTTTTAAACAGAGTTTAATGTCTCTTTTATTTTTTTAAGCATTCCTTTTTTATTTCTGGGCGCGGGCGTTGGAAAAACTTGCCCTCGCCTTTTTTAAGATAAAAAACTTTGTCTTTTGTAGTCATCAAAAAGGGGCCTGAAACTTTTAAAAATTTCTTCATTCCCGTATTTTTTGAGTAAAATAGCGCTTTTTTAAATTGTCTTTTTAAACGAGCAGGGGTTTTTTTTTTTAAAGGCGGGTTTTTAATTAAACCCAATAGCTGTGTGTTTTTGGAGTTTTTTTTTAAATTTTTTTTGCCCCCGAAACTTACAGCTAATAACACAGACCGAAGCAAAGAAAAAAACCCCCTAGAGGTAAAGCTGCGGGTGCGCCTATGCCTGTTGCAAATAGACCAACACTTTTTTCCCTTTCCGATAGGCACTTTATAGTTGAAGGGGGCTCCATTTAAAAACATATTAAAAAAGCTTTAAAAAGGCACGAAAAACCCTTCGTTTGGTTTTGTTTTTTTTTTTTGGAAAGGCCCTTTGCTCTAGTTTTTGTTGCATTTGCGAATTTTTGGTTTAAATCAAATTTTTGGGTTTTTCGGGGGCTTCTATAACAGCAAAATTTTCCTGCTATCTTTTCTCTTGGAAATCTCCGGGCGTAGCACAATTTGGATAAATTTTTAACAGACATGTTTTTTTTATAAAATGAAAAATAATTATTATAAAACCCTTCAAATTTCTTTAAATTTTAAATATTCAGCTGCCCCATCAAAAAAATAAAAACAAATTACATTAACCCGGTTTATCGGTTTCTCTTCTTTATCAATTTGAATGTTTATTACGTCTTTTCATTTTTTCTCCCGTTCCTTACCAACCCATTATCCTCCTTTGGACCTTAGGAAAATTTCCATAAACCGTTTTTTGGTTTTTAAAAATAATCATCAACCTAAAAATTGTGAAGATGAAAAACTTTAGACCCCAAAAGGTCGCTTTTGGTTTTAAAAACCCCCCCACCCCCCAAAAAAATTTTTTTATTTCGTAAAAAGGGGAAAGGTCTAAGCCCCAAAGCTTTATTTGGGTTTAGGACTCCCGTCAATTAAAATTTGCACTTTCTTTAATTTTGGGTTTAAAAAAAATTTTTGGGCTTGCTCTTTTGAAGGGTTCCCTTCATCTTCACACAGCAATAAAATCCCTTTTAAGCGATTTTGATAAGACGCTAAAACAAAAATTTCCCATAAAGTGTCGCCCCCCCTTTCGGGAAAAGGTTGTATGATGAATCCCCCCCCTTCGAAATTTAAAATTTTTAAATTTTTGACATATAGGGCCCCTTAATCACTCGCTAAATCGGGGTTCAAAAAACCGCAAACTCTAACGATTTTTCAAAATGCTGAACTTTTGCTTGGGTGTCTGATGTTTTTTGATAACCCTTTTTGTTTTTCGTTAAAATTTAGTTCAAAAGGACAATCTTTTTTTTAAACCCCCTTGAAAGTAGGGTCCCCATGCGCTTTTAAAAAACCTCAAAATCTAAAAAATTTAAAAGCGATTTCCATTACGCAAACTTTACAGCTACATAAATTTTTTTTGCCGTCTTTAATATCTGCGCGCCTTTTTCAATTTTTACCCGTTTTCTTTTTAAATTTCCTTGAAACGCAAAGCACCCCTTTCTTTCCCCTTTTAAGCCATAATAATAAATGGGTTAAAAAATATGTTTTCATTGTGTAGAGAAAATATTTCTTCCCCCCTCAAGTTTTTTTAAGAAATTTTTTTAACGTTTTGCCCCCCCCCAGATTCTGTACAACTGTCCTTTTGGGGGTCAGTTGTTAAGGGTGAGTTCAATTTTGAAAGAAAACGCGCAAGCCTGGAAACCAATCACTTCAACCCCCCAAAAGGTCGGGAAATCTGCCCAAGTAAGAATTTAAATTCCGCATAAAAATTTAAAGGAAATTTTTGGGAAACCAGTAAAAAAAAAAAACCCCCCCGTTTAATTTTCCCCCACGCCACCGGTTTTTTCAGCTTCAAAACGGGTTAAGAATCGAGCCATGTGCAGGCCTTTTTTTTATAAAAAAAAATAAAAAGATAATTTTAAAACAGGGCAGGAATTGAACTGAAGAAGATTATGTTTTTTGACCCGGGAAGAATGGGAAATGATCCCTTTGACACAGAAAACGCTCAATGCTCTAAATGGGGCAAAATTTTAACAAAAAAAAAAGGGTTTTAAAACATTTAAACCAAAGTTTGGGTTCAAAAAAACCTCCCAAAATTAAAAACCCCAAAATAAATTTTAAATTTAGAAGATTTTCCTTTTGTTTGAAAGGGGGCGATAAAGGGAGAATCGTTGGGCTTACAAAAAACCAGACCCTTTAAAAGGGTTTTTTAGCCAAGAGTACAATTATACAAAAAACTTAGTTTGAAAGATCAAAATCCCCTTGGTCTTTTTAGACCAAATTAAGGCGGAAACAGTTTCCCAAACTTTAAAACACATTGCAGGAACTCCCAACACTAACCAAATACAAAACATGGAACTTGAAAATTAAATCAAAAAAGGGAATGGAAAAAAAAGCAATTGAAAGCAAAACCAGTTTTTTAGAAAAAACAAAAAAACAATTTTAAAAACAAAACACCCCCCCCCCCCGTTGGCCCCTGCGGAAAATACGGCCCTTGATCAAGCTTTGGGGAAAAGGGTCAAAGGGGAATTTAAACCCAAAAAAATTAGCAAAAAAAGGTTAAAATAATTAAACAAAAAAAAAAGAAAAAGAAAACTCTTTTAGGGTGATGACCCAAAAGGGCCGAAATTTAAAAAAAGAAAAAACAAAGACTAAAAGATCTTGAACAAGAAAGATCAGCAAAACTAAAGGCAAAAAACTAACCGAACCAATTTTCGAACTCAATGAATAAAAAAAAGAAACTATCCCAAAAAATTTATATGAAGACACCAAAAACTAGCTTAAAAAATCCGAACACTGTTTAGAGAGCAAGGGGCCATTAGTAATCGTTAAAAACACCCAAAATTTTCAATAATTTCACTGGGGGTTGGCTATTAAAAGGGGGCGGGGGCAAAATTCAGTGCCTCCACCACCCGCCTCCCCCCTGATAAAACATGGGGAAAAAAACAGCTTGGGTCCCTCTTAAATTTAAAAAAAATTTTGCTGGTAAAGCCGTGGAAAGCATTTTCCAGAATATTGGGGTAAAGGGCAGCTTGGGTTTTGTCTACGCAACAAAGTATTTGGGGTTTAAGGGCCCAGCCCCTTATTTGGGCATTAGTTTTTCCCTTTAAAATTTTTGGGTTTAAATTTTTTGTAAGAAAAAACCCAAGTTTAAAAATATGCCAGTTAAAAACCCAAAAACAAGCGCTGCTTTTCAAAATTCATGGGCACGCGAAAAAGAGCCGCGACTTTGCTGAATCTTCAATGACTTTGGGGGGGACCCCTTCGGGGGTTTGGGTGACTTAATCCCTTGGGGGTTTTTTTTTTAAATGCTTTTAAAAATTTTCTTGGGTCAGAAAATTTTGTCGTTTTTTTTTCCCCAACCCTTTTGTTTATTGGCCTTAAAAATTTCATTTTTATAGTTTAAATTAAATTTTTCCCACCTGGAGTCGAGGGCCCAAAGGGAGCATGTAAAACCATGCCAAAAGCAAAAAACTTTCATTTGATCTTGCGTATGAAAAACATTGGTACCTTTGAATACTTAAGGTAAATCAACTGTAGAATTAATGGGGCCTCTAAATTTGCTAAATAATTTTTTTTTTTGCGCAAAGCCAGTAAAAAGGGGCAGTTTTTGCTCGATCTGCCTGTGCTTTTTCCCCCTAGCAAACACCAAACGAAAGTACCCAAAAAAAGAGTCATATTCTTCATTCCCGCCCCATTACCCTTAAAGTGTCCCAAGATAAAAGTTGTCCATGCTTTTAAGCTTTTTGCTCAAAGGGCCGGGCTGAACAATTTTGAAAGGAGACGCCGGGCAAATTTTTAAAAATTTTGTGCGGCCCGAAAAATAAATGACCGGGCCTAGGGCCCTTTTATCCAACTTTTTTCAAAAACCTGTCTTTTATGTTTAAAATTGAATTCGTTACAATCCTTTTAAAAAACCCTTTATTCTATTTGTTGCTGATGGATTAAACGGATTTTTCCCTTTTTTAATGGTTTCTTCAGTTTATCAAAATTCGTCCCGAAGGTTTTTAAAAGAAAAGAAATCTATACACGACCTTTAAACCCCAAAAATTAGGAAATAAAAATTTTAAAGGGTCAGCATACGACACCCACACCCATTTTTATTGGGACAAAAAACAGCCAAAAATTTAAAAATGGGTTTTGATAAAAAAAGCAACGGGGAAAATAAACCACCTTTCTGGATGTCCGTTTTCAATAGGGGGTTGATATCTTCTTAATGGAGTATCAACTTTTTATGAAAAGAGGCCGTCTTGGGGCAAAAGAAATGACGAGGGTGCATTTTTTATATTTTTTTTAAATTTTAAATGCCCCCAACCGAATAAATTTTTCATAAAAATATTTGAATTCACCATTTTTTTAATTTTTTTTTTAAAAAATGTTTTTAACAATAACAACCCAAACCGTTTCCCTTCTTTTTTTTTTTTAAAAGGGCATGCTATTGGGTAACAATGCGGGGCCAAAAAGGGCCGCGCTCCCTGAAATATTTTTTTAAAATCGTATGGTTTAAAACGAATCCAAGGGGAATAATAAGAAACTAAAAAATTAATAAAGCCCCGGAGACAAAGTTAAACCAGTTAACCATACCTGTGGTTTTTTAATGGTTTTGGGTCACCCAAAAGAAACAATTAGTAAAATTCGACATTACTCCAAAATTAACAATGCAAATTGACAACAATGTTAACATTCAACCAAGAAAAAATAAATAAAATAAACCCTTTTTTTTTTAAAAGCTAGTTTAAAAAGTAGCTTTTGCAGCTGACCAAACCAAAAATTTTGAGTTTGGCCCCAAAAAAAAACAAATTTAATGGGAGAAAATCCGCTCGATCTTTCATTTCAATTTATTTCCCAAAGTTCAATTTTGATGAACGAAACACTGATTAAAACTTAATGAGGAAAAGGGCCCCAACTGTTTTTTAAAAGCTCTTCCCTCAGGGAAAACGAATTTTTTTGGGGATTATGAAATTTTAAAAATTCCCTAATTTACAGTTTAAAAAAGTTTTTGGAGGGACGGATCATTTATATAAAAACAAAGACCCAAAAAGGGGGGAAAGTTTTAAAATGCGATAAACCGCACATTTTTTTGGAAATAAAAAAAAAGCGTTACTAAAAAAAAAATTTTCCCCGGAAGAACCATGGGAACATTAGCGCCAGTAAGGTGTATAACAAAAAAATTTAAAACCTTTCAAAACGTTGCGGGCTTTTTAACAGAATGGGGGAGATAGGCGCTTTGTATGGGTTTTTTAGTACACTACAAGATGGGAATTTTAAAAAACCCAAAAAGGGTTTGGGGCCCAAAAAAAAATTTTTCCCAAACTAGAACAACTGCGCAATCAAAGGCAAATAATTTGGGGCCCTTTTAATATAAAATAGTTCGAAAACCGACCTCAAAAAGGCACTTTGAACCAAAAAGGGGAAAGGGAAAAAAAATTTTAAAAATTTATTTCCCATTTTCCCCTTTTTTGGCCCCCCAAAAAAATTTCAGAAAAGCTTCAACTCGGGGCCCAATTTCTTAAGGGCTTAGCCGGAAAAAAAAAAAACGGGAAAAAAAATTGAAAAAACCCCGTATTGGGGGAAAAAGGGAATACATCCCCCCACAGAAGAGAAACTTTTTAAAAGATGCTTCTACAAAATTAAAAGTTCAATTTCCCCAAATGAAAAATTGAAAACACGTTCCCCCAATAAATTTGAAAAATTTTTGTCTTAAAAATAAGGGGAGGGATGGGGTTGTGGGCGTTTGTGACGCCTTTTTAAAGGAAATTCCCAATTAGCTTTGGGAAAACTTAGACCCTTGACAGTCTTTTTAAAATTTTCTGTCGTTTTTTTTTTTAAATTTTTCACAAGGGGGGATATTAAGGTTTTAACAAAAAGCAACAAAAAACAAAAATTTTAAATAAAAAGAAACAATCTTACAGACACAAAAAATTTTGGGTTTAAACTTTCACATTTAGACCTTAAAGGTTTTATTAAAAACTGAACAAAATTTTGAAAAGAGAGCAAGAAAAAAACAAAAAATGGGTAGAAAAAATTTTTATATAAAACTATGGGGCAGTTAAACTTTTTGACAAAAACCCCCCATTGATCATTGGAATTTTTTGGGCAGACTGGTTGTGGAAAAACAAAAATTTGACCTCGACCTATTAAAAAAACAGTTTTTTCGCTATAATTTTAATCATATTGGGGATTTCGTCCCCCAAAAATTTAAATGGGAACAAAACATATCATGAAAAAGGGTTTAAAAAGGACAGATGATGACATAAAATTTTTTTATCCCAGCAAAAAAACGAGGAGTGTTTTTAAAAAAATTTTTTTTTATTGTTTTAAGGAAAGCAAAAAGCTATTTATAAAAAGATGACTGTTTCACAGAAAAAAACAAGTTAAAAAAAAGAAACACTTTTTTTCGAAACTAGCTTTTAGGGGGAAGACATGCCCGGGGTAAAATGTGTGGAATTTTTGTCAAAAAATAACTCAGTTTTAAAAAAACTTTAGAGAACATTAAAAAAACTGTATTTTTATTTCACATGAAAGACAAAAACTCAATTTTAAAAAGTTTCCGAAAAAGAAGTTTTTGAAAATACCCCCGGGAAAAATAGGAATTTAAAAAAAAAACTGAAATCTGAAAAGTTTAGTAAATTAGTAATTTAAAAAAAGATAACCCTACCCCCGTAATGTTTGGGTTTTTTTAAAAATCGTTATTTTTTTGGGTTTTTGACGCTTTCTTTTTCAGAGAACAGTAAATCTGATTCTAGGGGACTTTCGCCCGAAAAACCCCGGTGGAGGACAAGTGAGTTAGAATTGGGGAAAAAGCTGTTTGTGTGTCCCCGCCCCCCTTCGTCGGGGGTCGGGGTCTCCCCGTCCTCTCTCTTCTCGTCTGTCTGCCGGGATTCTCTCTCTTCTTCCGGGCCCCAGGAAAAAGGGGGCTTTTAGGCCCCTTTCGCCCCAAAAAAATCGGGGGAGGTTTAAAGTGGCTTAGAGTCGGGTTTTTAACTGTTCCTCTTGTAAACAATTTTTCACTTAATGATTTCAGCCCAAAGTCAGTGTGTACATTATTTTTCACTTTGGGCCCAAAAAATTTCCAAACTAAAGTTTAGTGTGTATCATTGTCAAATTTAAAGATTTCAGACTAAAAATCATTTTGTAACATTTTCACTTTTCCAGATGAAAACCAGACTATCATTGTGTTAAAATTTCCCCTTGGAAGATGATTTCCCGACTAAAGTCATGTGTGTCAATTGGGCACTTAGACAATGATTTCAGAAATTTTAAATCATGTTGTCATTGGGCACTTAAAGTTTTAGAAATTAAATCAAATGTGTGGGCATTGACACGGGCCAAAATTTTTCAACAAAATCAAGGGATAACAAATTTTTCTTTTTAAATCACCAAAACCCTTGGGGACAAAGCTGTACCAACCCTCTTCCCTCACTTTGGGTCAAAACAAAAATCGGCTTTTTTCTTTTCTTTCTTTTTTGTAAAAAGGGGGATACCCTCGGACACGGCCCCGTAAAGACAGGCATTTTTTTTTGTGTGTATGACCGAATTAAAACATCCCCCTAAGGCAAACCCTACTCCTCTTCGGGGAAAGGGGCATGCAAGTGTAAAAGGTCATCCAAACCAACCGGCCAAAATTCCTTCTCTTTTCCCAAAAATTTTTGGGGATGAGATTTACGTGTTTGCAAGGTGTGTTTTTGCATACACACCCGGAACCCGATTAAAAAACTCATTCAAAAGGGCTTTGGGGGAAACGAGTCGGGCCCAAAGTTTAAATTTCCCAGGGAAAAACACCCTGAAACCCAAATTCGAACCCCAACGCCAGGGGCAAGTCCCACTCCCACCAAAAGATCTATACCGGGCCCCCCCAAACTGGGTTTCTGTTGGAATTAAAAAATGGCTTTTTTCATTGGGGTTTTTAAAAACCTAAAAAAGAGCGTGTTCAAAATCGAAGTACCAAAAAATCCCAAAAAAAATTAGGGGAAAAACATTGAAAAAAAAAGCAAAAACCAAGGAACATTGCCCTCACGAGGAAAAGGGATCCCCTTTTATTTGCGGCAGAAAGTAATGCTCACTCTGGCATTGTTCATTGAAGATTTTCACAGGTCCCTGAACTGCCAGTGCTGAAGCGTCAGATCAGCATCAACAGGAATTTCATATCATGTCTCTGGTCTGCCCCTACAGTGTTTGTTTTTCCACATGGCAGCAGTGTGTATTTCACAAGTCGCAACAGTGGTGAAGTCAGTGTTGTACTGTGCATGCCAACTCTTCAGTACATGCAGTCTCCTTATGTGGATGGTCATTACCATCTATCTTCATTCTGAATAATAGATATATTACATTTCCTCAAACTTTTATGCATTTGTTTTTCGAAGTTTACTCATCCAGAAGCTTATTCTTTTTCCATTTGTTCATATCAAAATGGGTACTTTGCGTCTCCCGACCATGAGAACAAAGGCAATTAGTATAGTAATTTAAAATAGGTTGTATTGACTCTTTATTTTGTCAAACCAGAATAATTGTTTCACAGCTGAAGGTGCCTGTTGTAGGTCTGGTTGTAGTGAAAAGCCAGATTTATCAAACTGAATGACTTAAAAAGACTATGGTGGCCACTCTTTGAAGTGTTTTCCGATTGTGCAGTTTATTGACAGCGTACATCACACACATCAGCCAGTAGATACTCCATGCATTGTAAGATTGTAAGATTGTTATGTATTTAGCATTTAATGATTATAGCCCAGCCAGTCACACAGCATCAGCTGGAAGACAAAAACAAATATAAAGCTTATCGACTGATTTTGTTTCTTTTGTCCTCAATACTATCGGTTTGTACTGATATGTATTGGATCATCTTCAATGTATTCTTATATTAAGAGTGCTCTGTGTTATAAAACATCTCTTCATGAACATGTGCATCTTGCATACTTCTTAGTCTATACTGCCTATCAGTTCAGTATTTTCTATTGTTATTTATTATGTACTGGTTTTATACATTTCAAGGAATGTATGCAGCGTCTCTGTTGTATCATCACTGCGTATAGTGTGTCGGTGCAGTCCTTTGCTAATTGTTATTTACTGAATATTTACATAATGCGTGTGTATGTGTCAGCTGAACCACTTGACGCTGATGGAGATTAACAATGTGCGAGCGTTCCTGACCAGTGCTCTGGACCACATGCACCTGCTGAGAACCAACCTGTCGGGGGTGGCCGCCGCTCAGGACTGACCAACTGCCTGTGCAGTCAAACCTGCAGAGCCGTCTTCTGCAGTGCTGCAGCCTGGTCTTCTTGCCAGCGGGTCGTCTTTTGATATTGAGCCACTGGATGTCCATTGGGTGATGTTGCGGATTCATTAAGAGTTTCAGTTTGTTATAGCTATACAGGCGCCATCAGGATTGTCTCCATGGAGGAGGGGAAAAAAAAAAGATCCTGTACAGAAGAGAAAAAAAATCTGCTAAATTCACATGTATGTTATCAGAGCTGATCTCTTCACACCCATTTATAAGGCAAGTGAATCTATACCATGCAACAATGTCTGCTGTTCTGCTCGATTTCTTCTTTTTTTTTCCCACTAAGTTCTAATAAAGTAAAAAGATTATTCGAAAACAATGGAAAAGGAGAGAGTGAAAAGAAAAAAAAACATGAAAACATTGTTAAACAGCCGAATGTGCAGATAGATACAGATAGTATTCACTGTGCACAGTGTTTACATTTGACTGACTTAGTTGCCAGATAAAAGTGAAAAGGAGAAGGGGAAAAAAAACCCCACCTGGCAAGTCATAGAATGTGTGGAGACTTTCTAGAATAAAGACAAATAAACCGTCCATTAAGACAGAAAAGACAAGGACAGCACTTTGGCAATTCCTTTTGAAAAAGGTAGAGTTGGAGAGAGTAAAAGAAAAGAGGAAATTGCTAGCACAGAATTTCCAGAAGGGCAGAGATGGCAGTTACTGAAAGAGTCCAGGCATTGCATGGGGGCTCAGTAGAGATGGTTGTGGATACATACATGTGCGAGTAGATTAACCAGAAATAACTATGCCTAGACTATGAACGAGTGTGAAAGGGTGGGATTCTAAGAGAAAGATACACATGCACAGTGTTTGTGTTTCTGCCTGCATTTGATAACATGAATTTTAAAAAGTATGCTTTGTACTATATTTGTTGTCATATTAAGTATCGTCAACATTGATTATTAACACAGGAAACCAGATGCATAACTCACTGCCTTAAAGTACATACTCACTTGCGTGCATGCACACATATGCACTCATACACACACACACATGCACACTCACTCACTTGAATGGCTTTAGACACCCATAATTGAAAATGAAAGTGCCAACTTATTCACTTTCATAACAAAATTTTCTCGTTTCTTTTGTGGTATTTGTATGGGGGGATATTGCTTAAAATGTACAGACGTCTCTGTGCCCTCAATATATTAGTTAGTTTGTGTGAGTGTCATGTATAAATTACGTTTTTCTTAATTAAACAATGTGCAATAAAGATGAATCGAGGGTTTTTCTGGTGTGTAAAGAGTTAATTTAAATTATCTGTTTGTTTTTTCCAACTGGTATCTCATTTCTCTGAGGGGTGCAAAATACTGATTACATTTACATTTGTACCCCCTGATTAATGACTGGAAAAATATACACTGGCTGGTCACAATCAGTGTAACAGATGCACCTCACAACTGTTGATCTTTTCATTTCAGCATATCTCTCTCTCTCTCTCTCTTTCTATACAAAAATTGTTCAACATACATATATATCGAGAGAGAGACTGGAAAATGACATCTGAAACTGTGAAAGATACTAGCATTGTAATTGTACAGAGAATATCTTTTCTTTCCTGTCTGCTTCCTTACAAGTTTCAGTGGCCAAGAAAGGGATATGCTTCTCTTCCTGTATTGCTGTCTGTCTTTCTGTATAACTGCCTTCCACTCTTCTTGAATTGCTGTCTGCCTCTCCTACTGCATACCTGCCTGCTGCTGCTCGTTCTGCAGACTCTCTTGCGATGCTGCTGCTCACCGTCTGTGTGAGGACATACATTTCAGAGCCTGTAGTCCTTGCTTTAGATTTGTGTCATCAGGACACACAGGAGTTAGCGAGAGTTGCCATTCTGTGGTCCATAGCACGCAAACACGATGGTTAAACACTGAGAAAGTGCAACTAACCGCTCAAGAAATGTGTTATGATTTTTTTTTAAACTTTTTTTTCCAGTTCATCATATTTTCGCCAAATGCGTGTACAATATAAATGTGGCAATAAGAGTCTCTGCATGCCATGCAGTTGAGCATTATCTTAAAAAGTTTTGATAACTGGACTATTCCAAAGATTTCCCCACAGCAAAAAAAAGGAAAAAAGAGGAAATCGACTGAAAAGAGAACAACTGACATGTCTGGAAGAAGATTTTTTTGAAAACTGTCCTAATAAAAATGACTATAGCAGACAAATATACGAGACAAAAACATGGATGGGAAACTCGCGAGTTGTCACCGGATGGAATGTCTGGATCCCACCTTATTTCACTAGCACGCAAACACACAAAAAAACAGACAAAAACCGTCATCAATAATTTATTGCATCGTTTAAAAGAGAGAAAAATGTTTAAAAGGAGATAAAATGTACACCCAAAAGTGGACAACAAATACACGTCATTCTAACTACCAGACAGGATAAAAACCAACTATTCCCCTGTTCCCCCCGACTTTTTTTTCTTTTCTTTTCAAATCATAACATACTCAGTGGTATGTCCCCCCCCCCCCCCCCCCCCCCCCCCCCCCCCCCCCCCCCCCCCCCCCCCCCTCCAAATCCTTCATCACACAAGACGCAGATGGAGTGAGATGTGAAAGGGAGCTTGAGACCAATGTGATGACCATATCTTGGGGGGGGGATGGTGGGGGGAAGGTGTAGGGCAATGTACATGATGTAAATGTGGAACCAAGTTACAAAAAGAATATTGAAGATCGTCATCACATTTAGCACAACACCACATGTTAAAAACGGTAATCATGGACTACACTTCATTGCACATAGAAAGCCTTGAGCGGAAAGTGCTGCACATTAAGGATGACACATTCACATGGTGCACAGGGAACAGCTTGGTGCACTATGCAACATCTTTGGGGGACAGTCCCGTTTTCATCAGCCTCTGTCATCATAACTATTGGAGAGGTATTTAAAAAAAAAAAAAATTTCAACGGCGTTCCTATCGCTACAGAATGTTCCACAAGTTATTCCACTGAACTTTATTTTATGAACTATTAATATCTCCCTGCCTGGTTTTCCGTCTTATTAACAACAAATCAATTCCTTCCATCTTGCTATCCTTTCTTCTTTACAATTTAATCCTTTCCTTTTTACTATCATTTGAAGGTAATACAGCAGACTCGCTCCATTGCAGTGCCTTCGAAAAATATATAAAAAAACACTTTCAGAGTAAAACTGAAAAGGACAAAGCAATGTTCAAGGGTAATAATGAGTTTCAAGCTTGTGCACCATCTTCTGAACCTGCAGCAATACTCCCAGCCCCCGGTCCCACATGGCCATGTCCCTCCTGTACCCATCCCAGCTCTAGCTGCATACAGGGCGCGGTCAGTCCATGGTGTGCTTAGGACGCTATTTCTCACTTCCCTTTTCTAACTTACAGCTTGGAACAGGTACCCCTTGAAGCGACACCTGCATCAATCTGCCGATGTGCAAGACTCAAACTTGTCACTGGCACTGCGCTGTTCGAATCACTTGTGTGTGACGGAAACTTCCTTACAAGCAGCCATAGGGAACGGGGACCGACGACATCACTTTTCCCAGATACTCCCTAAACCTGCCAAAACTGGTGCAAATTTTACACAGGCATTGAAATGGCATCAAAGCCGCGAGTCAAATGAACTTGACGAGGCTTACGGAGTGCAGAAGACATTCTCTGCCATTCAAAAAAATAAAAATAAAAGGAATTCCGCCAAAGAACGACTAATACTTCAAGAAAAAAGCCTGTAAGAACAAGGTGCATTTCCAGATATTTTCCAGGAAGGACACCATGTCATCGTATGTTCAAATTAAACAACCGATGCTTGCCTCGAACGCTTTCATTGGGCCAACCGTATGAAGATCACAACCACCCTACATCAGAGCGTATTCTTCCAACGTACCCCGTTTCCTCCCTTTCCAATCATTTCCACCACCACCACCCCCTTCCCTCCTAGTCTACACCTGTAAATCTTCAGTTTAAGCATGAATCTTGAACCTGCGGGTGGAAATGCTTAGAGTGATCAACGACATAGTTGTTACGCTCTTACACCTTGACTGCCAGTCTCTCCCTCTGCCGATGATGCCACAGTGACCTCTGCCATCAGTCTTTTGCTTCCCTTCCACCCTTAAGTCTTACTTCAGTTCCAGTCGGCACAAACTCTTTCAACTTAATCAAACTGCCAAACATCAATGCACTGTGCTGTTTGAAGCAAAAATAAATTTAGAAATATGTAAATATCATTCTTTAAAAAAGCAAATAAGTAACATTTAAAATATGTTTACAATTCTAATTCTATACCACTCACAGGTGTATATACTGTACTAACCAATTTCATTTTGATTTCCGAAATTTCATTTCACGCTCAATTCAAATAACAAGTGGAACTGTCCACGATTCTATTTCTTCTTCCATAGTACGACAGAAACACAACAAACTAGTGGAATTTGTTGTTAAATATTATGCTACACTCTTTTAACAGTTTTAACATTCAGAAAAAAAAGAAGAAAAAAAAAGAACTTTAACTAAAGCAGCACTATCCATCTTGCGATACCACCACCTAACAAACTGTGAAGTCTGTGTTCTCTGCAGTGCTACGCCTCTCATCACTGTACACATTCAAATGTACAGAGTTGTTCACTAAACTCCTCCAACACTTTAATTGTAATAAACACTAACCTCTCTCAGAAAGGAAAGAAAATCCTAACTGACATGTTGAATTAAATTCTACATTCAGCTGTACACCGTCTCCGCTGAACGATACTTTTAGTTCTATGCGCCTGCAACAACTACAGAATGGTCCACACATTTTGCACAGGGGTTCATGTAACAACAGGACTTAACAAGAAACGGACGCTAGAGGCACAAGTAGACAAGTGCTCGCTTACTGTGTACTGGATTTGGGGACAGGGGAGGGCCTACAATGGTTTCATAGCGGAAATCCACAAAGGCGCAAAAACAAAAACAAAAATCCATCCACGTACACAGCCAAGAACAGTCCACTTACATCAACAGAAACGGTGAAGGCAAAGGCTGGTGACATCATCAACATCCCAAATACACTTTCCAAAGGTTATGGGTTCCATGTGTTTAATAAACTTTACTTCAAAATGGGGTTGTTGTTTTTTTCTTAACACAACGTGAACAAAGAAAAACAGAAGGTGCTTTAAATACATACATATAGTGTGTTATTTTTTCATCTTTGTGACTGGTCAGTCCAAAGCTTGGCCAGCCACAAATGATCGAAGTCCAGATGTTTATCGTCCTCGCTGAAAGCATCCGCTGAAGTCCAGTCAAAATGTATGAACAGAAGCGCTTGCAGTTCTGTCCTCCTGAAAAATGGGACATCTTGCTCACTGCAATAAATAGTCCTGCCACACCAGCGAAAGAGATGCCAGAGCAGGGTGTTCCTTTGTCACAGTGTTCCTCACAGCTGCTTTTGATAAGCATGTTGCTTTTTCTTGTGGAGATACGTTGGAGAGATCCTTGGGTTTGTTCACAGTGGCTCCAGTCAGCATCTGGCGTCTTGTGGCAGGCTTTCTCAGTCACAGGTCTCACTACCTTTGGTTAGCGCACAGCTCAACACACTTCCCCTCAAATCCCACTCTGTGACTCATTGTTCAAGACAAAATGATACACACGGCTTCACACATTCAACACCAGTTTCCAAGGAGGTTTCTTCTTGTGAACTTCAACTTCCGAGCGGGTCAGCGTATTTCTGCCAACACAAAGACGTTTAGCTACCACGTTTCACATCACATTATACACAAAGCATCCTTTCTAATGATTTATTCCAACGTACAAATCTGTCGTGTTGTTCGTGACCCACACAACAACCTTCAACCATGCCCAAAAACACTGCCTGAACAAGACCAACAGTCCAGGGAGCACAAAGTCTCGGCAGAACAGGCTCCCAGTAATGGATCCTGTGCTGAGATCGGGGAATTTCCTTGTGCAGTAAAGTTTGCAGAAAACGCGTCCAGAACCCGGCACTGCACCGATTCATCTCTGATTCTCTGGCTTTGTGTAAGTTCGCAGAATAGGGACCTGGGACGTAGCATCAGAAAGCTCCCCGGCAGTTGCAGAGTGGAAGGGGTGGTGGGTGCGGAGAGACCTCTTATCATCTGGGAATGCACAGCATTTCTTCAGGTTGCTCAGGGCATCCTCCAGATGCTCTCTCTGTGCTGCCTTCCTCTGCTGATCTTCTCTCAGAGCTGACAACACACAGCCCGGACAAATGATCAACAACATAGTACACCACCAATCATGATATCATGAATCGCACACGAAAAAAAGATAACAACATAAATCGCCATCACTAATTACAAACATACACCACACTCCTCTAATATCACATACTTTTCTGAAAAGCTGCAAAAATAAAACTACTATTACTGCTACTACTACAATATATCACAAATCTGATCTGACGGTGCCTATTTCAGCCTACGTCACAGTCACCGAAAGGTCAGCACCCATTTTAACACACACCAATCACCGACAGGCCAGTACCTAGGATAAGATAAGATAAGATAATGTTGCTTATAGCCCAGCCGCCCGCAGAGGGCCACATCAGGGCTGTCACCACGTTAAAATCAACTCACCAGTCATTTATAAAAAAAAATATAAAAAAAAAAAAAAAAAAAAAAAAAAAACTTTCACACATCTCGTTAAATGACATCGTCTACAAACGAACCAGAAACTTTGTTAAAAATCCTTCTTCCGTAAAATCTCAATCAGATGAAAAATGTTAATTTCTCTCAAAAACCCAAGGATCACATCAGGCGGGACATCCCTGAACAGGATCTTCATGGACTCCGCTGTAAAATGTTTGTGTCTCACATCGTGCAAGTCCCAACACTCTAAAAGAACATGTTTCATTGTGAGTGGCGCATGACATGGAATGCACCACGGAGCTTCTTCACTCTTTAAAAGGTAGCATGGGTAAAATACAATGACCGGTGTGCAGCCGGCACAGAACCGTTTCCTCTTTACGACCTCCCGACGTGGATGGGAGGAAGTCCTTAAGTTTGGACGGATCTGAAAGAGTTTGTTACTCGTCTGTGTGTTCCAATCCTCCTGCCAGAGGTCTCTCACATAATCATTAACTTTGGTTTCACATCTGAACGGGGGATATAAATGTTGGACAGTTTCTCTCTTGTGGCGTTCTTGGCTAAACGATCAACCATTTCGTTCCCGCCGATGCCAACATGGCCAGGAACCCAAGCAAGAGTAATGTTGTAACCGTCCGCCTTCAACTTGCTAAAAAGTTCAAAAAAAAGTAAAAGTTCTGGATGCTAAAGGGTTGCGGCCAGCTATGGCCTCCAAAGCTGACAGCGAATCCGACAGAACCAGAAAGTCCCTCCTCGAAGAATGGGAGATTATCTTCAAAGCCAGTACTAGAGCAGTAAGTTCAGCAGAATAGACAGAAGCATCTGAATGTATATGTTCCAACAATATCTGAGAAGGAGCCCCAGGGCAGTAGGCTGCACAGGCCACTCCACCCTCAGACTTGGAACCGTCAGTGAAAACTGTTTGATAGGATGGGAATTTGGAACAGAGCTCGGCATACAAAGCCTTGTACGCCAGAGAGCTGGTAGACTCCTTACGGAAAGCTGCGAGATCAAAACGAATCTCTGGTGTGAAAAAGGTCCATGGAGGTTGATCCGGAAACTTGGAAAAAAATCGGAAACTACTCCCAGGTCTATACCTGCATTCCGCACGTGAGGCTGCATACGAAGCCCAAACGGCGGAATACATTTCGGGTTTGTTTCAACTTACTTTGGAACGGAGGGTCAAAAACACAGTCATAGGCAGGATTCTGTGGTTCTGAGAACATCGGATATAATAATTCAAAGACAGTTTCAGCCTGCGATTGAACAGTGAAGGTTCACCTGCCTCTGCGTACAGGCTGTACACAGGGTGTGCGGAACGCTCCAAGACAGAGACGAAGCCCTTGATGATGGATAGGGTCCAAGAGTTTGAGTAAGATGATCTTGCGGAGCCGTACCACAGCACAACCGTAGTCCAGTTTTAGAACGGACCAGGGCTCTGTAGAGGTGCAACAAAGTTTTCTTATCAGCGCCCCAGTCGGTGTGTGCTACGACCCCAGAATATTCAGTGCCTTTTGGCAAGCATTTTTGAGGTTTTTATATGGCTGAGAAGTTAAGTTTTGGTCAAAAATGACTCCCAGAAATTTGGCCTCTTTAACAGCTGGAATGGGAGATTTCCCTACTTGAAGTTCCGGATCTGGAAAAAACTGACGGAAATTATGGAAGTGAATACACGGGGTTTTTGTAGCAGAAAAGGTGAAACCGTTTTCATCCGCCCACCGTTTGGATTTTATCTACGCAAAGCTGGAGCCTGCGCTGGACACTGGGGTACAGGCTTCCAGTTGCGTAGACGGCAAATCATCCACAAACAATGAGCAGTCTGAACCTGCTGAACTGATTTCACATGTTGTTGATTTTAATACTAAGGGGCAGGAGACAGTATGCTCCCCTGGGAACACCCAACTCCTGCTCGTGGACATCAGAGAGAGTGGTCCCAACCCCGGACCTGAAACTGTCGTTCTGCCAAAAAAATTTGAATAAAAGCGGAAGATGCACTCGAAACCCCAGATCATGGAGATCATGAAGTATCCCCGACTTCCAGGTGGTATCGTAGGCCTTCTCCAAGTCGAAGAGAATTGCCACTGCGTGCTGTCTGTTTAAAAAAGCGTTCCTAAGTGTAGATTCAGACGAATCAAATGGTCAACTGTACTACGATGTTTGCGGAAACCACACTGTTCTTTCGCCAAAAGGCCATCGGTTTCGAGTTTCCACATGAGCCTAGCATTGACCATTTTTTCCATCAATTTACAGACACAGCTGGTCAAAGCTATGGGACGGTAGTTAGATGGATTAGAAAGATCTTTTCCAGGTTTGGGATGGAATAATGAGGGCTGTCCGCCAAGAGGTGGAAAGCAACCTGTAGTCAACACGTGGTTGTATACCTGTAACAGGATGTTCAGACCTTCTTGCGGAAGATGTTTCAATAGTTGATAATGAATGTCATCTATACCTGGAAGGAATCGCTGCAAGAGAGTAAGGCAGATTTCAGCTCGTTTAATGTGAAAGGAAATTGTAGTCTTCCATGTTGTCGGATGAAAAGTTGCAGGGTGATTTTTCTTTTAGGGCTTTGTGTTTCACAAAAGTGATGATTTATTAGAAGAGGAGGAATTCTTTTAAATGGTTGAAGCAAGCAGATTAGCAACTGCTTTCTTCTCTGTTATTTAAAGAATCCGAAAACTTGAGATGGTTCACAGTGGGACAGGTGTTCTTCCTTTGATTTTCTTAATGATGTTCCACACTTTTTTCTTGGAAGTTTTTGATGTCAGCCTGGAGCAGAAGCTTCTCCAGGACCGACGTTTTACTGATTTTAAAAGTGTGTCTTGATTTAGCACGGAGTTTCTGATGGGCTCGAGCGTTGGGACCCGAAGGTCGTTGGTATACCTGACGCTGAGCCCGTTTTCTAACTTTAGAAATTTGTTTGGCATTCTGAATCGAACCAGGTGTTTTTGGCATTTGAAGTTTATCGGAAGACACTGGAATACAGGCCTTAGCACATTTAATCATAATGTTAGTCAGTGATTCAGCTGGGTCAGGACTCTGAAAAAATCAGTGTCCTGGAACTCCTAGAAACAGTGGCTGCAAAGAGGTCCCAGTTTGCTTTCTTATAATTTAAATGCTGAGAGACAGAGACATGTTCAGTTATTACAGGTTGTAGAAGGACAGGGAAATGGTCACTTCCGTGCAGATCGTCATGGACAGACCACTCATAGTCCAGACCAGCGAGGGTCACAAACCGACAAATCTAAACACGAAAGTGAACTGTGGAAAAATGGAGGTAAGTTGCAGATCCATCGTTCAGACAACACAAATCCAAATCCGAAAGGACATCCTCAATCAGCAGACCTCTGGATGACGAACCGGTACTACCCCAAGAGGGTTGTGACCGTTAAAGTCACCCAACAGCAAAAAGGTCGAGGAAGTTCCCCTAACAGACTGACAAGGTCCTGACGACAAACCGGGACAGATGGAGGTAGATAAAGAGAACAGATTGTGACAGTCTTGTGGAGAGTGACTCTCGCAGCTACAGCCTGAAGGAGGTAGACAGAGCGACAGGACTATACAACAAAGTTTTGTGAAGGAGAAGGGCAACACCGCCCGACAGTCCCAACATGGAAGGTTGTGCAGGCTTTGAAAGAATATTAAAGCCAAAAGAGTAAAGGTCTTCTGGCTTTGAATTTGGTTTCTTGAAGAGCCACGACAGAAGGTTTCATAGATTGACACAGAAGCTGCAGCTCCCCGAAGTTGGAATTTAGACACGGATATTCCAATGGATTATTGTATTATCCATGGTGCAGAGGGCGAAAAGGAGAGAGATCAGGTCATCTCCTCATCAGCATCTGCGGCCAATGGGGTGAACTTATTTTTTAGTTTTACTGGACTGTGTTGGTCTTTGGACCCGCTGGGAGACTTGCTCGCAGGTGACAAAGGCCTGGAATTTGGAGAAGGTGGAGGTCTGGATTTGGGAGATGTGGAGGGTTTTTCCTTATCTCCACCATCTCCACACTGGATGGAACTCCCTTGCCCGCACGGGCACTGGACAGAGGAGTTCGAGGGGGAACTGCTGGTTTTTTAATCTGCCCAGCAGCAGATGTTGTTAGACTGCTGGGCAGTCTGAGGGGTGGCGGATTTTTTGCCTCCACCAGGGGGAGTCACTTTGGTTTGGAAGGTGGTGGACCTGCTTCCACCCGAGCTGACAGTTTTTCCTTGCAATGTCTTCGAAAACGTAAAGTTATCAGTCTGACAGCAGACTGACCGAGTTGGAACTGTTGGAACTTTCTTTACGGCTGAAGCGTACGAAGAAGCTGTCGGCGACTGACTGCCCACAACCTGCTTGCGGGCTTCGAAAAGGAGATCTTCTTTTCTGTCTTAACCTTTGTATTGCAGATTCCTGAATCCACAGAGGACAATTCCGTGAAGAGGAGGGATGGTCGCCACCGCAGTTTGCACAATGTGCCGGATCTTTACACGGCCCATCATGGGTTGCCTTGCAGCAATACCACACACCTCCTGCCCAGAACAACGGTCTCTGACATGACCAAACTTCTGGCATCGAAGCACCTCAACGGGGACGGAACGTACAAATGAACCCGGACAATCAGGTAGCCGACTTTGATGACCGGAGGCAGCACAGGTTGCAGAATGTCAGAAAGAGGGGGTTGGTGGCCACTCTTTCTGCACCCTTCTTGATAGTCACCCTGCGCACCTCCGTCACACCCTGGGATGCCAGCTCCGTTTTGATTTTCTGCCTCTGAAACACCTGATAATTCCCTGCAGCGAATCACTCCTTTTGATGAATTTAATTGTTTGTGGGGAGTTACCCTGATCTCCCTGTCCACAAGTTTCGTTGCCTTCAGCAGCTGTTCAGATTGCTTTTGTGACTTACATTGAATAAGAAAGGAACCATTCCTCAACCTCTTGATGGACCGAGGGTCACCTGCTATACCTTGAAAGCCCTTTTGGATAGCAAAAGGGCTCAAAGCTGAAAGGGGTCTTTCTTGCTCCGTTCCTTCCATAACGAGCCAAGAAGCCCAAAAACCTGTCTTCTGTCGTACCTCCATATCCGAATCGCTGTCAGAATCGAAATCCCTGAAATAGGGGATGCTGCCTTCCTCTTTTTTGGGGGATGTGTTTTGAAAAAGCCATGTGTATTTCAGTATATTTCATCCCTCCCTTACCCACCCACCTTGGAGTCCAACTAAGGGGCCAGGGCAAGAAACCAATGTCTTGACCCCTTCAGGCTTCGGGAGAGACATACGACAAGCAGAAGCAACCAACCCTATCCCCCTGATCATGCTCAACTCCCGGGAACAGAGAGCTGAGCACTGCAGGGGTTTACTTGGCCAGCTGGGGGAACTGCCCGTCTTGACCCAACCCCCAAAAGGGGAGCCGATTAGTACACCCGGGCCAAAGTGTACTCCCTGTCTAGGAGAGGTCCGAGCCAAAGTGATGTGTTGAGAGCGCTGGCCCTCTCAATCACCAGGATCTCATTCCCCTCCGACACAGGTCGCACCCCACGGCAAACGCGGCGGATCTTAAAGGAGACCACGAGGGGAAAAGGAGTGTGGAAAAGAAGACTTGAAGGGGAGACGAAGATAGAAAAGGGCCAAATAAGGGAGGCAGAAAACAAGAAAAGGAGAAAGGCGGGTTACTGTTGTCAGGGTCCTCACCCTTAGCCTATTTTGACATGGGAAGCCCTACCAGGGCATCAACTCCTTACCACGTTACGCTTAGGCCAAACAGCATTGCACCTCTCAGGCCTAGAAGCAGTGTGAAAAAAACAGCCTATCTCAAGTATTGATGCCCCCGAAGCAAAGCCTAAGGATCACTGGACCACGCAAACCCTCCGACCACGACAAGGTCGCAACCCCCCGGAGGGAGGCCAGTACCTGTTTCAAACACCCCAAGCACTGACTGGCCAGTACCTGTTTCAAAACACCACAAGCACTGACTGGACATTACAATGGAAAAGTGGAACGAAAGGAGGGAGGAGATGGGAGCGACTACCCGTGGGATTTCACTGTGCAAGACAAGAGAGCGGGAACATCTTTCCTGGCATTCATCCTCATGCTGTGTATATCCAGAGCTGGAGTGTTTACACACTGTGTTCATGTCTAAAGTGTCTATTCATTGTTGGTGTGTTACACACTGTGTTTATGTCTACAGTATATATCATACATGCCTACCCCTAAAAATGAATTTCAGTAGCACTGGTTTCAAATTTCAGTAGCACGGACTCAAAATCAGTAGCATTCGTTTTTTTTTCTTCTTTTGTTCGTCAAGTTCATGATTGGTTTCTTTCGATGTCACATTTGCTGCAAAAAAAAAACAAACCGTTATCGGTTTCAGAGTTTTGATTTCTTTCGTTTTCTTTTCCAAAGCTGCCGCATTCTTTTCGTGACGCGGACCTTCAACGTGTCTGTTTATGTCGTCTATACCGCCATGTTTTACAGAAAATGCACCGTCACAAATCACGCACTTTGCTTTTGAATCGTCAGAGCCCAATTTCACAATGAAGGGAAATTTACCACTGTATTTCTCCAGGAACTTCTGTGATGGCTGACGCTTTCTTGATGCAGGTTGATCGGCATCACCAGTTGGCACATCCATTCGCTTTCTCTTTGTATTAGACGCCATGTTTCTTGAAACTTCAATTACTTGCGATATCCGGTTTAGTACTTCCGCTTTCAAAAGCATCGTTTGCTTGAATAACCGAGTTTCACGTCCCTCTATAGCAGAAGCCGTTGGAGACATATGCTATTCATCTGCTTGATGAAGACAGGCTTTACGTCCCTTTTACCATTCGGTGTTCTGCTTCTGCTTTCAAAAGGATCGTCTGCTTCAACTCGAGATCGTTTTAAGTAAATTTTGTTGAAAAATCTTTTTACCGTAACGAAAAATAAATTTCCGTAATCGCCGTAGCTATTTCTTTTTTTTTTTAATTGCCATAGAAAATACGGAAGTTCCGTAGGAGTAGGCATGTATGGTGTATATCCAGTTTTGGTGTGTTACACACAGCGCTCATGTCTAAAGTGTCTATTCATCGTTGGTGTGTTACACACTGTGTTCATATCTAAAGTGTATATCCAGTTTTGGTGTGTTACACACAGTGCTCATGTCTAAAGTGTCTATTCATTGTTGGTGTGTTACACACAGTGCTCATGTCTAAAGTGTCTATTTATTGTTGGTGTGATGCACACAGTGCTCATGTCTAAAGTGTCTATTCATTGTTGGTGTGTTACACACTGTGTTCATGTCTACAGTGTACATCCAGTTTTGGTGTGTTACAGACAGTGTTCATGTCTACAGTGTATATTCATTGTTTGTGTGTTACACACTGTGTTTATGTCTAAAGTGTATATCCAAAGATGGTGTGTTACACATTGCATTCATGTCTAAAGTACGCAAAGTCTACAGAACTCAGAACTGAAAGCTGATCACACTGGAAAAGGACCAAACCAGAAACCATGACATCATTTTCCCCTGTCCAGTGTGCTGATACCCCTGTCAGCCTGCACTTTGTACACCAGGTTTCAGTTCCAGTTTCACCAAAGAGGCGTCGCTGCGTGTGGACTAGTCCATAACACGCTACACCACATTCGCTACGTTCTGAGACCACAGTGCGCTTGATTTTAAGCTGATGGACAAATGAACTAACAACTAAGATGAGAGAACTGAAGAACAGGGTCTCCTGGCTACAACTAAGATGTCTGACCTTCACATGAGCCCAACGCGCTGGTCAGACCTTGAGTACCTACCTAACATTAGTTGTGCCTTTTTCATCCTTGTATGTGTGTTTAAGGGGAGAGGTGGCATGAAAATTTCGACCATTTTCTTTCAAAAATCATGTTTTAGGTTTTATGCGTTTTTGTCCTTAAGAAAGTCTGTTGAAACCATCTGTGGTGTTCATTTTGTCTATTTTCACATTTTTCTTAGTAAAAAATAACTTTATCTGAAGGAGGTACATGTGAAACTTCTTTATTTTCAAACGTCATTTTCTCAAAATCACTTTTTCTACAACGGATGATATGCAAGGAACACAATATCTCTGGATGCAGACTAGCTAGCTTGGTAATTTTTTTTTCTTTTGATCAAAAATGATTTCTGCATGCAACTACATTCTATTTATAAGTCAAAACAGCGCTTATCATTTGCTATTTTCAAAAACAATGAAACGCGAAGCCTGACAGCTACCATACGGAAACACATTATTGAAAAAAATAAAGCAGTTTAGATATATAAAAATCCTTTTGTAATTGCATTACTATAGCTCAGCAAAACAAGAAAAGTCATGTTTCAAGTGCCTAACATGTCTATGATAGAAATACAGTTCTTGTTATGAACAATTTTTTTTCATTTTTCATCATTTTGTCCCCATTTGTGGGTCCCCAAATCACACAAGAGCTTTGAAATCACCCAAATGTTATTTTTTCCATGTTTTTTTTTTAAAACATAAACAACAGAAGAAAAAAAAAGAAGTTTTAATATAACAATGGTTTAATTTTCATGCCACCTCTCCCCTTAATTGTATACCAGGATTAAGTACATGTGGGCTGATCCGCCCAGTCAGCGTACCTCTATGTGACCACACAGGGTGTCGGCAGCCTTGGTCAGCTCCACGTTGTGGGCGTGCAGCTGACTGCACTTCTCCAGCAGCACCCTCTTCTCCGCCTGTTGCTCTGCACACAGCCAGGTTCCCACAATGTCTTATGACAGGAAACTGCTCCAAACGACACTTCACCAACGCACATACGTCCTCTCGCCTCCACAGTGCCTGCATGACCGCACACAAACTCGCATGTATGTGTGCGTGTGCATACATGCACGTGCACACTGCCCTCAATAAAATGAATAATCATTAGAAAAAGTGGCACTTCTCCAAGAACCTGGTTGCATTTTCTTTCAGTCTCTGTGTCTGATTACATTGTTCCATGATTCAAGATGTATTTGTGAAATGGGATCATCCACTGCCGTAAAGTTAACTGTTTCAAAGTAAACAAGGTCATCTACAGATCTGCAGATTTCTTGCAGCGTGGAGTCAGATTCAAGCGTTTATGTCCAAGCACACTTCCAAAGATCCTAACAAATGTGCACAACTCCCTGACCTTTCACCAAGATATACACACAAACAAACACTTTTCTCTCACACACAACGATCAACCCACCTCTCCTGTGCTGCATGTAGGATTCCAGGACCTTCTCAATGCCCGCCAGACAAAGGGGGCGCTGCTCTCCCTGAAGGACTGGCAGTTGAGTGGGGGAGGTGGTTGTTGACAGGCGCTGGCTTGGCCGTGGCCTCATGATGAGCCTGACTGAGATGACCTGAAAACCATGTCCAGCGTGTTAACGACAACGTCCACACAGTTACTGGTCGCTCCTGCCTTCTTCTCTATCAGGTGAAAACCAGAACCAGAACTATCGTCGCATATGCCCACCTTCGTTGGCGCAAACTGGGAACCATGAAATAAAAGTGACTCTTAACTTTTAAATGAAAACCGTTTTATTCATGGGTTCACTTCCTGCAGTTCTTTCCCTTGATTTTTCTAATCACCGCTGACTGAAGGTTTTCTTTTTCTGGAAATTCTTTCCCTTGATTTTTAATACTTGGCAACTGAAGGTTGTTTTTCTTCTGGAAACCCATCACATCCAACAATTTTTTTATTTATGTTAGTAATGGATTACTTCATAAAACGAACCTTAACAAACACATTTACCAAGACAAAAAATTCCTAGCAAAATTCAATATTTTGGTAGAATTAGTGCTATAAAAAAAAATGTGAAAAACTCACATACTGGACCTAAATCTGGGAATTTCTGGAGAGAAAAAAAACGAAAAGAAAAACCTTAGATGAGGCAGGGGTTGAGACACCACCTAGGCCTTTTGGGACCATAGGGGCAGTGCCCTGGGGGGGGGGGGGTCAGAGCACTTTTTAAAGAACTGTTAAAGCACTTTAGGGACATATTCATGGGTGCCAGTGATTAAGGGCATGTAAATCTGAAACTTAATCTGAAGCAAAAGTCAAATCTGAAACTTTAAACGTCTGGGATTCTAATTTTTAAAAAATAAAAAAGGGCAATTTGTATCCTTTGATCAGTCATTGCTACATATATACAGTTATCAGCGACAATTCTAACATCCAGTTTATGTGTACATGTACCAGAACATGTATGTGCATGCTTGTTAAGTATACATGTGCTTGTGTATGTGTGTGGAGGGTAGGGGGAGGTGCTTACTATGAGCTGGGCATTATAGAAATGTATACAGGCTGCGTGCATAGCGTCCAGTTTATAGCAGGTATACATGCATGTGGAACAGAGAGAAAGAATAAATTAAACACTTACTATTCCCTCAATTTCAATGTCATGTTTTTTACTGGCACCTGGTGTTCAATACAGCGTCATTCTTTCTCCTGGCAGCTGGGACAAGTTCACTCATTACAGGTGTTTCTCCAGATAACAGTTTTTCTGCCATAGTCTGTTTCTGCTGAGAATTATCAGCAACACCAGGCAGGCAAGAGGGCAGTATCAGCAACACCAGGCAGGCAAGAGGGCAGTATCAGCAACACCAGGCAGGCAGCAACACCAATGAGAGCACTCAGCAGCAATAATTTAGAGTCATGAATGTAAGTGAAAAATAATACAGCCCTTCAAAATGTTAAGCACTGAATTAAACTTTGCTGTCTTTGCAAAAAAAACTCCGGATATCTTGTGCAGGTTTCCGCTTTAATGATGTGGTGCATTTATCTCCTGGCAAACACACTACAAAATGGTTTGGGCGCCATTCTGCTTCAGGCAAGTCCTTGCCAAGCAAGCGAGACCACATGATGCTTGGGACAGAGTTGCTTGTGACACTTGAAGTTGAAGGCATACGAGGGAAAATCTTCCTGTGGAGATGATCTCTGACAGTATGACCGCCATACTGGGGTAAACTGACTGGATAGGGGTACACAAAATGCTACAAACTGCATGTAATGGCCACATTCCCATGTATGTCCCAGGCACAACTGCTTCCAAAACTTCTTTAAGATAACGCTGACAGAGCAACCTTGTCAGCAGAAAGTCGCTTGGACAAATCAACCAGGGCCTGACTCAACGAAAGTGGTAAACAATGTTCAGCTAAAAAACAACACACACAGACTTCAGTTCAGCCGTCCCCTCGCTTACACTCGATTGGTGGAGGTTGTTTTTGTTGCACACCGTCGAGGGTACACGTTTGTCTGCCTGATTTCAAGTTTGCTGCATGCTGTGAATCGTCAGCATGGGAAGAAAGTGCCTTCTTTCCTCGGTTGGAATAAAGGAGCGTTTTACCACACGGGACACAGAAACACGTGCCCGCGACTGGCACTTTTTGACACCATTCTCCGAATTTCACACCACTGTCATTTTTTCCTCTAGCCAGGCCTCATCTCCACTTATTTTTCACATCCTTTTCAAGTTCACTCACATCACAACCCCTTTCGACAAACTTCATATTTCCGCGATCTTGACAAACTTATACCAGTTTTTATTCAGCTTTCTCAGACCATGCCGCTGCATTCCGTGATCCACAAGACTGGCGTCTTTCTACCGCATACTGATAAAGTCGATGACATCATTTCCGCTAAGAACGTGTTTTCGCTGACTATTTCCGTTTTCGCTTCACTTGCAGTAAAGAGACAATGTAAGGGAGAACACTCTATCCATCCTCGTCGGGATTCCGACCCGATTTACTCGTCGGAGACATTCGCTTCGGACGGTTTTCTTTCCCGATCGGAATGAGATCGGAACGCTACGCGCTTTTTGCTTAAAATCGGAAAGCAACATTTTCAAAAATTCGCAAATCGATTTCCGATCTGAATCGGAGATCTGGCACCCCTGCATATTCTGCACTGCTACCTACCGAGTGGTGCTTTATGATTAGCTGATTTCAGTATTTTTTTCTGAAGTCTGACTAATCCTTCAAAGAACGCTGCTTCTTTTGGAAAATGATACATGTTTTTACCAATGTCCTCTTTACTTTTACTTTCTCTCTTTCTTTTCAAACATCTGAAATGACGACGACAGAATTTCTGAAATATGAAAAAGCACCAGAATTTTCTCTGAAGATGTGGACACACATTCCCACCCACTTGCCCCCCCCCCCCCCCCCCCCCCCCCCCCCCCTCCTTCTCTTCAGTTACAAATGCAAAATGCCACAGTAAGCACCATTAAGCATGCACACATACACATCCTTTAAGACTCCTTTCCCACATGCTACATATTACACAATTCAAAACACCCCCCCCCCCCCCCCCCCCACATGAACACACACACACATGCCTCTTCAACCATACACACACTCCCCAACCTACCCAACTTCTGTAAGTGTTCTTTCTGCCGCGTGGACTGTAGCACCGATTCGTGGAACTGCTCAGCAAATTCCCGACTTAGATGTTTGTCCCTCCCCTCAGGGAAAATCACAGTCCGACTGCCTTCCGCGGCAGCACCCCACCCACCCACGGCATGGTTCACGCGCTGCTGCTGCTGCTGCTTCTCTTGCTCCTTTCGGGTGGAGGCTGCGGCTGCCACATGGCTTTCTTGAAGCTGAGTCAGTGTCGTAGCTGAGGGCTCAGCAGGGGCGTCTAAAGAGCGGATGGAGTGTGTCAACATGTCGTCGTATTTCCTCTTCTTGTTCAGGCAGCCTCGGTTCAGAGCTTCCAACAGTTCTGGAAATCAGAGTGAGAGATGAGAACTACAGGTTTATTGTACAAAAAGAGCAGAGATCTGTTCACACAATAAAATTTTCGCTGGTCCACCATCACCTGGCAACTATACTTGCCACTGACAATGACCCTCCATCTGTTCCTATGTGAGGTACTTGTGAAGCTTTGAGCATCTGTTTCATCTGTCGACAACTTCAATTTAACTACTATTAATTATATTTAAACTTATGCTGTTGCACGTGGCTATGAATGATAATGACAGATGACTGTTCATTCAAACTCATACAGGATCATTTAATACCCCACACCTTGCAGACTGGATAACAATAGCTCACAACCATACAATGAAAGGGTGCATCTGAACTCACTTTAAAAAAAAGAGTAGTAGTGCGTTAGACAACCAAGGAAGAGCCAGCACTGAGCTCACAGGCATAGTATGGATTTACAAAACAAAGCTGAATGATTATGCTGGTAGTGTTAAACAAACGGACACAGATGCAGCAAACTACATCTACAATTAGACTTTAAAATACAACATTAAGTGTGATTCAGGTGTGTGTGTGTGTGTGTGTTTTAAGTACACAAGTTTCAAATGTTCAACTGAGGTCATTTCATACTGTAAAAAAAAAAATTTGGCTGCTGTGGAAATGTTACTACACACACACACACACACACACAAGGAAGTGAAAGGATTAAACAGTCTTTTTCCTGTTCCTATCAATGAAGCACACCACTCTCAGAGTTGGGTTTCATAAATGTTTCCATACCGGTTTTTTTTTTCTCTCTCATATAGTCCAGAATCAAACTGAATATTCTTTTCTCTCTCTTCCTTTGTTTATTTTATGTGGCTGCAGAGACCATGAGCCGGAGACGACAGATTTCAAGCAACATTCCCTGCATCAAACACACAAAAGGCATCACAGCTTCCAGCTCTAAGTCACACTCCACCTTGCCGCTCCTTCTCCAGCCTGCGCCGCGTCTTGGCCGACGCCTTTTCTGCCCGCCGGCGCCGGATCTGCTCGCACACCCGTCGCATCTCTTCTTTCTCTGTCAAAATCAGAGCAAACATGAATCAACGGTCACAGGCAGGACGGAGGACCTAAACCTAGAGTTTGTGAATTTGTGGTTTGCAGTTTTTTTTTCCACAGGCAAGCAAGCTGGTGGCACGATTCAACCACGATGGCCTGCATGCCCCTGTCTCGGAAAGTGCAAGTCAGCGTGAACAGCAAGGCAAAAACATTCTATTGGCTGGAGGTCTTTCAGGACACACTGTTCCCAGACCAACGTCTGCTATGATGCACCAACCCAGGAGCAAGTCAAGAGTCAGAGCAGCTGATGGGGTCCATCCTATCAACTACAGTGGAATCAATAAAACAATCATGCCGTACCTCACAAAGCTGACCATGGCAGTGAAACATAAAGAAGGAAGCAGGTCAACACTTCAAAACCTGAAACAGCAGGGGCTAAAAATGTCAATGTGGAAGAAGACCAACAGCAGGGTCTAAAAATGTCAATGTGGAAGAAGACCAACAGCAGGGTCTAAAAATGTCAATGTGGAAGAAGACCAACAGCAGAGTCTAAAAATGTCAATGTGGAAGAAGACCAACAGCAGGGTCTAGAAATGTCAATGTGGAAGAAGACCAACAGCAGAGTCTAAAAATGTCAATGTGGAAGAAGAAGACCAACAGCAGGGTCCAAAATGTCAATGTGAAAGAAGACCAACAGCAGGGTCTAAAAATGTCAATGTGGAAGAAGACCAACAACAGGGTCTAAAAATGTCAATGTGGAAGAAGAAGACCAACAGCAGGGTCTAAAAATGTCAATGTGGAAGAAGAAGACCAACAACAGGGTCTAAAAATGTCAATGTGGAAGAAGAAGACCAACAACAGGGTCTAAAAATGTCAATGTGGAAGAAGAAGACCAACAACAGGGTCTAAAAATGTCAATGTGGAAGAAGAAGACCAACAGCAGGGTCTAAAAATGTCAATGTGGAAGAAGAAGACCAACAACAGGGTCTAAAAATGTCAATGTGGAAGAAGAAGACCAACAACAGGGTCTAAAAATGTCAATGTGGAAGAAGAGACAACAGCAGGGTCTAAAAATGTCAATGTGGAAGAAGAAGACCAACACAGGGTCTAAAAATGTCAATGTGGAAGAAGAAACCAACAACAGGGTCTAAAAATGTCAATGTGGAAGAAGACGACGAACAACACAGGGTCTAAAAATGTCAATGTGGAAGAAGATCTGCTGAACGCACCAAAAAATGACAATGTGGAATTAAGCCATTCAACAACAACACCCCCCCCCCCCCCCTCCCTATTTGTGGAAGTAGTCCAACAACACAAACTAAAATGTCAATATGAAGTAGGCTAACACAGCAAAATGTCAAATGTCAAAGAGGAACTATGCAATTACAGTAAATGTCAAAGAAGAAGGATGTAATGCACAATACAACTGAAGACGTAGGTCAACAGAACAAACTGCCAGTCAGAAAGCAGCAATGCAATACATGTCAAAAGAAGAAATAGCCAAATCCATTGAAATATCACAGGATGGTGGTGAATGCAAGAACATGTCAAAAGAAGAAATAGCCAAATCCATTGAAATATCACAGGATGGTGGTGAACGCAAGAACACGTCAAAAGAAGAAATAGCCAAATCCATTGAAATATCACAGGATGGTGGTGAATGCAAGAACATGTCAAAAGAAGAAATAGCCAAATCCATTGAAATATCACAGGATGGTGGTGAATGCAAGAACATGTCAAAAGAAGAAATAGCCAAATCCATTGAAATATCACAGGATGGTGGTGAATGCAAGAACATGTCAAAAGAAGAAATAGCCAAATCCATTACCATATCATAGGATGTTGGTGAATGCAAGAACATGTCAGCCAAGGCAACAAAACGTCTAAAACGGAATAAGCAAATGCATTCAAATATCAGACAGGAAGTATGATAACACACTGAAGGTCGAAGGAAAGTAGGCCAAGATTATGAAATGTCAAACCTATACAAACACAACAGGACCTTTTTTGCCGCCTACGCACAGACAAGTACACCTGTTGACAGACGACAAAATGTGAACACAAAAACAGGAGATACATAACAGAAACAAATACAGATAACAAGACAAAACCAAAAGTGGAACACGACAGGAGGACATAAATGAATGAGAAGATCACTGTACTATAGACTACAGCCCTGACCTACATACAGGCAACGACCTACACAAAGTTAAACTAAGGACCAACACACGAACAGCAGATCATAGAATACAAAACAGAACAACACAAGGAACAGCAGATCATAGAATACAAAACAGGACAACACAAGACATGAACAGAAAAACAAGGCTAACAGGTCTGACAGCCTGGTACCTTGTTACAAGGACTCTGTCATCTGGGGATGCTTAGTAAAATTCCTACCAACTCGAGACATAGTTATCTACCTTTTCGGTGCTCCGGAGGCACCGCCATCAGTTGCAGAGACAGCAGGAACTTGAGCTTGTCCTTGGAGTTCTTGTCTCCCTCCAGCGCCACAGCCGGCAGAGGGCGCAACGGCTCGGTGCTGATCAGACCATTGGGGGCCTCGTCTTCTAGTTCGATGGGACTCTGGCTCCGTTCTCTGACCACCTTCCGTCGCTTGCGGAACAGCTTCTCCTGTAGGTCTGTGACCAGGACAAAGCAAGATACACATGATTCTAAACACAGGCTGTCTTTTGTGCATGGAGGGTGGTGGTGTGTATGTTGTTTCCTCTATTCACATACATGTATCTGACCTACTCTCAGAATGTTATCAGTAAGACACATCTCTTAGTGACTGGTTTTCAACATTCTTCAACACAATACCGTTGAGAGCATCTGCAGAAATTCACACAGGGAATCATAAAAGAAAAAAGAAAAAACCTGTTTTATTTTGTACCCTTATTTCATAGCGCGACAGGGTAACTGATGACACAAAGTTTCCGTCAACCCGAATCTGCTTAAAAACATTTCAAGAAAAACAGCACCTAGATGTAAATAATCACTTTGATGTAAACAAACCTGAGTTGAAAATAAAATGTGGCAGGGAACAGTAAACAATAAACAGTAAACAAGTAGGGCTTGTTGGCCTGCGCTTGTTTTTTCCACCACTATTAGATCGTTCGTCTTTGTATTTGTCTGACTTTATTCAAGTTTAAAAGGCTGTGCCAGTCTTGAATAAAAGTTACTCTGTGTTACGTTTTCTTATGGGATCAAGACTTACCCTACTTGTTTACTGTTTATTGTAAACAAACCTGTTTAGTAGGCCTAAATAAAAAATCTGTTCATCTACAGTCTGAATGACGTCCGTTCATCTAAAAATATGTTGTACCAAAAAAGGAAAAGCTGAATTAAGCTGTGCTAGTTTTGAATATGTTGAGTAAAACGTTTTAGTCATCCTGTTAGTTATAAGTGTTAAATGCCCTAACCCTTCCTTCCACCTGCTTGAGCCTGAGGAGAGTGCCAAACACCCTTGCCACGTGCTGTGTGTTGACCTGTACTTGCAGCCACAGCAGGCTTTGATGCTGATCCGCTTCCTACACCACCTTTTTTGTCACCATCACTGCTAATTCAACTTTCTTCTAGCAGCCCTCACAATCCCAGTCAGCATCATCTTCAAGATTTAGCAGACCAAGTCTCCTCTCTTGAAATGGGTCATCTTATGAGACGTTCTTCCACCAAAGCATGCGCACACAGAAAACTAACTTTGACAACAGAAAAGACTGTACAAGAGATGCAACTCAACTGCAACTAAAAACCTGTACAATGTAAGCACACACAATTTTTCTGACTTTATACCAGTTTTAACAACTCTATGCGTTGTCAGCTGTGAGCAATGTTGAACTCCCCACCACTCAAATCATGGCCAGTTGCAGATGTGTTGTAATAAACTTCTGATGAAGCCGGAAGCCAAAAAAAAAGGTTTACACTGCTCAGAAGCTTCAGCAAAAGTTGAAGAACATTTATGCAGAGGTACTGGTCAGAAAAAGGAAAAATCCTCTTTGAAAATGTCTGTAACGCGATCTTCTCACAACTTCTTTGAAATGAGTTAAGATGCTCAGCCCTCGTTTGCCATTGCCTCAAGACAGCGGTCCAGTGGTGGACTATATCATCTTATGTCACCAGCATAATAACTACATGCTTTGAAATTCACAAGACCCAGACATGGCTAGATATTCTGAACTACTTCCCTGTGCCAACGGTGGACTTGTTTGTGTCTACAGCATAACTACATGCTTGAAATTCCACAAGACCCAGATGTGGCTAGATATTCTGAACTACGTCCCCTGCTCCAATGGTGGACTTGTGTCTAACAGCATAGTAACTACATGCTTTGAAATTCACAAGACCCAGATGTGGCTAGATATTCTGAACTACGTCCCCTGCTCCAATGGTGGACTTGTGTCTAACAGCATAGTAACTACATGCTTTGAAATTCATAAGACCCAAATGTGGCTAGATTATCTGAACTACTTCCACTGGTTCCTTTATTCTCTAGCAGACAGCAGCTTCAACTTCGCTTGATGATGTCTTGATCGACGGTAAAAGTAATTTTCTACTGCTACTAATCAACACACAATCACATATAGACTCACTCAAGGTGATTTTTTTTTCAAGGCAAAGATTTCAATTTTGTTGAAATTCTGGTTTTCCCCGAGTATTTTTTCAAATGTAAGGAGCTTTCATGTAAAAACTCCAAATTCACACAGTTTCAAGAGCGTCTGAACTGATATTTTAAAAAGTCAAAGACTTTTGAAGGAGATTTAAGGATGTGAATCCTGTGAAAGAAAAGGTGAGCACTGTTTTTCAATGTGTATGGACAGAGCGGGAGAGAAGGGGTGGGGTGGGGAGGGGATACGGACATGAATTGGGATCGCTACTGGGACTTTTTCATTATCTGTGACAAACTCCCCCAATATGCCAAATCCATAACTTCTGACATATGCTAAAACTGAAAAAGATCCACTAATAGCTTTTGTAACAGGTCCCTGGAACTGTACATGAATTCATAAAATGCCAATACTTTATATTTCAAACTGCCAACACTTATCAAACTGTCTTGGGCACAAGGAAGAAAACGCAACTCTAGTTAAGGATCACCTGCTACAGAGAAGAGTTATTTACCTTTGCCCTCTTGAAAGCGCTTTCCATTTTCTACTTGCAGCAATCTCTGCAGTCCTTTTCTTTGAAATCCACATGTCGCTAAAACAGTAAATGCCCAGCTAGTAAATGTGAGAGAAAAATCTTCTCCACCTAGATACAGCAGGTCCCAGATCCACAGCTACATCAAACTGAACAGAATCATCCTTCAGTCACATTTCATCTGTCCACCATGTCTTGTTCGTTCTTTTTTCCCCTTATAAAAAAAAACATTTTCCATACTGCACTTTGTCATATCACATAATTCGAATAAATGTGTTCAAATTAAAAGACAGTCTAACATACAGGCAGACAAACAAGCCACCATGCGCAGGTGTAAAACATCACCTGTGAGGAGGCCATGAGGGCACAGAGGCCACTCACCTTTCTTGCACTTCACGGTGACCAGCCCCAGACTCTCCATCACGTTGGCCTTGTCCGGCGTCAGCACCACCTCCACCGGCACCGTACTGCCCACAATCGTCATCCTCTCCCTCCTCCGCTCCTCCTCCTCCTCCAGTTCACACTCCTCCTCGCTCTCGCTCTGGTACCTCCCCTCCACCCGCGCCTTGCTCAGAAGACGCTCACGAGCGTCCAATCGGCTGATGGGCAGCGGGTCCGACACTGCCAGCACCCTGGTAGGTGGGATGGACAACGGCACCGGAGGCACTGGCACTGTGATTTTGTCTTCCGTCTCCACCACCACTACCGAAGGTTTGGGGGCCAGTTCTGAGCTTGGGACAGACGCTCCCTCGCTGGAGGAACACTCGCGAGCTAGGCTCTTGAAGTCGAACTTCTCGATGCGGTGATTGATGAGAATGTTGGAGTTGAGGAGCTTTCCCTCCGGCCCGGTGCCGAACATCCGAGCGTTGGCAGTCAGCGAGGTGGAGGACTTGTCTTTGTCTATCACGCTCACATGATTGTAACGACTGGTCTCCCCTGAAATGTTCAACTGGGAGGGCAGCACAGGTGCCCCACTGTGCCCCTTGTCACTGCTCTTTGTCGTCGTCACGTTGTTCACTGGCCTGTCGTTCTCGAAGGGCCTGAAGATGGCGTTTTCCCCGCTCCCCTTGGACGACGGTTTGTGGGGAGAGATGAGAGGGGGTGGCCGGCCCTTGCTCTGGTCACTGCGTGAGATGGCGTGATGGTAACCTTGGCGCGACAGATCCGAAGCGTGGTGCTCCTGCTTGGGCAGACTATGGTTTTCATACTGAAACAAAAACGTTTCATTATAAATGGTAAACTTGTAACCTGTTCGATAACCTAATGTCATACTGTGACTCTTGCTTGATAACGTTGTGTTTGTTAACATAACTGATATGAAATTTGATCATTATTCCAACCAAGTTCTTGGGACTTTAAACATTCAATTCAAACCAGGAAACCTAAAAGATGTGAACACATTAACTTTGCACTTAGCATTTTTTAAACAATCCAATTGAACACTGATATATCTAGTCAATTCAAGCTGGGAAATTTGCAAGACATTCATTACACATGGGGGAATAAAACTAAAAAGCACGTAAGACAACAGTCCACTGAAGTTTTCATTTTTTTTCCTTGTAGATAACACTGATCGGTACAGTATGAACACTGTCATTCTCTCCCTTGCCATACTGAACTGCAATATTTGCAAATATGTATCTCCTGTGAGAACATATTAAATAAAGATCCATTGTGATAACACACCAGGCACAGATCTCCTGTGAAACAAAATCAAATTCAGTATCACACCAATGAAGGGGCAAGAAGGCTTGTAAACGCGAGACACACACAAACACACCCAGCTAAAACAAACCTGATACTGACTGCTCCATGTGGATCACAACTGATGCTGAAGATGTGATACGAATACCTGGGTGGGGTATGTATATGGCAATCAGAACGAGAAAATATACGAAACAAACAAAAAAGCCCATTCAAGTGCATTCATTACAAAAAAAAGGTGTTCAGAACATATGAGTCTCAGACTGTGGTCATTTTTTTGTCCCAATCATTTTATTCTCCCTCTTTCCACTGGCACCTAATTAATGGGTGGTCCCAAGGACTAGTCTTCCGAATGAGACAAAAATTTGAGGTCTAGTGTGCTACATGCACCCATGTGAACAAGTGAGTTCTCCTTGGAAAATTTTGTACAAAATATCCTACAGACATGATAGGTAAACACATGTATACAAAGACAATGGTGCAGTTGTACAATGAGACGCGCTGTCCCCTGAATGCCAGAACTCTGCATTAAGAAATCCACGGCAACAATACTGTTAACGACACACCTCAATGCACCTTTCTTCCCACCCATGCCAATGTCTGCCCATCTCTCCACCCACCTTAAAATGATCGTGGTTTCCGATAGGAGGAGGCAGAGGAGGCGGCAGCGGCGGAGGACAGGTAATGATTCTTGTCCTGGTTGGCCTCGGAGGTGCGACTTGTGGGTCGCGAGCTGTGGTGATGGGACGTGTCGTGCTCCCTGGGCGTTCCCTGACTTATGGACCCGCCTTTACCTGTCACAGGCACACCCCACCACCGTCAGTGAACAGCGGCATGCGCTGAATTCACGTTTTCACACTGTTTTGCCTTTCAACCACTGTTCTGCCAACCCGCCATTTTCCACCCGTCTGCTGTGTCTCCGTCACTCCCAATCTGCCCATTCAGAGCGACTTCGGTTTCGCTTCCATACAGGTAATATGGGAACAGTTGAGTGCTACAATACAGCATTCTGAGCAGGTAGTTTTACGTCTTGGGGGCACTATTCATAATGTTCTTCAAAATGAGCCTGTGATTTATGTAAAAAAATAAATAAAATAACAATAAGTGGCAATGACAACAATGACGGAGGGCAATCCATTCAACACGGCTGTGCAAGATTTAACGGCCCAAGCACAGCTAAACTGGCAACAATGACTGAGACATCGGTGTATACCTGTCGTTATAATCAATTTACTGAACTAGATGACAGAGTTGTGGACTGACATATTTCAATATTCAGACGTTCAGGGGCAAGGGAGCAACTGCAATGGTAAGCCAAAAATACTGATGACACAGACAGACACATGAGCACTGGGCTGCATGCACTTCTATGTAAAAAAAAAAATTTGGCGTGATTCTGACTTGCAAGATTTTCTTTTTTAAGTTCATATTCGAGATGTTCTCAGCAATCTGCAATCTTTATTTCTTTAAAATTTCAAAATGGAGTGACTGATGGCGGCGAACGAAGCAAAGTTAGAAATAGAGTTTGTTTAGAACTTACCGCCAATGACATTGACAAACAAAGCACATGACCAAGTTTAACACGATGCTTTTCAACCACTTGGGTCTTCTTCAGGCGAAAAAATAAATCACATTTAACATGTGGGACAGTACAAACAAAGAACGAAAAAAGAAAGAAAAATGACTCATCCGTTGTCGTCCATGTGGTCGGTAGGGGGAAATGACTGGGCAGGGGGTTATGGGAGAGGAGACGGGGGGGGGGGGGGGGGGGGGGGGGGGGGGGGGGGGGGTGTTTGCGTCGGGGGGGAGGTGTGTGTGTGTGATATGATAGGGTTGTGTGTCTAGTTTATTGGGATGGTGTGATATCTTTGTGATGGTTGTGGTAATGGTGGATGATAATAATGGTAAGGGCACACTACACCCCAAGGCATCAATATCCAACAATAACAGACCTGCCTACCTCATGTTGTGCTCATCAGTAATAACCACAGAGATTTTCAGTAATTTTGCATTTCCTTCAGTAATTCCACGGACGCGTAATACACGGCGTTTTTGAACAAATAATGTGTACAAAACTCCAACTACATTTTTAACATTGAACAAATAATGTGTACAAAACTCCAACTACATTTTTAACATTTTAACAAAAAAATATAAACAGTAAAAAAGGAACAAAAACAACAAAGCAGAATTAAAATACCTTGGGATGATGGCAGATGACGGCCCTCAGGACAGGAGTTTCAGGTCAATTCAAAGGTGATATACTTGACAGTTTGTAACTTACACCAGCAGTCACCACAGATGACACCACTGATGAAGAACCTAATGTACAAACCCCCCCCCCCCCCCCCCCCCCCCCCCCCCCCCACAAAAAAAAAAAAATATGTGTGTGTGTGTGTGTCCCTGAGCTGTGCTGACAAGATAGTGGCGAAAATGAAAAGGCCCTTTTTCATTTTCGCCACTATCTTGTCAGCACAGCTCAGGGACAAGTTGTTTTCGCAGATCAGCTCACACAACAGTCTTTCTGCGTTGGTGATCTTCCGTGTGTGGGTCTGACGGCTGCTCTCGCTGGATTTCGTAAACAACGATGTGATCTTCTGACTGGAGGCACTCGCAGCTGTCTCTTTGTGCATTTTCCCCGAGATATGGCGCTTGCAGTCATTTGCTCCCCCATGTCCGATGGAGAAGTCTGAATTGCACACCGAGCAGAAATGAGTAAAACAAATCCAGGTCCATGACAAGGCCAAGTCCGCGTGTATTTACTTCGGAACACTTGCTTCTTCGCCTTCTTCCGTTGTGGCACAGTGGTTTTCGAACCCTCGTCATCGGTTTCATGCAAACGTTTAGAAGATTTTCTCCGCCATTTTCACAATCGCCGGCAAAAAATCGGTTGAAACTTTGTCTTACAATGGCTGAACAAAAAGCTTCGAATGGCGCGCACAGATGTGATGGCGTGTCGTGTTGGCCCACAGCACCACATTGACCAATCGCAAGTTCCGAACTATTGTGGTTTGGGCTTGAGTCAAGGGAAGTTACTCTGCGGTCTCGGAAAGGTCTAGCAGTCGACAATTTTTCGAGTCTGAAATTTGCGTAGTTTTTCAATTTTCTTTTCCGTAATTTCGCACGGAAAATCGAACCTCCGTAATGGGGGGTTAATTTCCGTAAAATTACGGACGATTACGGAAGGGTGGGCAGGTCTGCAATAACCAAACACAACATACCACACCACTTTCCACACCATTGGCAATATCCCCTACCAACCACACATACACACACACATACATACACCACCTCCACATCCCCTTCACTCACTTCATACAGTATTTTACAGCACCTCCATCTATTTAATCTTAATTTGTTTTTATCCTCCCCTTAAATCCCCCCCCCCCCCCCCCCCCCCCCCACTTTTTTTTTTTTTTTTCTCCCTCAGTTCCCCCCCCCCCCTTTTTCCCCCTTACCATTATTATCAATCCACCATTACCACAACCATCACAAGATATCACACCATCCCAATAAACTAGACACACAACCCTATCATATCACACACACACACCTCCCCCGACGCAACACCCCCCCCCCCCCCCCCCCCTCTCCCATAATCCCCCTGGCCCCATGTCATTTCCGCCTATCGACCACATGGACGACAACGGATGAGTCATTTTTCATTCTTTTTTCGTTCTTTGTTTGTACTGCCCACATGTTAAATGTGATTTATTTTTTCGCCTGAAGAAGACCCAAGTGGTTGAAATGCATCGTGTCTTGTCATGTGCTTTGTTTGTCAATGTCATTGGCGGTAAGTTCAAACAAACTCTATTTCTAACTTTATTTCTCGAGTCATATGTAATTCTGTGGTCAAAAACTGTAAGCTCCCTAGGTTGTTTGTTTATTTGAAGATGTGTGTGTGTGTGTGCGTGTGTGTGTGCATGTGTGTGTGCATGTGTGTGTGTGTGTGTGTGTGTGTGTGTGTGTGTGTGTGTGTGTGTGTGTGTGCCTTTTGAGGCAAAAACAAACTAAAACAGAGCTGCCAACCCCCCTGATGACTTGACCTTAAGATTTGAAAAATTTGACAGGAAGAAATGCATTTTGACAGGAAAATCTGGCGCGCGCAAGAAATTCATAAAGAAATCAAATTTCATTCATCATTTATAGAAAAACAAGTAGAAGTGAATGAAGTTGAACTCACCAGTATTTACACTATATACAAGAAGAAAGCTGTCTACAGGACTTCTTTGTTGCAGACTTGCAGGTCTGCAACAGTTTCTCAGATAAGGCAGTCTGATGGCACGGCACACGTTCACCAGATTTGAGGACCATGAGGGCACTTAAAGTGTCAGAAGTCATGGTCCCCCTGAAATCAGTCTTGTTCTTCCTCACCATAGAGAAGATGCGTTCACATGCGCAGTTGGAGACAGGAATCAGGAGTATTCCTTGCATGACTGCTGCCAGGTTCTTGAACTTGAGACTTCCATTGTGATCTGTTATTTTGGCCATCATCTGCCACTGGAGCTCAGCACATTCTTGATCCATCACATCAGGTGGCACAGAATCCTTAGACTGGTACTCAAGGTATCACAGAGGAGATTATCTTGGGTAGCACCATCTTGTAGCAGGCAAGGAAAGCGATGAATGAAGTAATCCAGGGATGCAGACTTTGCTTGGTTCCTCAGCCTGATATCTGCAACCTCTGCATGTCTCCACAGTGGCTGATCTGTGGGTTTCATCTCTCCACCATGTATGTACAAGTCGCTTGGAAGAAGGCCTTCACATTCTTGAAAAAGATCTCCTTCTCCTTGCTTTGAATGCCCTCCTTCAGATGTTGTCGGGTCTGGTAGCCAATGAAGAGATCATCATCACCTTTGATGTTGTAACTAGATTGAAGTCCACCTCCATCAGAGCCCCCTGATTCAAAGCACATGGTTTCACGAATGAAAGCAGCAGCTTCTTGAACAGACTTTCCAAGATCCCTTTGATGAGATGGATCCTGGCATGATCCGTCTGGAGCTGTTTGTTGGCTTTGTCAAAGATCTCAATGACTGCTGCATAGAAATGCACATACAGCTTCGCTGTCCGTCGGCAGAAGAATTCCTTCAGCTTTTCTTTGATGGACGATGCTTCATCAGATGATCTGTCTGACGTCTTCATGGAGCATTCCTGCTTGAAGAACATCTTCAGGGCCTCCCACTGCTCAAGGACTCTGGACAGAGCGGCGCCAAGGGACAGCCACCTGGTGGGAACGTGTGAAATGACTTGATGCTGGGAACACTGCACTTTTGTTGACAGTCCTGAAAAACGCTGCTGCCTTCCACTGCTCTTGGACATGTACCATGATAGCTGCCTCATGATGTCATCCATGTCAAATTTTCCGCTGGCCTTCATGCCTCTCTTGAGTGCCAAACTGATGAGATGCAAACACATCCAGCCAAGAAAACATCCAAATGTTTCTCGCGCACATACGAGATCACACCTTTGTGGGCCCCTGTCATCACGTATGCTTGTCACACACTAATGCTAAGCAGTTCTTCCATGGGATGTCCAGAGAACTAAGCTCTTTGTCGAGTATGGCGAAAATGTTCTCCCCTGTTGACGACTCGCTGCAGACTGGATTACACAAAAGCTCCGTCTTGATCATGCCATCACAAACAGTCCGAACGACGATGGGTAACATTTGTCTCCACCCTCCTCGCTGCCGTCTGTTCCGATAACAAAAGGCCCTTTCTTCATACTGGCAGCGAGCTCTAAAGCCTTCCCTCTGCTGCAGGCTTTGACTATCTGAGTTGTTTTCGTCCTTCCACTGCTGTACTCCTTAGCAATTTTGCTGTCCGGAAACATGCTCGGAACAGGGGCCCTGCATGGTCAGCAGCACTGATAGCGATGTTGTGCTCCCACCAGAAAGTGAGAAAACAAGGTCTCAGCCCGAATCGTCGACAGCTCTGAACTCCCCTCTGAAGTGCTGGATGAGAAGAAATTAACTCAACTTGACCGTCTTCTTCAGCGCCTTGCTCCTCTCCACGTGCTGATCAGAGGAACAATGGCGACTTACATCATCCAGCCCGCCATAGCAATCTTGAAATCCAGTTCACATGGAACGCAACGTGCATGATTGGTAGAAAACTTTAGAAGCGATGATGCATGGATACTCCTTCGAGTAGTGCGGCAGGAATTTCTGATGTACGAGGTCTTCTTTTCGCTGGCCCTTCATCATTCGTGCCTTTGCGTTTTGCGACAGCGCTTTTGTCCGCCATAGTCTGATAGAGAGCAGTGAAAATCGCAAAGTCTCGCGATAGGCTACACACTCCCTGCCACACGCAGCTTGTGTCGCCTGCTACAGTAGCAGACGACGCATGTTGAACACAAGTGTTAGAGACTGAGAGACTGTCAGACTGAGCGTCAGTAGGCCAGTACATCGCTAGCTTGTCTCAAAGCGAGCGACTTGAGCTACTCGCACTATTATTGTGCAAGATGAGCGCTTACTTTTGGAAATGGATGGTCGGAAGATTTCAGATTTTTTTTCGCCGGAAGAAATACCGATTGACCAGAAGATCGAAGAAATTAATTTGACCGGAAGAAAATCCGGCGAAACCATAAGGTTGGCAGCTCTGCTAAAACAATCAAAATAACTATTGACAAATAATGATCAAGCGATAAAAAACTGTCACTAACCACACATGAGCCAACCCCATCCCCACCCCAAAAAAAGCAAAGGCAAGAGTTCATGGGAACCAAGTTTGACACTTCCTCTCTAGATTGAAGATATGGATAAAATCATCCACAGTGTTTTCGGTTCTGACAACCTTGACACTTCCAATCCAGCAGGAAGGTCATGGATGAAATTACCCACAGTGCTTCGTGGTTCAGAATTCGACTGCAGCCGCTGATTCAGTCTCTCGTACTTCCTAACTTCAGCAAAACCATGAACTGCAGCCATCAGTGTATGCATCGTGCCCACAGGCATGTGTGAAGTGTTGTAAATCATCTCTTTTACAAACAATAAAAATGATTTTTGACTGCTGATGTTCTGTTTCACCAGTACAAAGTATCTTTGAGGATGTTCAGAAGATTTACAATTAAAAAAAAAAATAATAAAAAATAAAAAAGAAATTGTCAACGTTTCAGTCATAGACCTCACTGTATCAATTAACAAACAGACCGATATTGGAAGAGAAAGAAAAAAAAATTCAGAACTTAAAACACTGTAAAAAATAAAAAACAAAAAGCTACATCTGCCGCTCCTCACTTCTGTGCATGGAGTGTGGATGATGATGATGATGATGATGCTGATGCTGCTGGTGATGGTTTGACAGCTGATTCTGGTGGTGGTGCTGATGATGTGCACGACTGTCCCGACTGTCCCGCTCCCCGTCGCCACGGTCACTGATGTAACGCGACGGCACCGACAGGATGTCCTTGCGCTCCTTGTGCTCGGCGTTCCGCTGCTTTTCTCTCTCCGCTTCTCGCAGCTTTTCTCGCTTGATCTGCTCCACCTCCCTCTCTCTTTCCCTCTCCTTCTCCAGCTCTTTCTCACGTTTCTCTTTCTCTCTTTCCTTCTCGCGTTCCAGCTCTTGCTGCCGCTCTTCATCCGACTTGGATCTGCAGATGCAAAAGAACAAAAAATTGATATTTCTGGCTGCATTTCGCACATGTTATCATCAAGCTAACCTCATAATGTGTACCATCTGAAACATTTCTATAAGAACATGTACAGATTCTTTAAAACTCATTCTTTATCATCTAACAATCTAACAGTATATAACACAACACGGATGAAAGTTCTGTTGCCTAATCAATTCATGTGCAAACGATTCATAGACAGACACCGAATCATGACCAACACCCTACATCAGCCAATACAGCACTCTACACCACTCAATACACAACTACACCACCAAAGAAAACATTCACCTCTCAGCACATCACCACCCTGCACAACTACACCGCCTAATACCACACACTACACTACCCTGCGCACCATCACATCAACCAATTCAGCACATCACCACCCTGCACAACTACACCGCCTAATACCACACACTACACTACCCTGCGCACCATCACATCAACCAATTCAGCACATCACCACCCTGCACAACCACACCGCCTAATACCACACACTACACTACCCTGCGCACCATCACATCAACCAATTCAGCGCATCACCACCCTGCACAACCACACCGCCTAATACCACACACTACACTACCCTGCGCACCATCACATCAACCAATTCAGCTCATCACCACCCTGCACAACTACACCGCCTAATACCACACACTACACTACCCTGCGCACCATCACATCAACCAATTCAGCACATCACCACCCTGCACAACCACACTGCCTAATACCACACACTACACTACCCTGCGCACCATCACATCAACAATTCAGCACATCACCACCCTGCACAACCACACTGCCTAATACCACACACTACACTACCCTGCGCACCATCACATCAACCAATTCAGCGCATCACCACCCTGCACAACTACACCGCCTAATACCACACACTACACTACCCTGCGCACATTCACATCAACCAATTCAGCGCATCACTACCCTGCACAACTACACCGCCTAATACCACACACTACACTTCCCTGCGCACCATCACATCAACCAATTCAGCACTTCACACAACCCTATACAACATTCTATACCATCAAATACACCACTTCACAACCCAAAAAACAATTCTGCACTATCCAATATACCATTACATACCATCTAACACTATTATCCACATCTATTATCACCAATACCTGACTACACTGCCCAATAAAACAATCTGCACTAGGGACACAATGTATCACAACACCCTACATCATCCAATAGAGCTTTCCATAACACCCACTACACTATACCATCCAACACACGATCCTACCACCATCCAAACAATACATACCCAACCCAAAGACACACCACCCACTATACCCTACAAAACCACCAACAATCACAACCAACCCAACACACCATCTCCACAAGCTATACCCTACACCATCCAACAATGCATACCACCCCAAAACACCCACCCACTCCACAAACCCTACAACCACCCAACACACCACTCCACTATACCCTACACCATCCAACAATGCATACCACTCAACACACCACTCCACAATACCCTGCACCATCCAACAATGCATACCACCCAACACACCACATCTCCACTATACCCAACACCATCCCCCACAATCAACATACCACCCAAACCACCACTCCACCCAAAACCTACACCACCCAACACACCACTCCACAATACCCTACACCATCCAACAAAGCATACCACCCAACACACCACTCCACAATACCCTACACCAACCAACAATGCATACCACCCAACACACACCCACCCACATACCCTACACCATCCAACAATGCATACCACCCAACACACCACTCCCAATACCCTACACCATCCCAACAATGCACCTCCACCCAACAACCACCACTCCACATACCTACACATCCAACAATGCACACCACCCAACCTACACCACTCCACATACCCTACACCATCCAACAATGCATACCACCCAACACACCACCATCCACAATAACCTAAAACCATCCAACAATGCACACCACCAACACAACCACTCCACTATACCATCCAACAATGCACACCACCCAACACACCACTCCACATACCCTACACCATCCAACAATGCATACCACCCAACACACCACTCCACATATACCCTACACCATCCAACAATGCATACCACCCAACACACCACTCCACAATACCTACACCATCCAACAATGCACACACCAAACCAACCACTAACCATCCAACAATACCCAACCCCCATCCAACAATGCACACCACCCAACACACCACTCCACAATACCCTACAACCAAACCAACACACCACTCCACTATACCCTGACACCACCAACAAATCATACTAACCCAACAACCACATCCACAATACCTACACCATCCAAACAATGCAACCACCCAACACACCCACTGCACAACCCTACAACCACCCACAATACCTACTCCCAACACACCACCACACACCATCCCTATACCTACCATCCAACAATGCACACCACCCAACACACCACTCCACAATACCCTACACCATCCAACAATGCATACCACCCAACACACCACTCCACAATACCCTACACCATCCAACAATGCATACCACCCAACACACACCACTCCACAATACCCTACACCACCCAACATGCACACCACCCAACACACAACCCACTACCCTACCATCCAACAATGCAACTACCCACAACCACACCCCTCCCTATCACCATCCAGCAATGCAACCACCAACCCACACACCACTCCACAATACCCTACACCATCCAACAATGCACACCACCCAACACACCACTCCACTATAACCATCCAACAATGCACAACCCACCCACACACAACACTCCACAATTAAAACCCTACACCAACTCCAACAATGCACACACCAACCACAATACCACTAACCATCCAACAATGCACACCACCCACTATACCCTACACCATCCAACAATGCCACCACCCAACACACCACTCCACAATACCCTACACCATCCAACAATGCACACCACCCAACCACACCATCCACAATACCCTCCAACCCCACTCAACAATGCATACCACCCAACACACCACTCCACTATACCCTACACCATCCAACAATGCACACCACCCAACACACCACTCCAACAATACCCTACACCATCCAACAATGCATACCACCCACACAACCACAACACTCCACAAACCTACACCATCCAACAATGCAACCACCCAACACACCACTCCACAATACCCTGCACCATCCAACAATGCATACCACACAACACACCATCCACATGACACCACCAACACACATCCAACAATGCATACCACCAACACACACTCCACAATACCTACACCATCAACAATGCACACCACCAACACACAACTCCACTATACCATCCAACAATGACACCACCCAACACACCACTCCAATACCTACACCATCAACAATGCACCCCACCAACAACCATCACTATACCCTACACCATCCAACAATGCATACCACCCAACACACCACTCCCAATACCTACACCATCAACAATGCATACCACCCAACACACCACTCCACTATACCCTACACATCAACAATGCACACACCCAACCACCATCCATATACCATCCAACAATGCACACCACCAACACACACTCACAATACCCTACACATCCAACACACCACTCCACAATACCCTACACCATCCAACAATGCATACCACCCAACACACCACTCCCACTATACCCTACACCATCCAACAATACACACCACCCAACACACCACTCCACTATTACCATCCAACAATGCACACCACCCAACACACCACTCCACAATACCCTACACATCCAACAATGCACACCACCAACACACCACTCCAACTATACCATCCAACAATGCACACCACCCAACACACCACTCCACTAACCCTACACCATCCAACAATGCATACCACCCAACACACCACTCCACAATACCCTACACCATCCAACAATGCACACCACCCAACACACCACCCACCAATACCCTACACCATCCAACAATGCACACCACCCAACACACCACTCCACTATACCATCCAACAATGCACACCACCCAACACACCACTCCACTATACCCTACACCATCCAACAATGCACACCACCCAACACACCACTCCACAATACCCTACACCATCCAACATGCACACCACCCAACACACCACTCACACACCATCCAGTCACTCTGCACCACCATGCCACTATCTACACCTCCAACAATACTCTTGCCACCCACACAATCAAAATACTCTACACCACCCAATCAACCACCTAAATCACCTGATACAAACCCTACACCACCAATACAACCACTAAATCACTATACACACACTACACCACCAATACAACCATCCAAAACCCCACTGATACAAACCACAATACACCACCCAACAACCACCAAATCACCTGATAAACATCACACACCACCCAATACAACCACTACACTCACTGATACAACACACACCCACCACAATACATACCATCCAAAACACCCATGATCCCCAACACCACTCACACCACCCAACACACCACCTAAATACCCTCATACCAACAACTACACCACCCAAACACACCACCTAAATCACCATACAACAACACACCACCCAATCACAACCACTAAATACCTGATCACAACACACACCAACCACCCATCCAACAATACCTAAATCACCTGATACAATCACACACACCACCCAATACACCATCTAATCACCTATACAACAAAACATACACCACCCAACACACCATCCTAAACTCCCCTGATACAACACAACACACCACCCAAGCTACCACCCCATACACCATCCAAAATGCAACTCTCTACACACCCAAGAACCCTACACCACCCAATGCAAACTCTCTACACCACCCAATGCAACTCTCTACACCCACCCAAGCTACCACTCTACACCATCCAATGCAACTCTCTACACCACCCAATGCAACACTCTACACCACGCAATGCAACTCTCTACACCACGCAATGCAACTCTCTACACCACCCAATGCAACTCTCTACACCACCCAAGCTACCACTCTACACCACCCAATGCAACTCTCTACACCACCCAATGCAACTCTCTACACCACGCAATGCAACTCTCTACACCACCCAATGCAACACTCTACACCACGCAATGCAACTCTCTACACCACCCAATGCAACACTACACCACCCAATGCAACTCTCTACACCACCCATGCAACTCTCTACACCACGCAATGCAACACTCTACACCACCCAATGCAACACTCTTCACCACCCAATGCAAACACTCTACACCACGCAATGCAACTCTCTACACCACCCCAATGCAACACTCTACACCACCCAATGCAACTCTCTACACCACCCAATGCAACTCTCTACACCACGCAATGCAACACTCTACACCACGCAATGCAACCATCTAAATCACCTGATACAACACACTACACCACCCAAGTTACCACTCTACACCACGCAATGCAACACACAACACAAAGCAATCCAATGCTCTCCACTACCAACAAAACAACCCACACCACTACACCACCGACTACATTAAACAAACTAATACAACACTACACCGCCTAACTTAACTCTTTCATCCCTACAACCCGGTTTTCCTGTTTGCAGAAATCCTACCCTTCCTTCCTGCAGCCCGGAAAACCGGGCAGCTCAAAATCCCTCCTTTCCTTCCTGCAGCCTAGAAAATCGGTTCTCGTGGTAAGGGCTTTGAACTTCGCGCAAGTTGCGTCATGGGTACCTGTCATGACCGGGTACCTCGTGTGGCAGTGTTTATGAACGGAATGGATGCCAGACGGCCCCTACAGCGTGGGAAAGTGGTTGTCGCTCTATTCTGGCCGGTTTGCTACTGCATACGTGGCAGTTCTCACTTTACACTTCTTTTTTTTTTCCCCCTCTAAATCCAGGAATGAAGGGAATACTCATATTATAAGAATCTAGGGACACGAGAAAGTAATGATTCATAGAAAAGAAGGAATGAAAGAGTTAATACACAGCATTATCCCATCTCCACTACCCAACACAACACCCTACACCACCTAACTCAACACCCTATACCACACAGGATCACACACACCCCACCACTACACAACCCCCTCCACTACCCACCTGTCAGCAGAGGCTTGTGAGGTGCGGGTCGACGGCCTGAGCCCCAGGTGATATATACGGGTACTGATGCAACAACTCGGGTGGGTAGCGGGCGCCGGCCGATAGCAAAGGTGCATGGCCGGGGGGGGGACCAGCCCCGCAGTAAAGGGCAAGAACTGTGGTGCCCGGCCTGCATCAGCCGGAACCTTTCCATCGCCGACATCTCCTCGTATCTAGAGACAGGAAAACACCAAATTTGTCATTTTCAAACGAATGATGCTGTTACTGCCCTTTTCATTTTTACCTCTTTCTGCTGAGTATAATATTGACAATTAACACCATTCCTTCTTTCATATCTCTCTCTTTCTCCTCTCTCTCTGCGGGGCTGAATACTTAACTTTCACTGTCTTTATTTTTCTCCCTGACCTTTTTCGTTCTCTTTATATCTCTAGAAGAATGAAAATGAGAAAAGGTGCAGAAACTAATCACACGGACAAAGTTCGTGGTACATGCTCAGACGGAAAGAGATGAAGTAAAAACACCATTATTCTAAACAGTATATAGCAAACTTCAACACTGAAAGTTATCTCTTTCAGTACGATCTTCAAAACTGACTGGTTAAAAGACAAGCGTTTGTGTAATGGCTCACTAATTTTCATTCAATTTGAAATGAAAATTTTAACAGAACTCATGACAAATAAAACATAATGTTATTACTGACGTGGTCAATCAAAGCAAACAAAACAACTGGAGTGATTATGCAAGGAAACAATTACACAAACATGCACAAGAACACACCCTACAATAACACATTACAATAAACACAGCCAACTCCATAATGGATATGCACACTGACAACTTCTACAAACGCACACACACACACCTAGACCATCTACATACCCACACACACACAGACTGTCTACATACACACACACACACAACACACACACACACACACCACGTCTAAAACACACACACACACACACACACAGACTGTCTACATACACACACACACACACACACACACGACTGTCTACATACACACACACACACACACCACTGTCTACATACACACACACAACCAGACTGTCTACATATACACACCCCAACCAACGTCTACATACACACAAAAATCAGACTGTCTGCATACAAACACACAAACCAGACTGTCAACATACACACACAACCAGACTGTCTACATACACACACACACCCAACCAGACTGTCTACATACACACACACACCCAACCGTCTACACACACACACACACACCCAGACTGTCTAAAATACACACACACACCCCAGACCGTCTACCACACACACACAACCAGACCGTCTAATACCACACACAACCAACCGTCTACATACACACACACAACCAGACCGTCTACATAAAACCCCCCCAGACTGTCTACATACACACACACCCCCAGTCCGTCTACATACACACACACAACCAACTGTCACATACACCCCCCCCCCCCCCCCTGACTGTCTTCATACACACCCCACACCCAACTGTCTACATACACACACACACACACCCAACTGTCTACATACACAAACACACCCAACTGTCTACATACACAACCAGACTGTCTACATACACACACACACACAACCAGACGGGTCTACATACACAACCAGACGTCTACACACACACACACCCAGACTGTCTACATACACACACACAACCAAAACGTTCTACACACACCCACACTGTCTACATACACACAACCAGACTGTCTACATACACACACACAACCAGACTGTCTACATACACACACACACCCAGACTGTCTTCATACACCCCACACACAAAAACCCAGACCGTCTACATACACACAAAACAACCAATTGTCTACATACACACACACAACCAGACTGCTACATACACAACCAGACTGTCTACAACACCCCCCCCCCCCCCCCCCCCCCACCCCCCGGACTGTCTACAAACACACACACACCCCCAGACTGTTTTACATACACACACACACCCCCAACGTCTACATACACACACACAACCAGACTGTCTACATACACACACACACCCAACTGTCTACAAAACACACACACACCAGACTGTCTACATACACACACACACAACCACACTGTCTACATACCACACACACACAACCAACTGTCTACAACACACACACACCCAACTGTCTACATACACACACACAACCAGACTGTCTACAACACACACAACCAGACTGCTACATACACACACATAACCAGACGTCTCCCTATACACACACAACCACACTGTCTACATACACACACCACAACCACACTGTCTACATACACCACACACACACACAACCAGACTGCCCTACATACACACACACACAAAAACCACACTGTCTACATACACACACACAACCAACTGTCTACATACACACACACAACCAGACTGTCTACATACACCACACACAAACCACACTGTCTACATACACACACACACAACCACACTGTCTACATACACACACCACAACCACCCCTGTCTACTACACACACACACAACCAGACTGTCTACATACACACACACAACCACACTGTCTACATACACACACAAACCAGACTGTCTACAACACACACACAACCAGACGTCTACATACACACACACACACAACCACACGTCTACATACACACCCCACAACCACAATGTCAAACACACACACCACAACCAGACTGTCTACATAAAACACACACAACCAGCTGGTCTACAACACACACACAACCAACTGTCTACAACAAAACACACAACCAGACTGTCTACAACACACTCACAACCAACTGTCTAACAACACACTCACACCAACTGTCTACATACACACACACAACAACCAGACTGTCTACATACACACACACAAACCAACTGTCTACAACACACACACAACCAGACTGTCTACAACACACACACACAACCACACACACAACCAGACTGTCTACATACACACACACAACCAGACTGTCTACATACACACACACAACCAGACTGTCAAACAACACACACACAACCAGACTGTCTAAAAACACACACACAACCAGACTGTCTTGCCCACAGACCTCAATGCCGACTGATGGGCTGCAGCATGTGCTGTAGGAATGCTGGGTGATGGGCTGCGAAGGTCGGGTCAAGGCTATAGGGGGAGGGCGGCGGGGGCGGCAGCCCGCCCGGTGAAGATCGTCTTCAGGTCGTAAGGATGAAAGCCTCTCGACACGCCATCCCTTTGCGGGACGTGCTGGCACTAGAAGGTGCTCCTCTGACATGTCAAACACAGAAAACAGTAAACAAGTGGGGTAAAATTTGCTCCCATAAGAAAACAAACACAGAGTAACTTTTATTGAAGACTGCACGGCTTTTAAAATTGAATAAGTCAGACAAATACAAAGACAACCATCTAACAGTGGGAAAAAAAAAAAAAAAAGCGCAGGCCAACAACTCCTCTGTTTTTAATGACAAACACAGGCAATAGTCAGCCGAAAAATACCACTCAAATTATTATCCTATCTGAGACATGCACAGAATCAATTAGCTACTTAGGATAGATTCAGAGAGTCAACTGTGACAAGGACATTGGGGGGAAAAAAAAATTTAGAATTATATCTGGAAATTAAACACAAGTCATTAAGAAACCAGATGTTCACGGTTTTCAAGTTCATTACATTTCTTTTCACTTCGTTTTTTGTGTGTGGATATTTTTTATGTCATACAAACAAGTACACCAACAACACAGAAGCAGGGAAAAGCAAGCCACTAAAAATAGCATGCCACACTTTAATCTCAACGAAGCAAAACAAAAATCTGGCATTTCAAGCACTTTTTAGACGACTCGAGGACTTATAAAAGCCCAACCCACATTTGAAGGACTTTTGATTACCTTGAAAAGAGGTCATCAAAAATCAAGAACTGTTAGGACTTTCAAGGTCGTGTAAAAAACCCTAGAGTAATTTCCTTAAAGCTGGGGTGCTCTTAGCTCTCCACAATTTCAACACTGAAAAGCTCCTTTGTTGGAAGCTGAAGATGATTTCCATTCGAGCCGATTACAGCAGCATAACTAACTCTTAGAGCAGCGTAACTAACTCTTAGAGCAGCATAACTAACTCTTAGAGCAGCCCTAACTAACTCTTAGAGCATGACAATTTTTAAAACTGATGAACTGACTGTAAAATCAGCATGAATATATTCATAATAATTGATTAGTTGTAGTTTCCAGGAATTTGTTGGGTCAGGTGAATTTTCTGTAAAAATGATGACGATGTGCAGGGCTGCTGCTGGGTAATCCCCTTTCCCCCCCCTCTTCCCAAAATCAACGGGAATGAGGAAGGCGAGTGGGGGGGGGGGGGGGGAAGCACAAAGGCAAGGGTTTTATACCATGATAGTATAAAACCCACTCGGTCTATGACAGCATGCTCTCCTGAGCACTGTGAATTGAACACCATGAAATAAACCTGCCATCATTAATGAGGCGAGACAAACACTCAATAATGTCCATGACAATTCACTGCACTCAAAAAATCAAAGGCCACTCACAGCGTGTGGGAGTCTGGAGCTGTCTTTTGCAGACGCCCGATCGTCAAACTCGGAGTGTGAAGAGTGAGGACGCTGGTCACGCTCGTGTTTGACGTTGAAATGGTCGTTTGGAAAGAAGCAGCACTGTGTGCAGGGGACTCCCGTCATTACTCTGAACAACACAAACACTCCTACATCATGAAAAGTACACAGCAGGATGACAGTAAAGTGTCATTTCAACACACAAACATTCCTACATCATGAATAAGTACCCCCAGCAGGCTGACAGTTTTGTGTCATTACCTGAACAACACAAACACTCCTACATCATGAATAGTACACAGCGCCGACAGTAATGTGTCATTACTCTGAACAACCCCAAGATAAGATAAGATAATGTTGCTATAGCCCCGCCGACCGCAAAGGGCCACATCAGGCTTGTGAACAACACAAACACCCTACATCATGAATAAGTAAACAGTAGGCTGACAGTTATGTGTCATTACTCTGAACAACACAAACACTCCTACATCATGAATAAGTACACAGCAGGCTGACCGTAATGTGTCATTACTCTGAACAACACAAACACTCCTAATTATGAATAAGTAAACAGTAGGCTGACAGTAATGTATTGTTACTCTGAACAACACAAACACTTCTACATGATAAACAGTAGGCTGACAGAAACGTCTCATTTCTCTGCACAACGTTGGGCCAAAAAGTAATAAATCATTATTCTGCGAAGTACCGAAAGGTAAGGTAAATTTAAAAAAGTACAAACACTTCTACAAAATGAATAAGTAAACAGTAGGCCTACAGTACTAAATCATTTAATTTATAAATGACAAACGTAGGCCTAGGTATAGATCATTACACTGCCCAGGAGAAAACAACCTAACTCATAAGCTGATGAATAGCAATTGATGGGAACATATAATTCTATATGTGACAAACACCTTTAAACAATAAACAGTAGGCTAAATCTAACATATTATACTCCGCACTGAAACCCAAAAAACTTAAAATTAAAAAACAGTAAGGCTGAAGTAATACATCATTACTCTACACAGGACACAAACATTCTTATATGGGTTTTTTTTTAAATAATGGAAAAGTCATTAAAACCGGGTTTAACTCTCCTAAACAGTAAATAAAACAGAAGGTTGAAGGCAACAGTCTTTCTCTATGCAGGAGAAGCACTCTTAAATAACAGCGTTCCGTTGACCTAGCCCTTCATGAACCGACATGTGCAAGTAAAAACGCAGTTTTCTCTTAGTACATCACAATGTCATGATTCTCCAGAATTTTTTTCTTCTTTTTTTTCAACTGGCATGGGTTGTCTTCCCAATCATCGATGACATCCAAGAGCACAACAGGCAGGGGGGCAATCACCGAGACAGGAGTGATCTCCCATGAGGGGGGGGTTTTTCACAACAACTTTAAGATCTGGAAAATGCCAGGAAGATCAAGAGTGAAGGCAATGTTTGCAAACACTGGCAAGCCATACACCCTGCAGCAAAACTGTGTGTAACTGTCCACGGGAGTATGGTCTGAACTGCAGGTGCTGGAGGCTTCACACATCTGTTGCATCATTTGAATGCGTTTTTCATCATTCTGTTGGGCAAAATCCAGTTAATGTCCATAAAATGTAGACCAGACTGTGAGGTTCGATAAGATAAGATAAGATAATGTTGCTTTATAGCCCAGCCGACCGCAAGGGCCACATCAGGGCTGTCACCACGTTAAAATCAACTCACCAGTCAATAAAAAAAAAATTTAAAAAAAACAACTTTCACACATCTCGTTAAATGACATCGTCTACAAACGCACCAGAAACTTGTTAAAAATCTTTTTGCCGAAAACTTAAAAAGAAAAATTTAAATCCCCCAAAAAACTAAAGGGACACTCAGGCGGCATCCCTGAACAAAATTTTCCCAGGACTCCCGAAAATTTTGTGTCTCACACGAAAGCCCAACACTCAAAAAAGAACAGTTTCTTTGTGATGCGCATGACTTTGAAGCACCACGGACTTCTTCACTCTTTAAAGGTAAGAAGGTAAAAAACGAAGGCAGAATAAATAAATAATTTTTCTTATACCCAGCCGACCGCGAGGGCCACATCGGGGCTGTCACCACTAAAAAAATAAACTCCCCATCTTTAAAAAAAAAAAAAAAAAAAAAAAAAAAAAACCCTTTTCACACTTCCGTTAAATGAATCTCACAAACGAACCAAAACTTTTTAAAAATCCTTCTTCCGTAAAATCCAAATCAATGAAAAATTTTTAATTTTTCCTCAAAACCCAAAGGGATCATCGGGCGGACATCCCTAACGATCCATGGACTCCCTGAAAAAATTTTGTGTCTCACATCGGCAAGTCCCAACCTCAAAAGAACATTTTTTCGTGATTGGTGCAAGACATGGAACACCACGATTTTCTTCCTCTTAAAAGGAAAATGGTAAAATCAATGGCCGGGTGCACCCCGAAACAGAACCTTCCCTTACACCACCCGACAGAGGGGGGAATTTTTTAAAGGTTGGAGGGATCTAAAGAGTTTTTATTCGTCGGGGTTTTTCCAATCCCCCCCCAAGGTCTTCAATAATCGAAAATTTTTGGGTTTCACTCTGACGGGGGATATAAGTTTGACAGTTTCTCTCTTGTGGTTTTCTTGGCTAAACGATCAACCTTTGTTCCCGCCGATCCAACAGGCCGGAACCCAACAAGATAATGTTGAAACCGTCCCCCTTTCAACTTGCAAAAATTTTCAAAAAAAAAAAAGTTCTGGATCTAAAGGGTTGCCCAGCTATCCCTCCAAAGCGACAGCGAATCCGACAGAACCAAAAATCCCCCTCAAAAGGGGAATTTACTTCAAACCATACTAGAAAAAGTCAGCAAATAACAAAAGCATCTGAATGTATATTTTCCAACAATACAAAGGACCCCGGGGCAAGGCTGCAAGGCCACTCCTCCCAACTTGGAACCTCATGAAAATTTTTTGATAGATGGGAATTGGAACAGAGCTCGCATACAAACCCTTTACGCCAAAGCTGGTAACCCTTACAGAAAGCTGCGACACAAAAACAATCTCGGGTTGAAAAAGTCCAGGGTTTATCCGGGAAACTTGGAAAAATCGGAAACATTTCCCGGGTCTATACCTCATTCCCCGTGAGCGCATACGAAGCCCAAACGGGGGAATACATTTGGGGTTTGTTTCAAACTTATTTTGGGACGGGGGGTAAAAAACACAGTCAAGGCAGGATTCTGCTTCGAAACAGTCGGATGTAATAATTCAAAGACATTTCAGCCGGGGTTTGGACAGTAAAGGTTCACCTCCCTCGCGTACGGGCGTACACAGGGGGGGGTGGGGAACCCCAAGAAAGACGAAGCCCTTATGGGGGATAGGTCCAAGGGGTTTAGGTAAGATGATCTTCGGAGCCTACACAGCACAACCGTAGCCTTTTGGGAAGGGACCGGGGCTCTGAAGGTGCAACAAAGTTTTTTTTATCAGGCCCCCGTCGGTGGCTACAACCCCAAAAATTCTGCCTTTGGCAAGCATTTTGGGGTTTTTTAATAGGCCCAGAAATTTAATTTTTTTGGTCAAAAAGACTCCCAGAAATTTGGCCCTTTAACACTGAATGGGAGTTTCCCCCTACTTAAGTTCCGGATCAAAAAAACTGAGGGAAATTAGGGAAGTGAAACACGGGTTTTTTGAGCAAAAAGGAAAAAACCCTTTCTTTTCCCCCACCGATGGATTTTATCACCAAAGCTGGAGCCTGCGCGGACACTCGGAACGGGTTTCCTTGCGAACACAAAATCATCCACAAACAATGAGCATCTGAACCCGCTAATTATTGAAAAAATTTTTGACTTAAACTAAAGAGGGCAAGATAAATCCCCCCTTGGAACACCCAACTCCTGCCGGGACACAGAGAAAAGGGTCCCAAACCCCGGGACCTAACTGTCTTCTGCCAAAAAATTTTGAAAAAAAAGGGGAAGAAAACCCGAAAAACCCGACGGGGAGATCATAAGTACCCCATTTCCGGGTGTATCGTGGGCCTTCCCAATCAAAGAAAATTCCCACTCATCTGTCTTTTTAAAAAAAAACGTTCCAAGGAATTCCAACGAATCAAAGGTCAACTGTACTACGATGTTTCGGAAACCACACTGTTCTTTCCCAAAAAGGCCATGGTTTCCCGATTTCCCCACATGGCCAGCATTGACCCTTTTTTCCATCAATTCAACACAGCGGTCAAAGCAAAAGGGACGGTAGTTTAGATGGATTAGAAAGATTTTTTCCCATTTTGGGGATGGGAATAAAGGGTTCCGCCAAAGGGGGGAAAGAAACCTAAGTCCACACAGGTTTTACCTTTAACGGGAGTTCAGCCCTTCTTGGGGAAGATTTTTCCCAATATTATAATGATTCTCTATCCCCGGGAGAGGAATCGCGCAAGAGAGAAAGGGCAGATTTCACTGTTAAATAAAAAAGGAAATTTATCCCCATTTTTGTGGGATGAAAAGTGCAGGGGAGATTTTTCTTTAGGGCTTTGTGTTTGAAAAAAATGACTGATTATTAGAAGAGGAGAATTTTTTTTCAAGGTTGAAGCAAGCAATTAAAAAACTGCTTCTTTTCTGTTATTAAAGAATCCAAAACTGAGATGGTTCACAGGGGGAAACAGTGTTCCCCCCTTGATTTCTTAAGTTCCACATTTTTTTTTAGAAGTTTAAAGGCCTGAGCAAAGTTTCCCCAACCAAATTACTGTTTTTAAAAATTGTTTTGATTTACAGGGATTTTTTCTGAGGGGCTCGAGCTTTGGGGCCCCAAGGGTCTTTGGGTATACCTGACCTAAACCCCGTTTCTAACAAAGGAAAAATTTGTTGCATTCAATCGAACCGGGGTTTTTTGGGGCTTTTGTTTTATCGAAGACACAAAATACGGGCTTTAGCACTTGATCATAGTTTTAGTCGGGATTCGCTGGCCCGGACTCGAAAAAAATCAGTGCCGGGAATTCTTTTAAAATAGGGGCTGCAAAGATCCATTTGCTTTTTTTTTTGAGATTTTGAGAGACAGGACGTTTCATTTTAAAACAGTTGTAGAAGGGCAAGGGGAAAAAAGGCACTTCCGTCAGATCGTCATGGGCAGACCAACCCTATCCAGGGCCACGGGGTCAAAACCGCAAATCTAAAAAAAAAGGAACCTGAGGAAGGTGGAGATAATTGCAGACCGCGTTCAGACAACCAAACCAATCTGAAAGGACACCCATTAGCAACCTCTGGGGCCCACCGCACTACCCCAAAAAGGGTTTTGCCGTTAAAGTCCCCAAAAACAAAAAAGGGCGAGGGGGTTCCTATCAACGACAAGGCCTGACCAAACCGGACGAAGGGAAGATAAAAAAAGATTTCCAGTCTTTTGAAATGACCTCCGCTACAGCCTAAGGGGGGTAACAAGGACAGGACTATACAACAAAATTTTGTGTAGAGAAGGGCAACACCGCCCACAGCCCAAAGGGAGGTTGTGCAGGTTTCGAAAGAAATAAAGCCCGAAAAATAAGGGCTTCTGGCTTTTTAATTTGAGTTTTTTGGGAAAAGGGCCCCGACAAAGGTTTTAGAGACTGACACAGAAGCTCAGCTCCTCGAAGTTGGAATTTAGACCACGGATATTCCAAGGGAAATTGTATTTCCAGGCAGAGGCGAAAAGGAAGGTCATCATCTCCTCCCAAAACTGCTGCTAAAGCGTAAATTTTTGCTTTAACCAAAGGGGCATCTGCAACCTGCTGGCAACTTGCCAAAAGGTGAAGTAGTCTGGGTTTGGGGGACGGGGGAGTTTTTTTTCCCCAACTCCACCATCTCCCCCAAAAGGGTTGAACTCCCTTGCCCCACGGGCAACTGACAAGGGTTCAGGGAGGGGGCTGGTTTTTTTTAACGCCCCGCACAGATGTTTAGACTGCTGGGCATCGAGGGGGCGGATTTTTTGCCTCCACCGGGCACATTTGGGTTTTGGGAAGGGTGAACCCTTCCCCACCAACTACAGGTTTCCTTCAAAGTCTTCGAAAACTAAAAATTTTAGTCTGACAGCAGACTGACCGAGTTGGAACGTTGGAACTTCTTTTTAAAAGCCGAAGCATACAAAGCGTCGGCACGACTGCCCACAACCTGCTTGCGGCTTTAAAAAGATCTTCTTTTTTTGTCTTAAACCCCTTTTTATTGCAGATTCCTGAATCCCCAGAGGACAATTTCCCTGAAAAGGAGGGGTTCGCCACCGCAGTTTGCACAAGGCCATCTTTACACCCCCATCGGGTTGCCTTGCAGCAAATACCACACACCTCCTGCCCAAACAAAGGGCTCTACATGCCAAACTTCTGCATCGGAAGCACCCAACGGGGACGGGAAAGTACAACGAACCCGGACAATCAGTAGCCACTTGGGGGGGGTGACCGGGGGAGCACAGGGTTTTTAAAAGTCAAAAGAGGGGGTTTTTGGCCACTCTTTCTGCACCCTTTTGACAGTCACCCGCCACCTCCGTCACAAAACCCCGGGGTGCCAGCTCCGTTTTGATTTTTGTCCTGGGCTCCAAAATCCCGCAGCGAAACCCCGCCTTTTGATGAATTTAAGTTTGGGGGGTTCCCGACTCATGGGGGAAACCACAAAACTTGATTTGACTGAAATTGGCCGGGGCCAGGGCCGCCAGGGCCCCGCGGGGGACAGGGGGAGCGCCCCGTTGGGGGGCCAGGGGGGAACCCCCCGGCGAAATTTATTTTAAAAATTTTAGGCCAATTTTCGTTTTCTCTCCTGCACCAAAAAAGCTTTTAACATGATTTCTGCAGAAAAAAGCTAACGAACAAACTTTGGGATTACGTTAGACTTTATTTTCCATTAAATTTATTTAAATGAATAAAAATAAATCAGTTTTGTACAAGCTCAGGAAATTAAAGTTTTAAAATGAGAAATAAAACCAAAATAAAAAAAATCAAAAAGGGGAAATTTACCACCCAATCTGAATATCAAAAAATTCCAAAAATCAAAAAAATTTTTCCCCCCAATTGTTTTAAAATGGGCCTTTAAAAATTTGAATCAAAACGGGGTTTTAAAAAAATATACATGCTCACACATTTAGATCACAATAGGGAAACCAAATAGCCTTTTTCTTGCCGCACCATTTGTCTTTTAAATCCAAAGAATCACACAAACTTAAAAAAGGAAAATCAAATTGACGTTTTTCAGCACTTTTTTCTTTCCCCAAACCACACCACATATAAAAATGGATGAACAAAGGTGCCCCTTTTCTTGGCATTCCTCTTGTCCTCACTGTCAAAAAGCACCATATACAAATATAATTCACCTTTTAATCATTTCAAATTGTCCACAATAAATGCAAACTGTCATCCCATTTCTATCATTTTCCCCTGTTCAAACAAAACAAGGACGGTTGATTTTGATTAAACAGCTATATTAATGAAAACCTTTCCCTGTCAAACAATGAGTGGTAAAGAAAACTAAAAAAAAAAAAAAAAAAAAAAAAAGAAAGATGAAGAAAAAAAAAAGCTTTCAGTCCAAGTGGGCGCTTTAAAAAAGCCTGAGTCTGCACACCAGCTTTTTTTTAACTGGCCAGGTCTGGGAAAAAATGGAGCAGCTGAAGAAACAGACTGAACATAAAGGGCACAGAGACAAGCAGATAAAATTGGGCAGTGGGGGGCACTGGAAATAGCTAGACGTGGAGGAGACATAGCTACATTTTTTTTGGCTCTTTGATAAAAATTCCCAGGTGGGAATTGGTGAAATTAAAAAAAAAAAAAGAAAGGGAGGAGATCAGGTCATTTCCTTTTTTTCCCCCTTTTTTTTTTTCCAAAAAAAAATACATAACAAAAAGATTTTTTTTTTTAAGGGAAAGGACTAAAAAAAATAAAAAAATAAACAAACAAAATGAAAACTACAAACAAAACCCCCCCTCATAAAAATAAAATTCAAAAATCCCCCCCCCCCCCCCCCCCCCCACCTGAAAGTAATATATATAAAAAAAAAAAGGAAATTTTCTCTTAAAAAAATCCCAAAAAATAAAAAATTGGAAAAATTTCCACCCCTATATACATTAAAATATTCCCACCCCCCAAAAAATCAACATAAGTATAAATTAGCCCCCCCCAATCCCTCCCCCCCCCCCCCCCCCCCATCAACTTTTTTAATTTGATTTTAATATTTTGCAAATACAAAAATTTTAAACCCCCTTCATTTTTTTCTTATGCCTGGGTGATCACATGGGTTCGAATTTCTTTTTTTTTTCCCTCGCTCCCTAACGATCGTTTTGAAAAAAGTACAGCAAACACTGCCGGCCACATTTTTTTTCTTGAACCCCTTCGATATTCTTTTCCGCCATCAGTTTCTTTAGCCCTTGCACTCCTTTGTTTTTTAATTTGCCCTCGCGCATGCTACGATCTCCTTCTTTCAAAAAAAACCTGACAACTTAATTTCTGGAGCACCGGGAAACTTTTCGTTTTTCATCAGACGCGCCAATGTTACCTTGAAGAGCCGAAACACAGAAACACTACTTCGGGATAGATGGGAAAAATTGGATCGAACACAAAACGAACCGATAAACGTTTTTTTTTTTTGGGGTTTTTTTTTTTTTTTTTTAAAATTGACGAATTCCGCAAGACTGAAAATCATTTTTACGGGTTTCCGTCCTAACCAAAATTTTTTTACCCATTGATCTCCCCTTTCCCCTATTAGTTGCTTTTACAGCTTTTGATTGTTTGGTGCTTGCAGAAAAAGAAATGAAACCCTTCCTCAACCTCTTGATGGACCCCAGGGGCACCGCTATAAAATTAAAGCCCTTTTATACAAAGGCTCAAAGCTGAAAGGGGTCTTTCTTGCTCCGTTCCTTCCATAACGAGCCAGGAAGCCCAGAAACCTGTCTTCTGTCGTATCTCCATATCCAAATCGCTGTCAGAATCGAAATCCCCTGAAATAGGGGATGCTGCCTTCCTCTTTTTTGGGGGGATGTGTTTTGAAAAAGCCATGTGTATTTTAGTATATTTCATCCCTCCCTTACCCACCCACCTTGGAGTCCAACTAAGGGGCCAGGGCCAAGAAACCAATGTCTTGACCCCTTCCAGGCTTCGGGAGAGACATACGACAAGCAGAAGCAACCAACCCTATCCCCCCTGATCATGCTCAACTCCGGGAACAGAGAGCTGAGCACTGCAGGGGTTTACTTGGCCAGCTGGGGAACTGCCCGTCTTGACCCAACCCCAAGAAGGGGAGCCGATTAGTACACCCGGGCCAAAGTGTACTCCCTGTCTAGGAGAGGTCCGAGCCAAAGTGATGTGTTGAGAGCGCTGGCCCTCTCAATCACCAGGATCTCATTCCCCTCCGACACAGGTCGCACCGCACGGCAAACGCGGCGGATCTTAAGGAGACCACAGAGAGAAAAGGAGTGTGGAAAAGAAGACTTGAAGGGAGACGAAGATAGAAAAGGGCCAAATAAGGGAGGCAGAAAACAAGAAAAGGAGAAAGGCGGGTTACTCTTAGTCAGGATCCTCACCCTTAGCCTATCTGACATGGGAAGCCCTACCAGGGGCATCAACTCCTTACCACGTTAAGCTTAGGCCAGACAGCATCTTGGCTTCTCGGACCTAGAAGCAGTTGGAAAAAAACAGCCTATCTTTAAGTATTGATGCCCCCGCCAGCAAAGCCTAAGGGATCACTGGACCACGCAAACCCTCCGACCACGACAAGGTCGTAACCCCCCGGAGGGACTGTGAGGTTTGGGTTCGAACCTTGAAATACATCAACAGTACACTGCGCACATGGGATGGCAAAGAAAAGGAGGCAGGCACCCCCTCTTTAGTCAGTACACACAACAGCATGAGGTGGGCAACGAAACCAGTTGAACAGTGTAGATTTGTTCTGCGCCTATTCAAGTGCCAGGGTATCAGAAGCCAAGTGATGACTGATGCCTTGCTAAGATACCTGTAGCCCATTACATAAAAAGTCACTTTTGTTCGAAATGTGACAGTTACTACAGTAAATGAAATACTGAACCTCCCACCTCCCCTCTTCTCTCAGCCCGTTCCCATCCCACCCCACACGCCATCCCTGTCCCCAAACATTTTATCTGGGGGTTCTGGTGTGAAACCCCCCTTCATTTTACTCAATGCAAAACACTCTACCTACTGTCACCCTGACAAGGCAGACAGATGGGCAAATCTGCAGCGTTACCTGTCTGCCATCGTGGGATGAGACATAGTCTGTGTGGGTGCAATGGTCACCACAGGTGGGGAGTTCAGGGTGGAGGTCTGACTGGTGTAGAGCAGGGTGGGGGTGGGGGTGCTCGCTTGGGAGTGGTGGACCGAGGACTTCCGCTGTTGATGGGGAACCGTTGTGTTTGGCCACCGCTGCCAGCACCGCTGCTTCCTCTGAAACACAGGACAGCGGTCAACGTCAACATGTCTCTTCCTCTGACACCTTTCCCGCTAGTTTGGCAAACACACACACACACACACACAGAATTCAGACTTTTCCCAGACCCTCATTATCATTTTCCATTTAGCATTATCCCTCTACATCAATATTTGTGTACCAACAAAATTACCCTAACAACAAAAATTAAGCACAAGCACTCTTCAAACATGCACTTCAAGTACATGATCATATGGGAGCAATGACCCCTCCTGCCCTTTCTGAGCACACTTAAAAAAAATTGAGTCCATATCCGTAACTACTGATTTATAAGGGCATCATAACCTTGTAGCCTCCGACAGCGTCACTTTCTTGACCATAAAAGAAAACCCCAAACTGATTAGGGGGATACAGTGGAAACGTTTTCAATAAAACCATTTTTTCCCTGCTACTGTAGATTAAGACATGGAATGTGGGTTGTAGAGGGAAAACGCATCTTCCACTAAATGTAACTGCTGACACTCATGCAACATCATATGGGCTTTTCTCTGCAATGCTTCTTCCTCGGCCTGGTCGGAAGAGACCCCCAAACGCCAACAATTTTCAACAACAGTTTCATATTCTGCTGTTGTTTTTGTTTTTACTATAAACACTGAATTCAGGATTTCGGAACGATTTCTGGACTAGCACAATTCCTTAGAGGGTCAGGAGAGATGATGTAAAAGCTCCACCCCCCTCCCCCTCCCCCTAACTTTAAAAACAATTTCAGATGGGAGGGTGGATCCAGGACCTGTCTGATGCTGGCAGAGGTCTGTGCTCTCCCTATGGTCCTTCCCCCTCCCCCTCGCTTCCCGCCAATGAACAGAACTGTCACTGCTCAATGCACTGGGGGTTGTCATGACGTCTTGAGTGGATGGACAACTAAAATCTTGTTCACATGGGGGATTTAACTGCCTGGTCAGTTTCCTGAATGTCAGGTGGTGGATTGGGATTTTTGTTTCTTTGTTCGCTTGTTAAAACTGGATGAAACTACGCATCTTTTTTCCCCCCTCTGTACTGATCTGAACGTTATGTCAGTTTCTTCACTTTGAACATTCCAATGTTCTTCTCACACTCGCAAAATGATATGAGTTTTCATTCTGTTCACACCCATCTTAATAATTTAGCTGTTCTGAATTACTGCATCTTCTGTGCCGACTATTCCTGCACCACTGTTTAAAGTCCCCTGAGTGCAGACCCATCAACACATCAATCAGTCTTCAGACATTCAAAGCTTTTTCAGAATGTTGCGGCCATCTTGCGTACAACACCTGGTCTCTACAAGACAGCTTAGCATGAAACCCCCACTTTCCCTATCCCACCTTCCCTGCTTCTCACCACCTTGCGTGCCCTTTGTTAAATGTCAGAAAACTGGGATAATATCTGTCTTTACAGCATAATGACACCAGGATAATGCTAATGACCGTATGCAGATCGTTTGTCATCTGAGTGTGCATGATAGCGTCATGGATCCACCCTTCTCTTTTTTCATATCTTGGTGTCATGCCCCCAGGTCACAGAGAGATTAACTTTGGTGCTGGTCAAAAAGTGTTGGCGTCACTCCCAAATATATATGTCGGGGTAAAAAAAATGACATGGTTGTATTGTTCCAGTTTTTCCATTTGTTACGAAAGTATTCGGTTTTGGACTGGAGCCAGTCACAGCCGAACTATCCTGCAATAATATCTTAGGTTAAACCTAACATCTCCCAGTCATTATTTCCTGAAACTAACCACCACATCGTATCAGACTGGTGGTACATATGGAGACAATCAACTTGCTCCATCCAAACACTTCAGATCCAGAATCTTCAGCATACATGACTTTCCAAACAAATGTTTAGGATCTGAATTGAACTTTGTTGATGAATTTGTGGCTTGGCATATTTGTATGTGTAATGGTAACTTGAGGAACGAACAAACATTGAAACACTGAAACACATGCGCGCACACACACACACACTCGCACACACACAGTTGAAGACAACCAACTAACACAGACTGCCACAGTGTGCAGGTGTATCAAGCCAGTCATACACTATTCAGGTTGAGTTGGAATGCACTGTCTATATCTGATCATCGCCAGATGATGAACTCTGAAGACAAGATGACCTACAAGTGTTGGTGATCATTTTTTTTAAAGTTCATTACTTACATCAGAATCATATCTGTGTCGTCCTTTTTTCAACCAACGCCTGTGTGCAGTGGAAAACCAGGGTGAAGAACTGGCAGACATTGCACATGAATTGTTGAGGCACCGCTGAGGACTTCTTCACAATGCCCCTCCATGTGTTGCAGTTAGTTCCCTTCTGATTTCTAAGAGCTTTCAAAGAACCAGCGTGTCCATCCTTAATGTTGTACAGAAGGCAGCAGGAACAATGTCTTAATCTTTGTTCACTGACCTAAGCCTGAACTTTTGCCATAGTGTTTAGTAACAAACCGCACCCTGGCATCACATGGGGGATGCCTTCAGTCACAGCCAGCTCCCGCCACTGGCACGTCAAGGGACACAAGCATGCAAACAACTGTATTCTTGCTGATCCCGTCCACACTTCCTATCAATAAGTTGTGGCCCTTTGCATGCAGAACAGCCCATGTTGCAGCAAACTTGTTCAGCAGCTTTCACCCAGGCTGAAACCCCAGAGAAATCTGGGAGGCATCTCCACAGCTCATTACCTCACACAGCTTCATCACACAGTCACCATGAGGGCACAGCACAGCATGTGAAAACTGGTTTTGTTGTCAAAATCAAAAACTGAACGAGAGAAAATAATAATTGGTATGTGAAATAGACCCAAATGACAGCCTCAGAAAGCATCTTAAAACGACCAAGGATCTCCTTGAAACTGATTTCAAATTCAACCACTGTGAGAGGAGGGCTTGCAGAAGAAATAGTTTATGCTGATATTCAATAATTCCAAATAACATTTCAACTCTAAACACTGAAACGTATCATTGTTTTACACACACACAACATAGACAAGACTTTTAACACTGAATCCGATTATCATTTAACACACAACAGAACAAATGATAAACAGACATTGTATGCTGATTTTTAACAGTAAATTTCAATGTTTGTGAATATAGTAAAGACTGATATGAATTAAAACATGTTTCCATTAATAAACAGATCTGTGTATTTTGTGCCGACAGATTTATAAAATAGAATTAATGACAGGAGTGGCACATTTCACCCTGACTTGACATCTTGGTGGAAATTCAATACCATCAAAAAGGAATCCCAACATGCTGGACTGATTTAAAACTGATGCGATGAAAAGCCCTCAGGGACTTTCGTAAAAATGGAACAGCCCACACCCACAGCAGTGATTGCCCTTTCATGCCTAAAGCTTTTATCTGCTTACGATTTTAACAGAATGATCTTCACTCCACTGAAAAGGCATTTTCTCCACTGAAAGATGCTTGGCTGCCAATGGAAACGTGCCGAAATCAAAAACCGCCTTGCACGCAGCCCTCTCCCTCCAGGGAATGCACAAGGGAACCTGTACTTGTTCGTGAGGGTTATGTTAATAAATTGTATGCCAAGTGACCCCTGCCTTCAGCTGAGGAACACCCACATACGAACACACACCAGCAATACCTTGTGGGTCTTTAGCTTGATGAGCCAGTTTCCTCAGCGCCGCCGAGAAACTGGCGCTGTTGGTGCCGCTGCCGGCCGCGTTCACTCCTGCCAGTGACAGACCGTTGCTAGGCGACCCTTGGGACAGCGGGGGCACAGTGGCCGTCTTGGGAGTCATCTTGACGCCGCTGGCCGGGCTCAGCATGCTCAGCGCTAGGGGTTTCGAACCCTGGCCAAGTCCTGACAGACAGATAGACAGAAGAACATGCTTAAACAAGAGGTGAAGGAGTTTGAGTTTTCAAAAGAAAAATATACAATAGATTTGTTTAATGAGGCAGACGTCAGGATCCTTCAGGAGAAAATGACAGATGGGAGGGAAATCAGGTAAACGACATTCAGTACAAATGTTTAGTTTATGGGGAGGAGGAGGAGGGGAGCAAGGAGCCCCCCCCCCCCCCCCCCCCATAGAAACTAGGTGTACTTCAGGATACAATTTACTGGAATTCTTGCACGCATGCACACAAACACACTCACACCCTCAAGAGAGACAGAGGGGGTGAGGGACTTGGTTATTTACAGTAAGTAACGTCACTTCTTTATCGTATGCTATATATATGTGGTTACAGATCACAGTGTACATCTGTGTGTATGTGCACACACTATCCATGAGAATGAACACACCAGACATATATGGTATGTATAAGACAAACAGTCCTGTCACTGAGACAGAAAAGAGGGAAAGGTGGTATGGAATAAAGGTGTGTGTGTGTGTGTGTGTGTGTGTGTGTGTGTGTGGGTGTGTGTGTGTGTGTGTGTGTGTGTGTACACGTGTGTGTGTGTGTGTGTGTGTGTGTGTGTGTGTGTAAGGGAGATGGACAGAAACAGTAGAATGACCTTGCACACAATTTAAAACTAGAGGCGGGAGGGAAGAGGACAAGGCAGGAAGAGAGGTGAGAAGAGAGTGCCACAGCAACAACAAATGACTGGAGAGGATTAAAAGCTATCTGTTGGTTCAGACTGATCCCCCCCCCTGCTTTTCCAACCAGTGCTAACTGCTTGAAAACACAGGTCATGAACTCTCTGCCTCACTCCATCAATACAAAATAAATAATGGGGGTAGTGGGAAGGGGTGGGGGACTGTCTGTTCAAACATCTCTCTTACCAATTCTCCCTATCCTCTCTTCAGTATGTGTGTGAGTGTGGGCGCGGATGGGAGTAAGTGTGCACTTTGTGTGTGTGTGTGTGTGTGTGTGTGTGTGTGTGTGTGTGTGTGTGTATGTGTGTGTGTGTGTGTGTGTGTGTGTGTGCATGCAACAATCTCTCGAGTTCCCCTTCCTTCTTTTTCTCTCTATCCTTCTGTGTTTGCACACCCAGTCTCGTGTGTGTGTGTGTGGTGTGTGTGTGTGTGTGTGTGTGTGTGTGTGTGTTGAGTGTGTGTGTGTGTGTGTGCGCGCCCCCACATAGATTCCTTGCACTGAACTAGACCCCAGCCCCGCCCCATCTTACCCTCAAATTGTGTGGTTTTGCTTGCTCTCTCTCTGTTTCATAAAACAAAATGAAGACCAATGTCCATTGTGTCCTTTTTACGGGCTATGAACATTTTTTTTTTTCAAAAAAGATAAAACAATTGACCTCTCTCTCTCTCCCTCTCTCTCTTACACACACAGGCTCAAAACTTCCTGACAAGCGCACAGGCTCAAAACTTCCTGACAACACACACACACACACACACACACACACACACACACACAAGCGCACAGGCTCACAACTTCCTGACTCCCACTCACAACACACGCACACACACACACACCCCTCCTTCCATTCCTCCCAACCAACCTGGCTCCCCCCTCCTCAACAACTCCATTAAGTTATCCTGTATACCTGCATACGCATAAACCATCCCCCACCTGTCACCTGTAAACGGTGTGAACCTACCTGCCTTTTGTGTTTGGCCCGCAGCCACACACACCACCCACCACCCAACCCCCCCCCCCCCTCCTCTCTCCATACCCCCCTCCCCCCCTCCAACCCCCACCCCACACTTCTTCCGCTCCTCCAGGTGAGCCTAACCTGATAGGGAATGTGGATGGGCTTGGAAGGGGAAACAAAACACAGGGGCTGTGTGTGTGTGTGTGTGCTGGGGTAGACTGGGTTGTGCAGTCTCTGTCAGTGGGATCTCCTTCAGCACAGCCCCAAAAACAAAGGAGGCATGTGGAGGGAGCCAGTGGAAAACCACTGGTGTTTGGTGGAGGGTTTTTTGTTGTTGTTGTAATTTTCTTGTTTTCATTTTTTGTTTTATGGGGAGAGGAGGGGGGGAGTGGGGTGAGGGTAGACATGAGGAGATCTGGAGGTGTCACGGCCACCCTTTTGTGTGTGGGTGGAGGAGAGTGGCAGCCCCAACGAGTTGTACTCACCGTGAACAAAGAGTGGGTGAATAACCGAGTGAACGAGTGAAGAGAGAGCATATCCATACATGTATCCAAGTGGATTGTTCTGAAAAGGCTCACATTCATCTGACCCCCCCCCCCCCCCCCCCCCCAAACACAGACGGACAAAATGAATGAGCAAGCAATTCTGTTCATAAAGGACGACGCACCTCTCCCTTCCCTGCCCATGTTCTTCTCTTCTGTTTTGAATGCACAAAACTTCCCACCTTCAAAAGCTTGGAACAAGCGCCACATCCCCCCCCCCCCCACACCTCCCCCCTCCTCTCTCTCTCTCTCTCTCTCTCTCTCTCTCCTCCACACACACACACAGAGTTGAAGACAGTACTTCTCTGGATCTCATTTGCACCTTCAAATGTATCTTTTTTTTACTTCTTTTCTTCCTTCTCTAGCTCTCTCTCTCCCCTCCCTCCCTCCCTCCCTCTCTCTCTCTCTCTCTCTCTCTCTCTCCACACACACACACACACAGAGTTGAAGACAGTACTTCTCTGGATCTCATTTGCACCTTCAAATGTATCTTTTTTTTACTTCTTTTCTTCCTTCTCTAGCTCTCTCTCCCCTCCCTCTCTCTCTCTCTCTCTCTCTCTCTCCCTCCCTCCCTCTCATGCAGGCTCTCCCAACTAACTGTGAACAAACCACAACTGCTCGGCAGGCTTGGTAGGAAGGATGGTTTCCTTTTGTTGAACACATAACCCTCATCGAGCACGCCAACTTCTGTGTTGAACATTTTAAATGTGTTCTAGCTACACTCACTTTGATTTTGGACACGTGAAAGGTTAATAAAAAAAATAATAATAATTTTAAAAAAATTTTTTTTAAAAACCACCTCTGAAGTGGAGTGAGTGTTAAAAAGAGGGTCTGTTAAAGACTATAATCCTACCTTAGTGAAAACTGGCCTCTTGAAAGCTCCAAGAGTGTTATCATCAATAAGAAAGCGAAGTTTAAAAAAAAACACCTATATTATTAGCTGAGAGAACACTCGCAGATGAAATGACACAGCGAGAGACAAAGCCAGTATGGGATCCGATGATTCCTCCTACTTCCCTGGGTGGGCAGGTGCAAAAGGGTGGAGGAGTGGGGTGCAGTGGGTTGGGTGGGGATACAGGACAGTGAGAAACCATAAATCCTGTCTCTCGCCCACTCTGTCCCTCAGACAGTAGAGGGCGCCGTAGCCCTGGAAGCTAAGAGGAATGTGAAAGGTAATGATACACAGGGCACCCTAATCCCCAGGGGAGGTCCAGCCTGAAAACTTGAACCCACCACTACCCGGATTTGGTCCCCGTGCCGACGATCCACCTGCTTGTGCTCACTCTCTCTCTCTCTCTCTCTCCTCATCATCATCTCTTATCATATCATCAAAGATTATCATCATCTCTCTCTCTCTCATGTGCACACACACACACACACACATACACACACACACACACACACACACACAATCACCCCATAACCAACACAGCTTAATTTAAGAGAACCCCGGAGCCGAAACAAACGGTTTCTCCACCACTAGAGCACAGGCGGTTATATGAAGAGACTGGTCAGGCGTGGGTCAAAGGGCATCACGGGTGGGAAAGCAGGCAGGGCAATATAATAATACCAGGCCTGACACCAGGCACCCGCTGTGGGTCTCTGGACACCCAGATCTACCCCCCCCCCCCTCCCTCCCCCCAATCCTTTCATCTCGCCCACTGGCTGGACCTATACTGGAAGGGACAGGTTCAAGCCTGATCAAAGGTCTTTTGACATGGCTTACAATATTGACAAAACGCACCCACATACGAATAACACAAACAAGTACCTTGGTTGGCCTTACACTACAGCGTAAAACTAAAACAGCTCGGTGCTCAACATGTGAAAAATCATGAGACAGCAATGAAAAGGGATTAGTTCACTGTGCAGAATATTGAATCTGTGTGATTTGTTGTGTGTGTGTGTGTGTTGTGTGTGGTGCGTGTGGTGTGTGTGTGTGTGTGTGTAGGTGGGCAGACAAATGGACAGAAAGACAGACAAACAGGAAGAGAGAGGTGAGAGAGAGCAAAAGGGAGGGAGCGTGGGAGGAACCCACAAAAGGAGAACACACCTCCCCCCCTACCCCCACACACAAAAGCAAGCAGAAACAAATACCAGATAAAAGAAACAAAAGAGTCATCTATGCCACACATGTGACATGGAATTTCCCATGGGATTCATCACGCACGCACATTCTCCTGTCCGCCCCGCATCCAAACAGTGCAATAACTTTTTCCAGTGCTTGGACCGACCCCAACCAGCTAGACGGGTCACGCCCCGCTGAACATTCCCACCCTCCTGCCCCCTTCCCACGGCCCTGCTCCCGGCTGTCACGCCTGGTTGGCCACACAGCAATGTCAACAAGGTGTAGTGTAGAGAGAGAGAGGAGAGCCCCGTTGACTGCTTGTGTGCGGTGAGGTAACCCCACCCCACAGGCTGGAGACCCTCTGCAGAACAACAGTGTTCATTTCCAGCGATACAGCTTAGAGGACCCCCCTCCCCACGGCTGCCGCCCGCCGCCGCCGTCATGCTCGTGAGCCTGCTTAGTCACTGACAAATTATTTCAAACTACCAAAGAGGAGGGGGAGGTGGAGGAGGAGGAAGAAACCAAGCAGGTTTTGAGATGGGAGCACGAGCTAACGCCACAGAATCACCACCAGCAAGATACAGGCTGTAAGAGAGTAGAGAACAACCGAAGGCAACATCCAAGGAAAAGGCGGCCTCACTACTGGGTGAAGAGACGACGGTCATAAAGCCTGGAGGATTCTAAGTATGCTCCCAGGCTACACCAGACTCTCTCCAGACAGGATAAAAGAAAGAAATGAATCGGCGAACTACTTACTACCTGACCAGCTTGAAGATCGACGCTACTGGAGGGAGGAAATCACAACACGGAACAAGTCCCCTTCTTCTGACCCGGTAGTTGAGTGACATGACAAACAGACGACAAGGAAAAGCACATGGGCCGGGGGTGGGGTGGGTTAGGGGGTGGAGGAAATGAGTTCAGCTGTCAGACAGTTTCTCGTGGTATCTGGGTCATGCCAAGATTTGGATGGGCGAGAGAAGGGATGGGGAGGGAAACTGGAAAGGAGGAAGAACAGAGGGGGCTTGTTTAAACTTGTAAAGTCAAGAGAGAGAGAGAGAGATCTGGTGTGGGATGTGTGTGTGTGTGTGTGTGTGTGTGTGTGTGTGTGTGTGGTGTGTGTGTGTGTGCGGCGTGCGCGCGCGCATGCGTGTGTGGGTGCCCGTGTGTGTGTGGTGCGAGTGCCTGTGCACGCGCGCATATGTGCACATGATGAGTGCCTGAAAGCACAAGTGTGTGCATTCTGTTGTTAATGGGTTTGTTTGTTGTTGTGTTGTTTTTGTGTGGGAGGGGGAGGGGCTGTGGATGTTTTTTTTCAACGTGACATTACACTCCCACACTAGAAAAGCTAGGCAAAATCCACCACGTACAACACTCCCTGGACAAGGCTCACCACCATCAAAGGAGGGGGGGGGGGGGGGGCTGGGAGCTGATCAGTGTATCACCACACTGACGCAGACAGTGACAGACTCCATTGTGCGGCCAGCCCGGCTCTCTAGTCTCCCCCCCCCCCCCCCCCCTCCTCCTTCCCATCAGGGACCGGTCCACACAATAACGCCGACAGACAGCCCGCTCTATTCGGCTCCAGCGGTCTGTGAAAGCCGGGGCTGAGCTGGTGGGCACGATGATCCCGCCGATCTCCCAGGCTGTGGCCATTACCTTCTCCTCGGGGCCATCCTTCTGTTGGTCGGCCCTTTGTGTGCCTTTGCCTTCGACCCTTTGTGTGCCTTTGCCTCACAACCACCACCAACACCCCTGCTGGCTCCACCACCCACCCACCATCCCATCCTCACAGACCCTCTCAGGCGCGTGTGGTTGGGTGCCGCTAACTTCAAAGGGTCAACAGCGTCTTCCCCGCCACCTCGTGGACGGAGGGAGACTGGAGAGCACTACGAAAAGCCGCTTGAGAGGTTTGTGACGTCATGCGGGACAGTACGAACAAAGAACGCAGTCACGTATCTTTCCATGTGTTCGGCATCCGATAAGTGACTCTGCGTTCTGTCTTCATACTGTCCTGAATGTTAAATGCTGTTTTTGCCTGAAGAAGACCCAAAAGGTCGAAATGCATTGTGTCTTGTCCTGTGCTTTGTTTGTCTATGTCCTTGGCGGTAACTAATCCCCTCTCTTTCTAAACTACGTTTCCTTGTTTGTTCTGTGTGCTCTGTGCTGTCATGTCTGCTGTGGACAACACTCCTTTGGAGTTGTAGGCGCGTGTTTGTTTCATCATGGGAGCTAGGGTTACCCTGCTTGTTTAGTGTTTACCGTTTGCTGTTCCCTAACTCGTTTGATATCTACTTTCGCTGTTGTCATTTCATTCCTGTCACAAGCATGTTTAAGGACAAAACTAAATGAATCAAGGCTGCAGCGACGGGTGGCTGTGCATACTGAATAGCAGTGCTCATTAGCAAAGGAAGTATCCTCCTCCCTAACATGGCCTTGGATAACTGGTTTTTCATCAGATTTAAACAGGAAATCTCTTGTGGTTGAAGTTGTGTCATCTCCATCCGCACAAGCTGTGACATCCAGAATTCGCGTAAACTACGCTGCCAAACCCTTATCTGTTGGATATACCACACTTTTGCCCACTTCTCTCTCTCTCCTCTCTCTCTCTCTCTCTCTCTCTTCCCTGTCTGCCCCCCTCCCCCCTCCCCCCTCATACACACACATATATATATACAGGGATGAGAGACTGACACAGAGAGAGAGAGAGAGAGAGAGAGAGAGAGAGAGAGAGAGAGAGAGAGAGAGAGAGAGAGAGAGAGAGAGAGACAGACAGACAGACAGAGCGAGCAAGCGCACCACTTCCTTTCTAAGATCCTTTTGATATTTGTACTGCTTTCCTTCTGCCCACTCCCCCCATGAAAACAAACACGGCCAATCTTGAAGGGGAGATAAGAGGGCGGGGTTGAATGGCAGATTTCTCCGCAGTATAAAGGGCAGAAAACTATGAAGTCTGAAAATAATCCCTACATTCCTTGGACATTGGCTGGCAAACAAAACGCTAAACCTCCCTCCCCCCCTCCCCTACCCCTCTCTCTATGTGTGAGTGTGTGCGTGCGCACGCACGCGCGCGCGCGTGTGCGTGTGTACGTGTGATTCTCTCTCTCTCTCTCTCCTCTCTCTCTCTCTCTCTCTCTCTCTCTCTCTCTCTCGATACCCATCTTTTCCTTCCTTCATAGCTTTATAAAAAATTAAAAAATAAAAATAAAAAACCTACCTTGCTAATAAGGAAGGGAGGTAGGAGGAGGAGAAAAAGGCAGGCCTCTTCACACAGCTATTAAAAAGCAATGCACGCGTTGCAGCGCCCGCACACACACACACACACACACACACACACAAACACACTCTCCTCTCTCTCTCTCTCTCTCTCTCTCTCTCT
>CM031609.1:14097643-14107643 GCA_018398815.1 Conus ventricosus | reverse complement strand
TTACGTAATGGATTTCCTCTGTTATTACCGAACCTGTCGCAACCAGAGGATCTCTCTTTCCCCACGGCACCACCACCACCACCACCACCACCACCACATCGACCGCGCCAATCTCCACATCCCAAAACTACTCATTAATCTCTCTCTCTCTCTAATTGATAGATAGATAGAAAAGACAGATATATATATATATATATATATATATATATATATATATATATATTTTATATATATTTTTTTGCTCTCTCTCTCTCTCTCTCTCTCTCTCTTCTCTCTCTTCTCTCTCTCCCCGCCCTCTCTCTCTCTCTCTCTCCCGCCCTCCCTCTCTCCCTCCCTCGCCCGGTCTGCTTCTCTACTCCATACCGCATTCGCAAAATCTTTTAACGTTCACCATGAATCCCAATTAAACTCACTCTCTTCGTCTGCGAGCCAAACCCAAACCCCCAACCCCTCACCCCTCCCCCCCCTCCCCTCTCTACACACACACACACACACACACACACACACAACACACACACACACACGCAGGCACAATCTCCTCTCCTTTCCTTCCCTAGTTTACTCTCTATTAAACATGAACCTTCGTCATTCATGGGATCTTAAAATAGACGTCCATTTATTATGAAGCCTTTCGCTTGTATTCATGCTCAACTAACAGATACGCAAACCGATCAGTCAGAAATTACGTACTGAAGAGATCACAAATATAGGAACGGCGGCGGGAGAAGTGCGCGAGGGGAAAAAAGGAGGGGGGGGGGGGGGGGAAGAGAGAGAGAGAGAGAGAGAGGAGAGAGAGAGAGAGAGAGGACATAACAAGTAGCATAACAAGTAAGGGACCAAGAAATCAATGCATTCCACACACGCACAAGCACGCGCGCGCACACACACACACACCACACGCACTACAACCTCTATCATTCCCCCCTCCTCTTCACACCCCCCCCCCCCCCATCACCCCCTGCCATCATTCATTTTTTGGGTCTCACCTCCCCCCTTACCCAACCCCAACAACCAACCTTCCCCCCCCCCCCCCTCCCCCCCCGCCCCAGCCACACTCTCCTCAAGGGAGGCGTCAAAGAGGGAGCAAGATGACAGAACACATGTGACGGGAACGGGAGGAAAAGCGAACACTGAAGCCAGGAAAGAGGGAGACAGGGAGAGCGGGAAGAGGAGAGAGAGAGAGGGTGGGGGGGGGGAGGGAGGGGGAGGGAGAGAGAGAAGGGGGCGGGAAGGGTGGAGGTCACGACTCTGGGACGCTCGGCGGCTCAAAGTTCGCGGCCGGGCGCGCGACCGACGGTCCGGCGGTGCACGTCACGCTGGGAAATAAGAAATCGATGAGAGAGGAGTGAGCGAGTATGGCGTCTTGTTGGCGTCAGAAGGGGGCAAAGCGCTTTCTCTCTCTCTCTCTCTCTCTCTCTCTCTCTCTCTCTTCAAGTGGGATCGTCATGGTCTCTCTCATCTCATCTCATTCCACCCACTGTCTAGCTGTCATTGTGTTTTTGTTCAACAGAAATGGTGTGGGGAGTTTAAAAAAAAAAAAAAAAAAAAAAAATTTCAGGGTGGGGTCACTTCTGGGAAGAGACGCAAAAAACTACAAATGCTTGCTAAAAAATTAACCTAACATATCCAGAGATAATGTCTTAGTGATCCTTAGTAACACAATCAGTTTGGACAATGACAAAAGCATCGATGGTGAGATTTAAAAAAAAAATATTCTCCAATCATTTTCTTCGCCATCTTTTAAGTCTAGCTTGGAAGTTTTTAAAAAAATGGGATCATAATGAGTCTGGTGACACGATTCGCCAAATTTCAAATTGAAAAATCACATCTGGTAAAACAATTCTGAGCTTGGTGTTCATGGCGTCCGTTTGTACAGTGTTTATGCCGAATGCCCAAACAAACAGTTTCGTAGCGAATATTGCATCAGATGTTATACACTATGGAGCCTCCACACATTTTAAAAGAGACGAGGGTGTGGGATAGATTGTCTGAACAGTCTTAATTTGTGCACTCTTGGCAAGATTATCACCAACCTCATTGCCTCCAATGCGAACGTAACCAGGAACGTAAGCGAGTGCAAAGCTGCAACCATCACATTTCAGAGAGGTACTAAAAAACAAATAAACTTCTGGAGTTCAGGGTAGTTAAGTTACGGTCAGTTTATAGTACACACAGCAGAAAAGGACGGAGAATGAGAGGAATCCTTCTGTCTGGCCTGATAGATCATTCATTTTCAGAGTCTGGATCAGGGCTGCAAGTCCGACAGTATCGATGGAACTGTCAGCGGGTGTGTTTGGACAATTCTTGGTCTGGAGCAGTTGAGCAATAAACAGCAGAAGCAACTCCTTATATATTCTTCAAAACACAGGTCTGGGAAAGAAAGGGGGGGGGGGGGGGTCTCGGGTGCCAGAAAGCGGACGGAGTCTTAGCAGAAAGGAAACTGAAGACAGATGCAGATCATCGGAATTCAAATGTTTTTTTTTTTAACCCACGGTGGATTGTCATGGAATATGGAAAGATCACAAAACCAAAAGAAACAGAACAGAAACGTCATTATCCACAGACAAAACGGGAGGGGAAAAAAGCCCCAAAGAGAATATCGATTTTTCTTCCCTTATCTTGATTTGTCCACTTTTATCGTCGATGGTTGGCGGTAATGGCCGGGTGTCAGAGCCCGCTTCGTCCTTGGAGCCACCGCGGAGTTCGTGTCAGGCAGGAGATGGAAAAGACAGAGGGAGGAGTAAGTGGACGGAGTGGGGGGGGGGGGGGGTGTGTGATGGGCAAATGGCTGATAGCGGGAAGCACTTCTCCGCCGCTGTTGCAGCCAGGCAGGCAAGATGCCAGACGGCCTCGTCGTCTTCATCAATATGTGGTAGCGTTGTTATTCACCACATCCTGGTGTTAGTAGGCGGTGAACTGAGAGAGAGAGAGAGAGAGAGAGAGAGAGAGAGCAGAGAGAGAGAGAGAGAGACAGAGAGAGAGAGAGAGAGAGAGAAGAGAGAGAGAGAGAGAGAGAGAGAGAGAGAGAGAGAGAGAGAGCAGGGGCGGAAAGAGAGAAAGATGGTAAGAGTAATGGAGGCGTTTGTTAATCCGTCCGTCTGTCACGCAGTCCCCTTTCCCCTCCTCCTTCACCCACTTTCCCCGTTTCCCACTTTGGCTTCCCACTTCCTTTCCAAACTTAACTCCACCTGAAATCTTGAATCATAATCCAGCCTGCCCAATAAATATCCCACATATTTCTGCTACATACAAGCTCACGTTCACACTGGATTGATAAAAAATAAAATAATTTTTAAAAAGCAATGTCAGTATGTGCATCATAGGCGGAAAATGCTCCCCAATGTTTTTCAATCCAACCTTAAAAATAAAATTAAATTAAAAATTAAAAAAAAGCAGTGCACATGCGTACATCACAAGGCAGGAAATAATTAATCCTGATTATTGTTCAATCCGATCTTTCCTGTTAGAGAAGTTCTCGAGCATCGTCCGTAGTAGCAACATCAAAACAAATGAAAAGCAAGGGGGGCGCAGTGACACATCATCACTGGGGTATGACAGACACTCAAGTGGATTGTCTTTTTAAGGTTGTTGCTTTTTTGTTTGTTTTTGTTAGTTTCCTTCTGTTTTGTTTTCAGTTCGTTTGTTATCTATTTTTCTTTTTTTTTTTACGGTCTGAATTTTTTGAAGCTATTTCAGGATGATGTGAGGAAGGCGACGATGACGCATCTTTCTACTGATCGCAAGGAAAGTATGAGGAAGATGATGGCGACGACCCTACCAAGTTTCACTTTAATTCTACTGATCGCAAGGAAGGTATGAAGAAGATAATGGCGACGACCCTACCAAGTTTCACCTACACTGTATGCAAAACGATATCGCCTTCTCAGCTAAGTGCTGCTGACGAGTATAGGCAGGGGAAGAGCGAAACAGAGACAAACAACAGACGAAGAAGAAGAAAGAAAAAGAAAACAGACAGCCTGGCCCTCCAAGCTGTCAGCACCGCTCCACAGCCCCCACCCGTCACGGACAAAATCTTGTTGGCGCTACTCGACCTGCAGGCGAACCGCCTCAAGTGACGTCCATGCACACGTCAGTGGGTCCGCGTCATCAATTATGCAGTGAAGGCAGACAACTTGTGAAGGCCCGTGATAAAAGGGGGCCCATTCCGCTGGAGGAGAGGAATGGGGGAAGGGGGTGGGGAGGGGGAGGAAGGGGTGGGGGTGGGGTTAGGAAGAGGGTATGTATGCCTGGGAAAGAAAGGAGAAGGAATCTTTAACGTTATTGTTTCACTCAGCAACATGTAATACGAACGTGCGGGTTCTGCATGGATATGTGGGTGCTCATACACACACACGTACACAGTGACATGCTTAGAAATTCACGTACATACACATGCATGCAACGCACACAACGCCACGGAAAAGAGAGAGAGAGAGAGAGGGAGAGAGACGAAGACCAGGAGAGGAGAGAGAGGGAGAGAGAGAGAGAGAGCGGGCGGAGAGTGGAGGGAGAGATAACACTGACAACAATCTCGTAAGATTCGCAGGGCATAGGGGCGCAAAAACGACACAGTGTGAAATTATCACCACATCAACATTATCGAGATTTAACAATGACATGAAGGATAAAGGGAAAAAGACTTAAGACTGGAAGGAGGGAGGTGGAGTATTAGGAGGAGAGTGAGGAGAGAGGAGATGAACATCACAGACAGACAGAGCAGAGTGAGGAGAGAGGGAGATGAACATACGACAGACAGACAGAGCAGAGTGAGGAGAAAGGGAGATGAACATACGACAGACAGACAGAGCAGAGTGGGGGAGAAAGGGAGATGAACATACAAACAGACAGACAGGGCAGAGTGAGGAGAGAGGGAGATGAACATACGACAGACAGACAGAGCAGAGTGAGGAGAAAGGGAGATGAACATACGACAGCCCAGACAGAGCAGAGTGAGGAGAGAGGGAGATGAACATACGACAGACAGACAGAGCAGAGTGAGGAGAGAGGGAGATGAACATACGACAGACAGCAGAAAAAACGCCCCCCCCCCCCCCCCCCCCCCCCCCCCCCCCCCGAAGGGGTGGAAAACACGTATCATTGACATTATCTTCCCCCTTAATAAGTTGTCGTGGTTCCCCCACCACCAAGCTCGCCTCTCTCTCTCATATCTCTGACAAAAGTCATGTTCTCATCGGAATGACTTCTTTTTTTCTTTTTTTTCTTTTTTTTTTTGGGGGGGGGGGGGCGGGGGGCGCCTCCCTATAACAATGCTGCACTGAGGGGCCAGGAGGAGAAATGAAACAGAGAGAAAAAAAAATCGAGAGGCAGGGATCAATACAGCCAGACACAACACAGGGTAGGGTCTTTCTTACCTGGATCTCCACCCTCTACCCCATCTACAACCTCATCCCCACCCTCCCTCTCCTTTCTTGTCTAAGTCTTGCACTCTGTGATTCAAGACAGGGCGTCAGTGTCCTTTTTTGTTGATTTAAGTGCATCAGCTTCTACAGGCGTTGTCATCAAAACGTCAACCAGCGTCGTTGTCCTGAATGTTGTTTCTCTTGCCTGAAGAAGATGTACGAGGTCGAAACGCGTCGTGTTTTGTCTTGCAATTTGTTTCTCCTGTTGTTTGGCGGACTCGATAAAAATTCGATATAAAAATTTCTCCGCCAGCGTCTCCGCTCCGCTATCCTGGCCACGGACTTTCGCAGCCCTTTGAACCCCTGAACGTCAAATTCCCCCCCCCACCCCCACCCCTACTCTGCCCCGCCTGCTGCATACAAACGGACAGAAGACAAAACAAGCAACGTGGTCAAAGAGAGCAGTGGGGAATGACCCCCCCCCCCCCCCCCCCCCCCCCCCCCCCCCCCCCATGTAGCTAACAATCCGGGGAGGAGGGGGAAGGGCAGGAAGGGGGAGCGCATGCAATAGATCAAACACTGTCACCGCCATCTTCCTCGCCTTCCTTGCCGCATGACCTGACCTTGGAAGAGAGGTCGCAAGTCAACACCACCACACGTGGGGGCGTAATAGGAGTGCATATGTGTATCATCGTCTCACGGGGACGGCCACTTCTCCCCCTACAACCACAAGGCAATTCACTCACTCACTCCTATTCCCTCTATGACCACTCCATCTTCAACGCACGTGGCAAACAATGCAAACGATTCCATTTTTTTAAGGGTTCTCTCTTTTCTCCTCTCTCTCTCTCTCTCTCTCTCTCTCAGAGACAACCTACGCACGTGCGCTAACAGACAGATACACGCACTCAAGAACAGAAATCAATCTTCCGTTTTCTCAGAGTTTGAAAGAAAAAGGGATGGAGCGAACTGGAGGGATAGGTAAGTGTACTGAAGGGCGAGCGGAACGTGGGAAGTGAGGGAGGGAGAGATAGGGAGGGGGAAGGGGGCAGGGGACTGACCGAACACTCCGCCAGGTGGAGAGATCAAAAACTATCACTGTAGCAGATTCACCGTCCTGACCTCAGCGGGGTCGGTGCACATGCCGACCAGGAGTGTAGCAAGACTGAAGCACACCCTGTCCCTGGTGTGTTACATAGTCATTTCACACGTTTATACCCTCTGAGGCAAAACCCAATTGTGTATACATTCATATCCTCTGAGGTAAAACCCATTTTTACATACATTTATATTCTCCGAGGCAAAACCCAATTGTGTATACATTCATATCCTCTGAGGCAAAACCCATTTATATATACATTTATATTCTCTGAGGCAAAACCCAATTGTGTATACATTCATATCCTCTGAGGCAAAACCCATTTATACATACATTTATATTCTCTGAGGCAAAACCCAATTATACTTAATTTATATCCTCTGAAGCAAAACCCACTTATACATACATTTATATCCTCTGAGGCAAAACCCAATTATACATACATTTATACCCTCTGAGGAAAAACCCAATTATACATACATTTATACCCTCTGAGACAAAACCCAATTATACATACATTTATATTCTCTGAGGCAAACCCAATCATACATACATTTACATCCTCTGTGGGAAAACCCAATCATACATACATTTACATCCTCTGTGGCAAAGCCCAAATATACATACATTTACATTCTCTGAGGCAAAACCCAATTATGCATACATTTATATCCTCTGAGACAAAACCCAATTATACACGTACATACCCTCTGAAGCAAAATCCAATTATACATACATTTATATCATCTGAGGCAAAAACCCAATTACACATACATACCCTCTGAAGCAAAACCCAATTATATATACATTTATGTCCTCTGAGGCAAAACCCAATTAACACACATACCCTCTGAAGCAAAATCCAATTATATATACATTTATGTCCTTGAGGCAAACCAATTACACATACATACCCTCTGAAGCAAAATCCAATTATGCATACATTTATATCCTCTGAGGCAAAACCCAATTACACATACATACCCTCTGAAGCAAAACCCAATTATACATACATTTATATCCTCTGAGGCAAAACCCAATTATAAACACATACCCTCTGAAGCAAAACCCAATTATACATACATTTATATCCTCTGAGGCAAAACCCATTTACACATACATACCCTCTGAAGCAAAACCCAATTATACATACATTTATATCCCCTGAGGCAAAACCAATTATACACACATATCCATCTGAAGCAAAACCCAATTATACATACATTTATATCCTCTGAGGCAAAACACAATTATACATACATATCCTCTGAAGCAAAACCCAATTATACATACATTAACCCTCTGAGGCAAAACACAATTATACATACATTTATATCCTCTGAAGCAAAACCCTGATGAGCCTTCTTCCGTGATGAATAACGTTCAATTTATATACATTAATCGGCATCTTTTGACAGAGACGGGAGTTTTGCTTTTAGTTCTTTGAATCTTAAATGTACTCTACGCGAGCGCGAGCGCGCGTGCGTGTGTGTGTGTGTGTGGCGAGGGCTCCCGGGAATGGGGCGGGGTGGAGGGAAATACACATAGAAAATAAATAAATAAATAAAAAAGAAAAAAGTGCTTGAAGGCTGAGAAAATATCCATAGCGCGTACACAGACGCGTTTATGAGTGTGTGTGTGCGCGCGCGCGCGCGCGCGTGCGTGCGTGTGTGTGTGTGTGTGTGTGAGAGAGAGAGAGAGAGGAGAGAGAGAGAGAGAGAGAGAGAGAAGAGAGAGAAGAGAGAGTGTGTGTGTGTGTGTGTGTGTGTGTGTGTGTGTGGCGGGGAGGGGAAGGACGAGGAGTTGGGGGGGGGGGGAGAGGGTCGGGTCCCGGGGGATGGGGGAGGGGGGCCCGTAGAGGAGACGCAAGGGACGAGGACGAAGCGTTCGCGTGCATGCACGTAGGAAGTTAAGTGGGGAAGGGGCTGGAGCGGGGTAACGGAGAGGCTCAATAGTCAACAGGCAGACAGGCATTTCTCTGCAGGCGGCCCGTACTCCCAGCCCCCGCCGCTAAATCCCCCGGGTCGTGACCTGGGCGTGAGGGCGACGGCAAGGTGGGCTTCACGTGGGATAACGATGAGTACAAACAGCACCGGCCTGACAGGACGCTTCTCTCCTCCCCCCACAACCGCCTCTCCTCCCCATCCCTAACTCCCCCCCCCCCATCCATTCTCATTCTCTCTCTCTCTCTCTCTCCTTCTCTCTCTCTCTCTCTCTCCTCTCTCTCTCTTCCAACACGAAAAAACATATCACACACACACACCTTTCTTTTTAAAACAAATCCATTACCAAAAAAAAAACAAAAAAAAACCTCCCACGCACAACTTTGGCACTACTGCCAGACTGACCCAGACCCCAGCCAATGGATTCAGGAACAAAAAGGGAGACGGGGAGGGAAAGGGAGGGGGGAGGGGGCGGGGGGGGGGGGGGGGGGGGGGGCGAAGAAGGGGAGAGAAAGTAGGCGGAGAAGATGAAGCGGAGGGGGAGAGTCGTCGTATGAAATGAACGCAAAAGACTCAATCCGCGCAACGCTCATTGTGCACGTGGGGATTCTCACGGAGCCCACCATACCACTGTGGTTGATGCAGGCGGCTGGCTACGCCTCCGTTCACGCAGTTCCTCAGTTGGCATTCGTGGTCGGCATCTTCCATTGTGCACGTGGAGATTCTCAGGAGCTGTGGGTGATGCAGGCGGCTACGCCTTGGATTACTCGATTCCTCGGCGGCATTCGTGATCGGCTACTTGCCAGACACTATTTTCTAGCGCGCAGAATTACGAAGAGAGAGAGAGAGAGAGAGAGGAGAGAGAGAGAGAGAGAGAGAGGAGAGAAGAAGGAGAAGACAGAAGAAGAAAGAACAGAGAGAAACACACAACAACACACACACACACACACACACACACACCATCGCCAGATGAGACATTTCAGCAAGATTCGAAACCTATCAACATGATTACAATTCTCATTGACACAAAACTGTTTTAGTTGCAACAGATCTGCCCCTCCTTCTCCCCCCCCCCCCCCAATCCCCCCTCCTCCACCACTCCCTTTTATAAGTCTGACATTGTGTAAGATTCCCTTGTGTGCTAGTTTTTACTTGTTTTTTTTTCTTACCTTTTTTTCCCCTCAATATTCATGCTCCCTATCATCTTCTACTTTTTAGCTTTTGAATTCGGTTTGTAACTTTACACACACACACACACACACCACACACACACACACAGGCTGTCATTGTCGTGGTTCAACAAAGTTATAATTAAAACCCAGGACGCGCCACAAGCAACAGCTTCTTGTTGTTCAAATATTGATGCTTTCTGTATAAAATGTGATTATATGCAACGTATCATTGGTGGGGTTGGGTGGGTGTGTGTGGGTGTGGGTGTGGGGTGTGGGTGTGTGTGTGTTTTATAAAGTGACAAACCAAAATCAAAATACTAACAGAAGTGAAAGAAAAGTTGTGTGTGTGTGTGTGTGTGTGTGTGTGTGTCTTTCTTGTTGTTGTTCTTTTGTTTTGTTGTTTTAACAAGTTTAACTTTGCAAGCA
>CM031609.1:14057643-14095143 GCA_018398815.1 Conus ventricosus | reverse complement strand
ACATTCTCTCTTTCCTGAACTTCACAAAATCATTTATCTAAAACATCATTAACTAACCCGGGTATAAATAGATTTCTACTTTACCTGGCCAGGTGATCTTAACTATTCACGAATCACTGTCTTTTTCTTTTCCTTTTTTTTCATTCACTGTCACTTTCACAAGCACGACACAACTGCTGGCACTGGTTTTTGTCTGCTGGCCCTGGTCAGGTAGATTTGCTGGCACTGGCGTTGGTCTGTGGTTCTGCTTGACGAAGTGACGCTGGCCAGTATGGGGTTTCGAACCCCCGGTTCAGATGGAACAGTGACTATAAACATCGACTTTCTCCTTTCTTTCTTCCTGCATTAACGCATTCCCAACCTCTCTCTCTCTCTTCTAGTCTGCTCTATCAAATGGACATGGTTGCTTTTTTTTTTTCCTTTTCTTTTCTTTCTTTTCTCTTCATTAGTTAGCAACCTCTCTCTCCACATCTCTCTTTAAATCCCCCCTCTGCAGACTACTATGGTGCTAAATGCACAACTCGGTTCTCTCCTCTCTCCTCATCTCTCTCCCTTCCCGCCCTTCTCTCCTGCAGACCTTACACTCAGAACCTCTCTCTCTCTTGTCTCTCTGTTCGTTCTCCCCCTCTCTCTCACTCACGCATTACTTTAAACCCCCCACCTACGTGTCCAAGGTGAGTACCATTGGGCAGTATTTTTTACCCGCCTCGTACCCGAATTATCTCCCCTAATTCCCATTGGATATTCAAATCATGACAGTCACGCCTACAGCCTTACTCTCTGTGGTGGTCAATTGGTCATTTAATTGAAATTTCTTGATTTCACCCCCACCACAACCACTACCTTCTCCCCCTCCCTTTCCGGCGATGTTGACCTAATTGTGGGCACGGTCGTAAATTGGCTAGATCAGTCTGGCCCAGACATATCGAGAGACGTTTGGGCAACCACTCCGACTGTCTACGGGGCCGATGCTGTCTCCGTGGAAGATAGGATTAGCCTCTCACTGTGCTCAAATTGGCCGATGAGTCTGATCCGGGGGTCGAGACTCGTTTGGACCAGACATCGAGGCGTCGGTCAGCTACTTAGTCCGTCTGGGCTGGACAGACCGTCTCCGTGGACCTCTCCCCTATGCTTAATTGGCTGGACCGACACATGGGCCATCTGCCCGACGCCCAGAATATTTGAGTTAGAGCTTATGTCCAACCAACTTGGCTGGCGACGGACCACGACTTTGGTTGTGTTTATTTTTGACCCTGACAGAGAGAGAGAAGAGAGAGAGAGAGAGAGAGGAGAGAAGAGAGAGGAGAGAGAGAGAGAGAGAGAATCCGTGCTTTCCAATGCATTAACCAATCCTTGAGTGAATAACCTCCTAGCCGAAAAGAAAACCGACCAGGGCGCTAGTCCTTTTTTCGCATGAACCCTTCCGCAACTGCCGTATCCCCCAAGATATTATTAAGAAGAGACTGAGGGAGGGAGCGAGGGAGAGAGAGCGAGAGAGAGAGGGACGGATGGAGAGAGAGAAGGAAAGACAGACAGAGAGTGAAAGAGAAAAAAAAATAGATACTGAGACAGACAGAGAGAGAAAGGGTGAGAAGGAGAGGGAGAGAGAGGTAAAAGACACAAAAAGGGAGAGAGAGAGGGGAGAGAGAGAGAGAAGAGGAGGAGAGAGAGAGAGAGAGAGAGGAGAGAGAGAAGAGGAACAGCTCTTAACTTTACTTCCTTCAATCTGTCCTTGCTTGTTTGAACCTGCCAGCCACAGGTATGACAGGAGACTTGACCCCTCTGCTAACCTTCGCATCCATAACCCACCCCTGACTGCGGTAACCTCTCATCTAAAGAAATCCGAAAAAGAAAACAAATCCTTTTTTAAAAAAAATAATAATAAAAAATAAAAAAACTGAAAAAAACTAATCCTTGCAAGTCACACACACATACAGTTTTCAGACTCGCACGGTGGAACAAACCAGCAGACCGATTCACCTGGCATTAGCCTCTCCATGACAACTGTATCCTTGTTACCAGCAGGACCGATTCACCCTGGCATTAGCCTCTCCATGACAAACTGTTATCCTTGTTACCAGCAGACCGATTCACCCTGGCATTAGCCTCTCCATGACAACTGATCCTTGTTACCACAGACCGATTCACCCTGCATTACCTCTCCATGACAACGTATCCTTGTTACCACAGACCGATTCAACCCTGGCATTAGCCTCTCCATGACAAACTGTATCCTTGTTACCAGACAGACCGATTCACCCTGGCATTAGCCTCTCCATGACAACTGTATCCTTGTTACCAGCAGACCGATTCACCCTGGCATTAGCCTCTCCATGACAACTGTATCCTTGTTACCAGCAGACCGATTCACCCTGGCATTAGCCTCTCCATGACAACTGTATCCTTGTTACCAGCAGACCGATTCACCCTGGCATTAGCCTCTCCATGACAACTGTATCCTTGTTACCAGCAGACCGATTCACCCTGGCATTAGCCTCTCCATGACAACTGTATCCTTGTTACCAGCAGACCGATTCACCCTGGCATTAGCCTCTCCATGACAACTGTATCCTTGTTACCAGCAGACCGATTCACCCTGGCATTAGCCTCTCCATGACAACTGTATCCTTGTTACCGAAGAAACCAAGCAAAAGAGCTCATCCCTGGTAAATGCATGCGTTCATACCCCCCCCCCCCCCCCCCCCCCCCCACCCCCCCCCAGCAAGACGACCACTTCTTTCCCCGCTACTTTCCCCCCAATGTTCACTCACGGTCCCACGCTAATAACGCGCCTTGCACACTGAACCGCATTACCTACAGCTTCAGACTGCTTTTCACTCCCCCGAGCTAAAGACAAGCACGCACGCGCGCGCGCGCGCACGCACGCACACAGACTGACACACATGCGTCCGCGCGCGCGCGCACACAACACAACTCTCTCGCTCACTCACACACACACACACACACACACACACACACAGATCACCATCCCAGCCGTGCATGGCATGGCATGGTCCCCGTCCTGACCGCTGTCGTCTCCGGGCACAGACACCGAGCGCAGCAGAACCAGTGCCAGCCTGGCGCTAACTCGCTCCGGACAGTTCTCGTCCGCCTGCTAAAAGACACCAGCGGACCGACCCCATTCCGCTTCGATCTGCTGTGGATGGGGTGGGTGGTGGCTCAGTCTCCCCCCTCCCACCCCCCTCCTCCTCTCCCCCCGCCAACTTCTTTCATGTTTCTGCCGGAGCCTCCCCACCCCACCCCCACCCCACCACCACACACACACCTCTGGGGGGTGGCGGTGAGGGTTGGGTTCACAGCTGAGATCCTAAAACCGTACAGAAAGGGGCGTGGGGTTGTGGGGAACCCGAGCGGGCGTGGGGTGGGATGTTGGGGGTGGGGGGGTGGGGGGATTGAGGGGGAGGGAACTGGGTCAATGCCAGGGGAAAGGTAAAGAAGACTGGCAAGTGATGTAAGCCAGTACGCCCACACGTTCGTACAAATGAGGTTTTTTTTCGACGAGGAGTGGGGGCGTAGAGGACAGACACAAACACGTTGAGCAGAAATCTGCGAATTCATAGTTTCAGGATGGTCCTTACTCCATACTCTTGTGCTCAGATCAGTCACATGAAGTCCTATACATTCGAGTATCATTCTCTTTAACCACATCTTCAAGTCGAACACACTAAACCACCAAACTGAACAGTGACACACCACACAAAGAAGTGGGAAATGTACAATACACGTCCAGCAGCTTCTTGCAGACATACCCTCGTCTCCTCTTCTTTTCTCTTCCTCCAAACAACATTCAAGGAACACTCAGATTTTTTTTTCATTCAATCACACTTCAAGTAAACAGACACAAAGAAAACTTTTAACTCACAAGAGAACAAACACTACGTGGGTGGGGATTGGAGTGGGTGGGGATGGAGTGGGGGGGGGGGGGAGTAGAGGAGAAGACGACCAACTTGTCGGCAATATATCGCACGAAACTGTTGAGAAAAACAACTCTTCGCCCACCACCACCACCACCCTTTTAACCCCACCACTGGAGGTATCACTCGTCACTCCCATCTTCCACGTCCCCACCGTTTCTCCACCCTCTACTCCCCCACCCTCCACATCCCCAACCCCCATCTACCCTAACCCCCTCCCCCACACAATACTTCCTCGACTCTCGCCAGCCCCCAATCCTACCTTTTGGCGGACGCCAAGCTAGCGAGTGCAGCGAATGATGGATGCGCGTGCACCCTGTTGCACGTGCGCTACGTCATTATGACGCCCTCCCAACTTCCCCTACCCCCTCCCCACCCCCACCCCCCGACAGGCGGGCGCGGGTTCCTTCACTGGGGGGTTTATCACTGTGCTTTATGCTTTCCTCCTGCGCTCAGCCAATTAACAGCATACCACAAGGTCGCCAACCAACAGGGCGAAGAAGGGCTAGCATAGGGGGCGCTAGAGTATTCACAACTTAAGAGTAAGGGGGAAAAAAAAGAGGGTGGAGGGTGGAGTGTTGAGAGGCAGAACGTGCGTGTGTATGCTGGAGGCAGGAGCAAGGGGGGGGAGGGGGGCCACGAGGGAGATAACGGCAGAGAGAGAGAGAGAGAGAGAGACGAGCATAAGAGAGGAAAGGAACAAAGAGGATATGTACCGACTTGAGAAGCTGGGCAAAGAGATGAGAAAGGGATAAGGGAGGGGGAGAAGGGGTACGTGTGCACACGAGAAAGGAGGATGAGGCAGACACTAAGGGAGGGGGAGAAGGGGTACGTGTGCACACGAGAAAGGAGGATGAGGCAGACACTAAGGGAGGGGAGAAGGGGTACGTGTGCACACGAGAAAGGAGGATGAGGCAGACACTAAGGGAGGGGGAGAAGGGGTACGTGTGCACACGAGAAAGGAGGATGAGGCAGACACTAGGGAGGGGGAGAAGGGGTACGTGTGCACACGAGAAAGGAGGATGAGGCAGACACTAAGGGAGGGGGAGAAGGGGTACGTGTGCACACGAGAAAGGAGGATGAGGCAGACACTAAGGGAGGGGGAGAAGGGGTACGTGTGCACACGAGAAAGGGAGGATGAGGCAGACACTAGGGAGGGGGAGAAGGGGTACGTGTGCACACGAGAAAGGAGGATGAGGCAGACACTAGGGAGGGGGAGAAGGGTACGTGTGCACACGAGAAAGGAGGATGAGGCAGACACTAAGGGAGGGGAGAAGGGGTACGTGTGCACACGAGAAAGGGGGATGAGGCAGACACTTAAACAGAGGATTGCCAAGTAAGCAAGAATCAAAACGAGGTATGACTTGGAAAAAAAAAATGTTTGTGTGTGTGTGTTGCATGGGTGGAAGGGTAGGGAGATAAAAGGGGGAAGGAACCGTGGAAATTCAAACCACACAGATGGATTCCACGCACCCATCCATTCTTCACGTGCAAAATGTCAAGCCACTCTCAGCAAGTGTGTGTTTCGGCTTTGCTCGCTCAGGAGACGTCATCAGGTGTTCTTCTCCCCATTCAGAAGTTTGGCAACTGCTTTTAAGTTTGGACCCTCCCCACCCCCCATCCCGTCTTCCTCTCTCTCTCTCTCTTCTCTCTCTTCTCTCTTCAATCTGATCTCTTTCTTCTTCCCATTTTCGTCCCGGCTTCGGGGGTTACCAAAAAAATCATAAAACAACATCTAAACCCCCTAAACACAACTTCGCTAACTTCATTATCCAATTCACATCAACCTCATTTCCCCTCCCCGCCTCCACAAACTCCCTAGACCCCATCCCCCTCCCCACCCCATCCACATACACACCTAAGCACATATAAAAAACACCCCGTCTCAAAACGCCACCTCCTAATTCAATTTTCAAGGGGTGACAAGATTGCCCGACACCGGAAAGCGGCAGACCCAGGAGAGAAAAAGGGAGTCTGTGACACGCATCGATCGCGGGAGCGCGCGGCGGCACGTGCTGGGCAAAATAGGAGGGGAGGGAATACAGAGAGAGAGAGAGGGGGGGCGGATGGGGGGAGGGCGGAGCGGGAGGTTGGAGGTGGAGAGACGAGAAGAAAAAGAGAGCCTAGGGACATGACCAGTGGCCATTGATCAAGACTGCCGGAGATGAAGAGGGGGGGGGGGGGGGGGGGGGTAAGGAGAGAGGGGGCTGTTGGGGGGGGGGGGGGGGGGGTGCAGGTAAAAGTGGCAGCAAATGACAGTGTTGTTGCTCTCCCCTTTGACCTCTCTCCTCGCCGACTGAACTCCAGCAGTGAAACTAGGCCACAATGGATGACATGGCAAAGGGAAAAAGGGAGGGGCGGTGGGGGTTGGGTGGGGAGGGGGAGGTTAAGTAGAGAAGGGGAACGAGGGGGGGGCGGGGGGAACGGGGAAAGACAGAGGACGAGAAGCAAACTCTAAGTAGGTGTTGGAGGAAGAAAGGCGGAGCCAGTGCCCTGGGGGGGGGGGGGGGGGGGGGGGGACGGGGGGGAGGAAACTCGAAGTAACAATTTCTACTTTTAAAAAAAATATAATAATAAAATCAGCATCCTACAGGCTACTCTATAACTCTCCCTGTATAACTCTGCAGAAAATCATTTCTTTGGGGTTTGAAAAGATCGTGTTCATAAAATATATTTGGCAAATGCATAGTTAGACCAAACTACTGGCTTACAGGCTTGCCGTTTGAACGCACGCACGCACGCACGCACGCACGCACACCACCACACACCCACACACACACACACACACCACACACACAGGAGTTAAAATTACGATGAGGAACGTTGACAGCTTGGTGACATTACACAAATGATTATGTAAGAGAATAAAACAATAAATTTAACCCAAACGTAGCTGGCCTGGCGAACAGAGACAACGAACAGTTACGTCCCGTTCGTTTGGCAGACGGCACAACTCTAAACGTTCTCGCCCCATCTCCACCTTCAGTCACTCATTCAAACTTCCATATCGCAACTAGTTACTACTTTGAGCAACAGCCTATTTTCTGTGGTTACTATTTCATTCCTCTAACGGTTTTGCCGTGCATGCATTAACAGCTGTGGCATTTCATTGGATCCACTTCGTATTTTCCACTCCCACCTGCAATCGTGGGGGGAACATCGCAGTTTCTGTTCCGCGGGCCACCCTTGGTTTCCTAGTTTCATCCCTTTACCTAGTCACCCTCTCCACGCGGGAAAAAACAACCCACTATCTCTTTCCTCTTCCTTCAATCCCTCAGTTCTTGCCAACTTGATCTCCAGACCCCCCCCCCCCCCCCATATCACCACCCCTTTACCTCACCCCCCCACCCTCTAGACCAACACCCTCCCACTCCCTTCCTCGCTTCACTCTCCACCATCCTTCAAGGGGTCACGGGGGGGGGGGGGGGGAGGAGGAGGGATGGGGGATGGGGGGGGAAGGGAACTGATGTTTACACGTCGCGTGCCCAGCCTTACAAGGTCATTCAGCAAGTCCTGTGCCCACACCGGGCTTCAACTTCCTGACATGGGGCCAACAACACACACACACCCACACCACACACACACCGCGCGCGCACACACCACACACACACCGGCGCTGGCGGCGCGCACACACACAACACACCACACACACGCAGCACGCCAGCATGCGAGAGAGGAGGGGGGAGAGGAGAGAGGGGGAACGACGAATAGGAGGGGGCATTTTTAGCATTCGGGTCTATCAAACAGTGAAAATTACTCGTTAATATGATATATGTTGAGCAACAACACACATGTATGGAAACTTACTCCAATATTCCACACGTGAACACACCAACACACACACACACACACACATATATCTATATATATATATATATATAGTATCTATATATATATATATATATATATATATAGCGAGAGAGGAGCGAGAGAGGAGAGAGAAGAGAGAGAGAGAGAGAGAGAGAGAGAAGACAGACAGACAGAGAAGGGACGAGGAGGAGAACAAGAAACAAACCGACATAACGCAGAGTGGTGGGGAGTGGATGGTGGTGGGGGGGGAGGGGGGGTCCACAGTTGCCGCAAACATGCTACTACACATCCTGAAAGGACAATCCAGAGGTCACCACTGGAAAGGGACGCGAAAGTTCCGATGCGGATCTCCAAAAACATTTTCTGGAATAACTTTTTTTTCTTTTTGCTTTCTTTCTCTCTCGTCAGTTCAGAACTGCCACAGGCCACGACAAGGCTGTTGATAAGAGACAGTCCGCTCAATACACTGCATGTCGTGTCCTCTGTAATGCCAAACGTGACAGAGCTGACGTCTGCTCTGGCGGAAATGTCACGTCTCTCCCAGCCATCTACAATTTTATCTCAGGAAAAAAAAAGGAGAGAGAGAGAGGCGGAGGAGAGGAGAGAGAGAGCGAGGAGAGAGAGAGAGAGTGAGAGGAGTGAGAGCAAAAACACACACGCGCAGCGCGCGAGATGCACGAGGAGAGAGAGAGAGAGAGAGAGAGAGAGTGAACACAAACACACACGCGAGCGAGCGCGCAGAGTGAGAGAGAGAGAGAGAGAGAGAAGGAAGGAGCGAGGAGAGAGAGAGAAGAGAGAGAGAGAGAAAGAAAAGAGAGAGAGGAGCGAGAGAGAGAGAGAGAGAGGAGACTGAGGGGGGGGAGAGCGAGATGAGAGAGCGAGAGAGAGAGAGAGCCCCACGAGCGCGAACGCGCAACCACCACACAAAGAGAGAGAAGAGCGAGAGCAGAGAGAGGCCCTCCCCAGAGGAGAGGCAAGAGACAACCACAGACCCGCCCTCGGAGAGAGAGAGAGCGAGATGATGAGAGAGAGGAGCTGAAGAGAGTGGAGCAGGGGAGGGGGAAGGCAAGGGAGAGAGGAGAAGGGGAGTAGGGAGTGGAGAGCAGCGGAGGGGGGGGAGGGCTCTGAGGAGAAGGGGGGGGATGAGGGGGAGGGCGGGGGAGGAGGGGGGGGAGAAGAGGCGTGAGGGCAAGGGTGGATGGGAGGAGAGGAGGAGGGGGGCGAGGGGAAGGGGCGGGGGGGGGAGTGTGGGTGGAGGGGAAGTGTAGGGAAGGGGGGGAGGGGAGGGGGGGAAGATGGAGGGGAGAGGGGGGGAATGAGATGGAGGAGGAGGGGAGAGGGGGGAGTTGGGGAGAGGGAGCTGGGAGGAGCGGAGTAGGAGAGGGTGCGGGCGTTGGAAGGAGGAGGGGGGGAGCGGGGGCGAGGGGGCGCGGGGAGCGAGGGGAGGGTTGGAAGACGGGAGTTGAGAGAGGAGAGAGGGGGGGAGTTTGAGAGTGAGGGGATGGGGGAAAGGGGGGGGGGGGGGGAGGGGGGGAGGGGCAAGCGGGGTCGGGGGGAGGGGAGAGGGGAGAGGATGGAGTGGGAGAGGAGGGAGGGAGAGGAGGGGGGGAGGGAAGGAGGAGGGGGGAAATGGGAGGAGGAGGGGGGAGGGGGGGGAGGGAGGGGGAGAGGAGCGAGAGAGAGTGCGGAGAAGGAGGGGCGGGGAGGGGGGGGGGGGGAGGGAGGAGGATGGAGGTAGAGGGAGGAGGGGGAAAGGGGAGGGTTGGGAGGAGGGAGGGGAGGAGGAGAGCGGGAATGGAGCGGGGTGAGAGGGGGAGGGCGGGTGGATGGCGGGAGGGCGGGGAGTGGGGGGAGATGGGAGAGGGGAGAGGGAGGGGGGCTGAGGAGAGATAGGGCGCGGGGAGAAGGGGAGACGAGGGAGAGGATGGGAATGAGGAGGGGTGGAGGGAGGTTGGAGAGCGATGGAGAGTGGGAGGAGGGGGAGAGGGAGGGAGGGGAGGTGAGGGGGGAGATGGAGGAGAAGAGAGAGGGAGGGGAAGGGGGGAAGGCGGACCGAGAGGAAGGAGGGAGGAGAGGGCTGAGGGGGGAGGGAGAGGTGGGTGAGAAGGCGGTGAGTGAGAGGAGGAGGAGGGAGGAGGGTGGAGCGGAGAGGTGAGGGGAGGGGGAGGATGGGAGGGAGCGAGAGGAGGATGAGGGAAGGGGGGGGGAGGAGAGGAGGGATGGGGAGGGAGGGGGGGGGAGGAGAGGGGGGGGAAGAGGGGAGGAGAGAAGAGCCGGAGAGGGAGAGCGGTGGGGAGGGTGGGGGGAGGGGGGAGGGGGGAGATGAGAGAGGGGGGGAAGGAGGAGGGCAGAGTGGAGGGAAGGAAGAGTGGGGGAGGAGGCAGAGGGAGCGGAGGAGGGAGAGAGAGAACGACGAGGGGGGGGGAGGAGGGGGGGGGAGGGGTGGGGAGGGGGAAGAGGGAGGGGAGCCGAAAGAGGGAGGAACTGGAGGGAGGAGGAGAGGATGGGAGGAGAGGGGAGGGAGGGGAGGAGGGCGGGAGTGCCGAGGAGGTGGGGGGGGAGCGGAGTGGAGGGGAGGGGGGGGGGAGAGGGGGAGAGGGAGGGAGAGGAGAAGGAGGAGCGGAGGAAGTGACGGGGGGATGGGAGGAGAGTACGGGGGAGGAAGCGAGGGGGGGGAGAGATAATGGCGAGGGGGGGGGGGGGGAGAGAAGAGAGGAGAGAGGTCGGAGGAGGGTGGGGGGGAGAGGATGGGAGGGGGGGGGGGTGTGAGTGGGGGAGGTATGAGAGGAGAGGGGAATGGGCGGTAGGAGGAGGAACCGGGAGGGGAGGAGGGGGGAAGGGTGAGAAGGGAGTGAGATGAGAGAGGAGTCGAAAGGGGGAGGAAGTTGGCGGGCGGGAGGAGGGAGGTGAGGGGAGGACGAGGAGCGTGGGGGAGGTGGTGAGAAGGAGGACGATGGGAGGGGAAGGGAGGAGGGGGGGGGGTGGGGGATGGAGGAGGGAGAGAGGGGGGGGAGAGAGAGGGGTGAGGAGGGGGGGGGAGTGAGGGGGAGAGAGGGGAAGGAGGTGGGGGGAGAGAGGACGGGAGGAGGGATGTGGATGAGGAGAGTGGGAAGAGGCGGATGGGAGCGATGGGGTAGAGAGAGGGAGGGATGGAGATGGAGGAGGGGCGGGAGGGGGGGAGGCGCGAGGGAGTGGGGATAGGGGAGACGCTGGGAGAGGGGGAGGGGAGCGGGAGGAGAGGGGAACGAGGAGGGAGAGGAGCGAGGAGGAGCGGGAGGGGAGGGGGGAAGGGGAGGCGGGGGGGGGGGAGAAGGAGGAGAGAGGAGGAGAGGGAGGTGAGGGGGAGTCGCGCGGTGGAGAGAAGAGCGAGAGGGATGGAGCATGCTGGGAGAGAGGGGTGAGGCAGGGTGAGAGAGGGAAGGGAGTGGGAGGGCGAGAGAGGGTGGAGGGAAGAGGAAGGGCGGAGAGATGGAGGGGGGGGGCAGGGAGTGGGGAGGAGGAGGAGGGAGAGGGGGGGGCGAGGGAGGATGAGGACGGAGGGGAGAAGGAGGGTCAGGAGGGAGTGGAGGGAGAGGAGGAGAGTAAGAGGTGGGCGGATGCGAGGGAGGAGGAAGAGGGGGTGAGGGGGGGAGGAGGGAGGAAGGGAAGAGGGAGAGACGAGAAAGGGTGGAGGAGGGGCGGATGAAGAAGGAGAGAGAGGGGGAGAGGGGAGAGAGGAGAGAGACGAGGGGGGAGAGCTCCCCCCCCCCCCCCCCCCCCCCCCCCCCACCTATTGAGCGAAGGTGGGTGCGAGGAGGGGAGAGGAGGGGCGGGGGGGCGGAGGAGTGGAGGGGAGCGGGGAGGAAGAGGGAGAAGGGGTGAGTGTGAAGAGGCTGAGGATAGAAGGAGTGAGGAGGACCGAGGGGGACGGGAAGGAGGGGAGGGAGTGGAGGGAGAGATGGAGGGAGATTGAGCGGAGGGAGGAGAGTCGAGGGAGGAGAGGAGGGGGAGGGAGGAGAGAGGAGGAGAAGGTGAAGAGGAGAGGGGGAGGGAGAGGAGAGGGAGAGGCAGAGGAGAGGGAGAGGGAGGGGCGAGAGGGGGAGTGGAGATGGGGAAGAAGAGGGCAGAGTGAGAAGTGAGGGTGGGAGAGGGGAGATGAGAGGGAGAGGTAGGTAGAGCGAGAAGAGGGAGAGGCGAGAGAGAGGAGGAGGAGGGAGATGAGGGAGGAGTTGGAGGGAGGGGAGGGGAGGAGAGAGGATGGAGGGAGAGGAGAGAGGTGAGGGGAGAGGAGAGAGAGGGAGGAGGGCCGACGGAGGAGAGGGAGCTGCAGAGAGAGGGGCAGGGATGGTAGAGGGAGGAGGGGAGGGTGTAGAGAGGAGAGGCGCCCCAGAGAGATGGGGGAGAGGGGGAGAGGGAGGAAGGGAGGAGAAGGGGAGAGAGGGAGGTGAAGGGAGGGAGGAAGAGAGCGAGGGGGTGGTGAGAAGGGGGTGAGGATAGGAGGATGACGGAGAGGGGGGGGACGAGGGAGGGAGAGGAGGGAAGGACGGGAGGAAGAGCGGAGAGAAGGAAGAGTTAGGAGGCAGGAGGAGAGAAGGGGGAGGAGACGGGACGAAGGAGAAGAGGAGAGACGGAGGAGAGGAGGGAGAGAGAGGAGAAGAGAAGAGGAGGGAGAAGGGAGGGGAGGGAGAGGAGCGTTGGGGAGAGAGACGGAGGAGGGAGAGGAGCCGGGGGTGGGAGGAGAGGAGACAGAGAGAGGGGAGGCGGAGGAGAGGAGGAGGAGGGCAGACGGTGAGAGGGACGAGAGAGGAGGGAGAGGACGGGAGAAGGCGTAGAGAGAGGGAGAGGAGGAGAAGCCAGGAAGAGAGAGAGAGTGCGAGGGAGGGGAGGAGGAGGGAAGGAGAGGGGGAGAGAGAATGGAGAGGGAAGAAGGGAGATGGAGGGGAGGGGCAGACGGCGAGTGATGAGGGAGAAGGGGCGGAGGGGAGAGATGAGGGCGAGGGGAGAGGAGGTGAGGGGGAGGGGGAGAGCGAGGAGGGGGAGCGAGGGGGGAGAGAGGACGGAGAAGGATGAGAAGAGGCGGGAGGGAGATAGCGGAGGAGTGGTGAGGGAGGGATGAAGGGAGGGAGGAGAACGCGAGAGGGGGAGGAGCGGAGAGAGGAGAAGCGAGAGAGCGGCAAGGAGATGAGAGAGAGAAGGGAGAGGGATTAGACGAGCGTAGGGGGAGCGGGAGAGGGGGCGAATGAACGGGGAGAGAGAGAGGAGGAGGAGGAGAGAGAGGAGGGGAAGAGGGAGAGGAGTGGAGGAGGTGGGGAAGGAGAGATGAGGGGAGAGCAAGGAGAGGCAGGGTGAGGGAGGATGAAGAGAGAGGAGGCGAAGCAGGAGAGGAGGAGAGAGACTGGAGGAGAGGAGGAGATGGAGAGAAGGGCTGAGGGAGGGAGTAGGGGAGGAGGCGAGAGGGGAGTGGATATGGAAGTGAGGAGGGGGAGGGATGATGAGAGAGAGAGAGGGGAGAGAGAAGAGAGGAGAATGAGAGATGGAGAGAGAGCGAGATGAAGAGGAGTGGCGGAGGGGGCGGAGCGGAAGAGAAGCACAAGAGTGCGAGTGAGAGAGGGAGGAGGGGGAGAGCAAGAGAGGAAGACGAGGTGGGGTACGGGGATGAGGAGGAGAGGAGAGGGGGGGAAGGTGGTGTGGGCGGGGAGAGGAGGCGGCAGACGGAGGGAGCAGGGGGGAAGCGAGAGCGTGAGAGAGAGGACGGGGAGGGGGAGAGAGGAGGAGAGGGGATGGAGACGGAGAGGAGGGGGAGAGAAGAAGGCGAGAGGGGAGACGGGGAAGAGGGAGAGGGAGATAGGAGACGGGGAGGATGAGAGAGAGGGAGAGGATGGAGTAGAGAAGAGGTGCGGGAGGAAGGGGGGAGGGGCGAGAGGGGGGAGGTGCGGAGTGCGGGGGGCGGAGCATGGCGGAGGGGAGGCGGGGAGGGATGAGAGGAGGGAGGGTCGCAGGGAGAGAAGAGGAGCGGGAGGTGGAGCGAGCGGAGGAGAGAGGAATGGGAGAGAAGGATGAGGGGAGGGGAGACGGGGAAGGAGAAGAGAGGAGAGAGTGGGGGGATGGAGAGGAGAAGGAAGGAGGTGGAGGGGGGGGGGAAGGAGGAGGGAGAGAGGGGGGAGAGAGGATGCGAGGAGGGAGAGGGGAGAGGAGGGGAGAGGGGAGAGAGGGGGAGGGGGGGTGGAGAGGGATGGGAGTGAGAGGGGGGGGGGGAGAGGGAGGAGGAGAGGGAGGGAGGAAAAGAGGGGGAGGGTGGGGGAAGGAGCGGGAGGGGGGAGAGGGAGGGCGGGGAGAGCGGGAGGGGAGGGAGGTGGGGGAGGATGAGGGATGAGGAGGAGGGGAGAGCGAGTGGAGGAGGGAGAGGAGGAGTGGAGGGAGAGGGGGGGATGAGAGGTGTGAGGGGGAGAGGAGAAGGGGAGGATGAGGGGGGAAGGAAGAGAAGGAGAGAGGGAGGGGGAGGAGAGGGAGAGAGCGGAGAGTGAGGGAGAGAGAGGGGAGAGTGAGGGGGGGGAAGGAGAGAGAGCGGAGAGGAGGGGAAAGGGAGGAGAGGGGAAGGGCGGAGAGGGAGAGAGAGGGGGAGGGAGGGGGGTGCTTGAGGAGGAGAGGGAGGAAGGGAGAGGGGGGAGGGGGAGGAGAGAGGGAGCGAAAGGAGGGGGAGAGGGAGGGGTGGGGGGTTGAGCGGGAACATGAGGTAGTGGGAGAGGGAGAGGAAGCGGAGGGTGGAGGGGTGGGAGGGGAGGGGGGGGGGGAGAGAGAGGGGGAGAGTGGAGGGGGGTCGAAGAAGGGGGAGAGAGTGAGAGGAGAGAGGGGAGGTGGAGGGGAGAGGGGGGAGGAGAGAGGAGGGAACGGAAGGTGGGAGAGGGGAGGAGGGGGAGGGCGAGGGAGAGATGAGGGAGGAGCAGAGGAGGAGAGGGGCGAGGGGAGGGGAGAGGGGTAGGAGAGTGATGTGAGAGGAGGGAGGGGGTGAGGGGGGAAGAGTGAGGAAGGGGGGAGAAGGGGAGGGAGGAGGAGAAGGGAGGTGGAAGGGGAAGAGAAGAAAAGAGTGAGGCGGTAGAGAGGAAGAGGAGAGGGGAGAGGAGGGAGGAGGAGTGAGAGGAGGAGAGACGAGGGGGAGTGGGAGGGAGGATGAGGAGGACGAACAGGAGGAGGAGAGACGGGAGAGAGAGGGAGGATAGAAGAGCGCGAAGAGGAAAGATGGAGAGAGAGAGGAGAGATGGGGGCGAGAGGGAGGGGAGGGGGTGGGGAGGATGGGGGAGGGGGAGGTGAGGGGGGCGCGAGAGAGTGGGAGGAGGGAGAGGGAGGAAGAGGAGAGGAGGGGAGGGAGGGATTGGGGAGAAGAAGCGGGGAGGAGGAGGGAGGAGGGAGCGACGTGGGGAGGAGGGGGGGCGGACGCGGGTGGATGGGAAGGCAGGGGGGAGGGAGAGGAGAGGAGAGGGAGGGGAGGCGAGAGGGGGGGGGGAGTGGATTGGGGTGAGGAGAGGGAGATCGGGGAGAGGTGGGCTAAGGGGAAGGAGAGATGGAAGAGAGAGGGGGAGGAGGAGGGAGGGAGAGAGCGAGGAGGGGGGGGAGAGGGAGAGGAGGGAGTGAGGGCGAGGTGCTGAGAGGAAGCAGCGGAGGGAAGGCAGGGAGAGGGAGGAAGGGGGGAGAGAGGAGGAGGAGGAGGAGATGCGAGGAGGGAGCGGAGTGCGGAGGGGGGAGGAGTAAGGAGGGAGCGAGGTGAGGGAGAGGACGCAGGGAGGTGAGGAGGGAGGAGGAGGGGGTGGAGGGGATGGGATGGGAGGGAGTGGGGAAGGGGCGGGGGGGAGGAGGAGGCGAGAGGAAGGAAGGGGTGGGGAGAAGATGTGGAAGAGCGACGTACGGAGGGGGGTGAGAGATGGAGAGGGCGGAGAGAGGGGAGGGAGGACGAGGAGAGCGGCGGGAGGAGATGGGGGGAGCGGAGAGAGGAGGGAGGAGTAGGGAGGGGAGGGGATGAGAGGGGAGGGACGGGGGTGAGAGGCGCGGAGAGAGGGAGGGAGGAGAAGGGAGAGTGGAGAGGGGAGGGGGGGAGGGAGGGAGGGGAGCGGGAGAGCTGGGGGAGAGGAGGGCAGGGAGAGGGAGGTGAGGAAGAGAGAGTGAGAGGAGGGAAGAGAGGAAAGAGGAGGGAGGGAGAGAGGGAGAAGGAAGATTGGGAGGCGGAGAGAGAAGTTGAGTAGGGGAGAGAAAGAAGCGGAGAGGCTAGGAAGGAGTGAGGGGAGAGGAGCAGAGAAGGATGGGGAGAGAGTGAGGGTGAGGAGGGGAGAGCGAGGTGAGAGGGGAGGGGGGGGGGAGGGAGGGGGAGGATGAGCGGGAAGAGAGAGGAGAGGAGAAGAGAGAGGGAGGAGAGGGAGGAGAGGAGGGAGGAGAAGAGGGATGGGTGAGAGGGAAAGAGGGCGAGAGCGGAGAGAGGGTGGAAGAGGAGAGGGGAGACAGAGACTGGAGAGGGAGAAGGAAGGGGAGCGAGGAGGGGAGAGAAGATAGATGAGAGGAGAGGGGAGAAGAGAGGGGAGGAGGGAGAGGGATGAGGGGAGTGAGAAGAGGAGAGGCGAGATGAAGAGGGAGGAGGAGAGAGAGAGGAGAGGAAGAGGAAGCGGAGAGAAGGGTGATAGAGGGGAGAGGAGGAGGAGAGGAAGAGTGAGCGAGAGAGAGAGGACGAGGAGGAGGGTGGAGGCGAGAATGACGAGATGGAGAGAGGAAGGAGAGAGAGGGGGGGAGGGGAGAGGAGGAGAAGGGAGAGAGAGGAGAGCGAGAGGGAAGGGAGGAAGAAGGATGGGAGGGGAAGGAGAGGGACGAGGGGGGAGAGAAGGACGGGAGGGAGAGTGACGGAGCGAGGAGAGGCTGGGAGGAGGAGAGGGGAAAGAGGGAGGGAGAGGGGGGAGAGGACAGTGAACGGACTGAGTGGGAGAGGGAGTGAGAGAGGCGGCGAGAGAAGAGAGGGGGGGAGGCAGGGAGAGCTGGCAGGAGAGGTGAGGGAGAGAGGAGGGAGAAGAAGAAGAGGAGAGAGGGCGAAGGGGGGAGGGGTAGAGGCGGGAGGGGGGAGGGGGAGAGGGGAGAGGGGAGAGAGAGAGAAGGAGGGAGGGGAGTGGGGATGGAGGGAGAAGATGGCGGGGGGAGTGGGAGGTGGGGGAGTGGACAGAGGGCGGATAGAGAGAAGCAGTGTGAGAGGAAAAGGGGGAGGGAGAGGGAGGAGCGGAGGAGGAGGGAGAGGGGAGGGGAGGGGAGGGAGGGGAGTGCGGCGGGGGAGGAGAGGGGGGGGTGGGAGAGGATCAGAGGAAGGGGAAGGTGGGGAGGAGGGGAGAGGGGTGGAGAGAGAGGAGGAGGAGAGAGAGGAAGAGGAGGAGGGGGGAGGGGGGGAGGGGAACGGGTGGAGAGTAGAGGGAGGTGGAGGAGGCGAGAGGGAGGGGGGGAGGGGAGAGGGAGGAGAGGGCGGAAGAGTGGAGGGGGAGTGAGCAATGGCGAAGGAGTGAGGGAGGGTGAGGGGAGGAGACGAAGAGATCGGAGACGGAATGGGGGGGGAGGTGGTGGGGGAGGGTTGAGAGAGGAGGAGAAGAGTGGAGCGAGGGGGGAGAGAGAGGGGGGGGGAGGGGCAGAGGGAGCGAGATGGGAGGGGGAGGCTGAGGGGAAGGAGGAGCGGAAGAGGGGGAGGGGGAGGGGAGAGGGGGAGAGGACTGAGGGAGGGGGAGGGGAGAGAGGTGAGAGGGGTCGTGAGGAGCGGAGGAGGGGAAGGAGAAGATGGCCGAAGAGAGAGAGGGAAGGGGAGTGAGAGAGGGAGAGGGAGTGGGAAGAGTAGAGGAGAGGGAGGAGAGAGAGGGGAGGAGCGAGAGGGAGCGAGCGGACGACGAGGGGAGAGGAGATGAGAGGAGAAGTTGCGGAGGGAGGGAAGGGGAGAGAGAGAGGGGAGAGAGAGAGGATGTGAGGGGAGAAGAGGTGAAGCGAGGAGAGAGAGAGAGAGAGGAGAGAGGGAGGGAGGATGAGGGGAGTGAGAGAGAGAAGAGAGAGAGAGAGGGAGGAGGGAGAGAGAAGAATGAAGGGGAAGGAATGAGGGAGGAGAGGAGAGGGGAGAGAGGAGCGGGTAGAGGAGGGGAGGTCAGAGGTGAGAGGGAGTTGGATGGAGGGGCGAGGCGTGAGAGAGAGGGGGTGAGTGGGAGGTGAGAGGAGGGGAGGGGGGAGGGGTGCGTGAGAATCGGAGGAGGGGATGAGGACGCAGATGACGGGGAGAGGGGAAATGGCATGAAGAGGACGGGATGAGAGGAGGGAGATGAGCGAGGAGGAAGGAGGGAGAGCGGAGGAGTGAGGGGGGGGGAGAGGAGGGGGGGGGGAGGGAGAGGGGGGGTTGAGAGGAGGGGGTGGGCTGAGAGAGGAGGAGGGAGGAGGGTGGGGAGGGAGGGGTGAGAGGAGAGAGGGCGGGGGACGAGGGGGGGGTGAGCGGGGAGGAGGGGGGAGGGAGAGTGGTGGGAGGAGGAGGATGGAGAAGGAGGTGGAGAGGAGAGGAGAGAGGGGAGGGTCGGAGGAAGGGGATGGGAAGAGGGCGAGGGAGTGGCGGAGATGCTGGAGAGGAGGGGAGAGAGGAGAGAGGAGACGGTGCGAGGGTGGGGGAGGGGAGTGAAGGGGCAGAGGAGGCTGGAGGACGTAGGAAGAGGGGAAGAGAGGGGTGAGGAGGGAGGGGGAGGGGATGCGGGGGGTGGAGAAGAGAAGGTGATGGAGTGAGAAGCTCGGAGGAGGAGAGAGAGGGCGAGAGGGTGAGAGGGAGGGAGGGGGGAGGGAGGATGGTGAAAGGAGAGGAGTGGCGGAGAATGAGTCGCGGAGAGAGGGAGAGAGGAGGGGGAGGGGGGAGAGGGGAGGGAGGGGAAGGAGGGAGAGCGGAGAGAGAGGGAGGTGGTGAGGAGAAGGTGAGGAAGGCATAGTGGAGGGGAGGAGAGCGGGGGGGAGAGAAGAAGATGAGGGAGAGAGTGTGGGGAGTGGAGGGTGTGGAGGGGAGGAGGGGAGAGAGGGGGGCGAGGGGAGGGGAGGAGCGGAGAGCGGGGAGAGGGAGGAGAGCAGGAGAGCGGATGGGGGGGTGAGGGAGGCGGGAGAGTGGGAGAGTGAGGGTGGGCGAGCGAGAAGGGGGAGGGGAGGACAGGAGGGGAGAGGAGGGAGGAGAGAGGCGAGGGGGGAGGGAGGGGGAGGGGAGGAAGGAGAGGAGAGAGAGGAGAGGAGAGAGAGAGGGAGTGTAGGGAAAGGTGGTAGGGAGGGAGACGGGAGAGCGAAGGGGAGGAGGGAGCGAGAGGAGAGAGGGAGGAGAAGGGAGAAGGGGGAGGATGGAGGAGCTTAGAGGGGATGAGAGTGAGAGGAGGGCGGAGGGGGTGGGGAAGAGGAGGGGGGAGATGGAGAGACGAGAGAGGTGGCGAAGGGGGGGCGATGGACCGGGGAGGGGGCGAGATGGGAGGTGAGGGGGAAGAGAGGTGGACGACGGTTGAGGTGGAGGTGAGGGGGAGACCGGTGAAAGAGAGTGAGAGGGAGGGGAAGGGCTGTAGGGGAGGACGGAGGAGGAATGAGGAGCGAGAGATGGAAGAGAGGAGAGAGGAGAGAGGATGGAGGGGGGGGAGGGAGAGAGGAGAAGAGGGGGGGGGGTAGGAGCATAGGGAGTGGGGAGTGGAGGGGAGAGGGGGGGGAGGGGAAGAGAGTGAGAGGGAGGAGGGGGGCTGGGGGAGAGGACGGGGAAGGGCGGGGGATGAGGAGGAGAGAGAGAGAGGGGAGTAGGCGTCGGGAGAGGGAGGGGGGTCCGCGGGAGGGGGTAGGAGGCGGAGACGCGGGGGGGAGGAGAGAATGAGGAGGGGAGGGGAGGGGGGGAGGGAGAGAAGAGAAGGGGGAGGGGATGGGAGGGAGGAGGGAGGCGGGATGGGAGAGAGAGATAGGGCCGGATGGATGAGGGGAGGGGGGAGTGAGGAGGGGTAGAGTAGGGGAGGAGGAGAGAGAGAGGATTGAGGGAGTGGGTGGGACGGGAGGGGAGGAGGATGGGGGAAGAGGGGGGGGGATGGGGGAGGGGGAGAAGGGATTGAGAGAGAGGGGGAAGGAGAGCGGGGAGGTGGGGCAGCGATTGGGGGGGATGAGAAGAGGAGGGGAGAAGGAGGAAGGGCGACGGAGAGAGGGTGGGAGGAGAGGGTGACAGGGTGCGGGGGGGCAAGGAGGAGGAGCTGGGGAGGAGTGGGGGTGTGTGTGAGGCGAGGAGGTGAGAGGAGGAGGGGAGAGGGGAGAGAGAGCGGGAGAGATGGGGAGTGGGAGCCGGGAGGGTGGCTGAGAGGAGGGGGAAGGTGAGAGAGAGAAGGGAACGAGAGGAGGGAGAGTAAAGGGAGCCAGAGAAGAGAGGGTGGAGGGAGAGCTGAGGAGAGGAGAGAGGAGGAGGCAGGAAGAGTAGAGAGTGAGAGGCGGAGAGAGAGAGCGGAGAGAGGGAGAGAGAGGGGAGGAGGATGTGAGAGGAAGAGAGAGCGGGGAAGCAGGAGGGGAGAGTGGAGTGAGAAGGGGGAGGAGGGAGTGGAGGGCGGAGGGGAGAGGAGAGAGGGGGAGGAGGGAAGGAGCGGAGAGAGGGAGAGGGAGAGGGGGGTGAGGGAGGGAGGGAAGAGGAGGTGGCAGAGGAGTGGAGGAGATTGGGGGAGGAGGGGAGGAGGTGAGAGAAGAGATGAGAGGAGAGGAGAGTGCTTGGAGAGAGGGGCGTGGAGGGGAGAGGGGGTGATGAGCGAGGGAGGACGGGAGGAGAGCGGTGAGGGGGAGCGGAGCGGTGATGGGAGAGAAGAAGAGGGGAGAAAGAGAGGAGAGGAAGGACGGAAGAGGGGGAGAGAAGGACGGGAGTGAAGAGAGAGAGTGGAGAGGTATGATGGAAGGCCCTCCCGGACGAGAGGGGAGGGGAGGGAGGAGGGAGGGAGGTGACAGAAGGGAGAGATGGTCGGTTGAGGGAGGGTTTTGGGGGGGGGCACCGGAGAGAAGGGAGAGATGAGGTGAGAGGGAGAGAGAGGTGAGGAGGAGAGGAGGAAGCGAGAAAGGGAGAGGGAGGAGGAGAGAGGAGGGAGAGAGAGGTTATGGAGGGATGGGTGAGAGGGGAGGAGGGGATGGGGAGGGGAAGGGCTGAGGGGTGCGGGATGGGAGGACGGGAGCGGAGAGGGAAAGAGGAGTGGAGAGGAATGTGACGGAGAAAGCGGAGGGAGAGAGAGAAAGGAGGAGGGGAGGAGAGAGGAGGATGGAGGGAGAGGAGGGAACGCAGAGAGGGAGATGCCGAAGAGGTGAGAAGGAAGAGGAGAAAAGGGAAAGGCGGGGAAGGGGAGGGAGGAGGAGGCGGGAGGGCACGAGGATGAGAGGCAGAATGAGGAGCGATGGAGAGGGGGATGAAGGAGGATGGGGAGGAGGGGGCGGAGGGAGTGGAGGAGTGAAAGGAGAGGGCGGGATGGCAGAGGAAGGGAGGAGAGTGGAGAGGAGGAAGAGAGGTGCGGCAGAGAGGGGACGGAGAGGGAGAGGGAGGGGGAGGGGGAGGAGATGGAGAGAGGGAGAGGGGGAGGGAGAGGGTGACCGAGGGAGGGTGGAGAGAGAGAGGGAGGAGGGAGGGAGGGCGAGGAGGAAGAGAGGAGGAGGGAGAGAAGGAGGGGAGGAGAGGAAGGGGGACGTAATGGGGAGCGGAGATGAGAGAGAGACGGGGAGGGGAGGAGGGCGGGGGGGGGGGAGGGAGATTGAGGGGGAGGAAGGAGGAAGGAGAGAGGAGGGAGGGGGGGACCCCCCCCCCAGTGAGGAGGAATGGGAGAGGGAGGAGGAGAGAGAGGGAGCGAGGCGAGAAGGGGGGAGGAGAGGTAGGCGAAATGGGGAGGCGCGCAGAGGGGAGGAGGGGAGAGGGAGAGAGGGGGGAGAGAGGAGAGAGGTGAGGGCGATGGGCGGAGAGGGAGAGCTCGGCAGGGTGGCCGAGGAGAAGAGAGCCGAGAGAAGGAAAGAGGAAGGAAGAAGGGAGAGGGAGGAGAGGAGAGAGGAAGGGGGCCCGCCCCCCCAAGAGGAGGGGAGAGAGGGGGGGAGGAGAGAAGAGGAGGAAAGGGAAGGCGGAGGGGAGAGTGGGGGAGAAGGGAGTGAGGGGGGGGGATGGAGGAGATCGTGAGACTGAGGGGGGGCCGGGAGGGGAGGGCAAGGGGTGGGGAGGAGGAGGAGGGGACGACGGAGGGAGGGGAGAGGGGGGGAGGGGGGGGGGGGAGAGAAGAGGGGGGGGGAGAAGGAGAAGGGGCGCCGTGGGTAAGAGAGAGCGCGAGGTTGGTGAGGAGGGGGGGGAGAGGGGGAGAGGAGACGGTGGGGACGGGGATTTGGTAGAGGGGGGGCGAGAGGGGAGGAAAGGAGGTGACGAGGGAGGGGGTGGGAGAGGAAGAGAGGGGAGGGGGGAGAGGGTGGGAGGGGAGGGGGTGAAGAGAGGGGAGGCGGAGGGCGGGCGGGAGGGAGAGGAGGGAGGCGTGAGAGAGAGAGAGGGGGTGAGGAGGAGAGGGGGAGCGATGGGGGGGGAGAGAGAGGGGGGGGAGAGGGGGAGGGGGGGAGGGAGGAGGGCGAGAGAGTGAGGGATGGGAGGCGTTGAGGAGAGGGCGAGGGCGAGGGGGAGTGGGGGAGGAGTAGGGACGGGGGGGCGGGGGGGGGGAGGGGGGGGGAGGGCGAGGCGGGGAGTGGGGGGAGGAGGGAGGAGGGGAGCGGATGAGGGGGGAAGCAGAGGAGGAGGGGAGTATGGAGAGGAGAGTGGGAGTGTGAGGAGGAGTGAAGGGATGGCACGTGAGGGGGAGGAGGGAGGGCGAAGCGGAGTGCGGGAGGAGGGAGGATGTGGGGGGTGAGAGAGGGGAGGGAGGGGTGGATGAGAGGGAGAGAGGGAGGGAGAGGGAGAGGAATTGGGGGGAGAGAGGGGGGTGGGGGTTGAGAGGGGGAGTGAGGGAGGAGGAGGAGGGAGGGGGATGCGGGGAGAGTGGGGAAGAGGGGAGGAGAGAGCGGTTGGGATGGGGGGAGGGACGGAGAGAGAGAGGAGGAGAAGGAAGGGGGAGGGGGAGAGGGACGAGTGGTGGACGGAGAAGGATAGACTGGGAGAGAGTAGACGGGAGGGGGAGGTCGTGGGGGGGAGGGAGAGTAGAGAGGGAGAGAGCGGGAAAGAGGGTGGAGAGGGGGAGAGGAGAGTCGGTTGGCGAGTGGAGAGGGAGAGTGGGTGAGGAGAGGGAGGAGGGGAGAGGCGAGGAGAGAGAGAAGAGGAGGGGGTCGGGAGGGGAGGCGGGGGGGGGGAGAGGGGAGGGTGGGGAGATGGACGAGGAGGGAGGGGAGGAGTGGAGGAAGGGGGGAGGAGAGGGGAGTGTGTGAAGAGCGCGATAGGGAGAGGGGAGGGAAGGAAGAAGAGGGGGAGAGGGAGAGAGAGGGGGGAGGCGAGGTGGGGCCGGGGGGAGAGAGTGGTGAAGATGGAGGCTTAAGAGGGGGGGATGGGAAGGAGGAGGGGGAGGGAGATGGAAGGGGGGATGAGTGAGAAGGAGGAGGGGGGGTGAGAGCGAGGGGGAGAGGGAGGAAGGTGGAGGCGGGAGAGTGGGGTGAGGAGGGCGGGAGGTTAGGAGGGAGAGGGGGAGAGGAGGAGCAGGAGAAGGGGGGAGAGGATGGAGGAGAGAGGGGAGAGAGAGCGGGGACGTGAACGGGAGATGATCTGAGGGACGAGAGAGGGGGGAGAGGATGGGGGCAGAGGGGAGGGAGGAGGAGCGGAATGGAGAGAGGGAGGGAGGGGATGAGGATGGAGGAGGGGAGAGAGAGAGGTGATGGGCGAGAGAGGTGGGAGAGGACGAAGGTATGGATGGGGGGAGGGCAGAGAGAGGAGGGAAGCGAAGAGCGGGGAGGATTGAAAGCTAGAGGAGGAGAGGAGAAGAGGGGCGGGGGGTGGAGGGACGGGAGAGAGCGAGGAGGGGGAGACAGGGGGGAGGAGGATGGGAGGTGAGAATGAGAGAGCCGGAGAGGATGGTGCCGGATAGGGAGGGAGGCGAAGGGGAGAGCGGGGGAGTGAGTGAGAGGAGAGCAGAGAGGGAGGCGAGGGAGGAGGGAGGGAGAGAGCAACATCCCACAAGAGAACCGAGCCGCTCCACGGGTCCTAGACTAAGCAAGTACCGGCGGAGGGGGGTAGAGAGGGAGAGGCGAAGAGGAAGAGAGAGAGGGGAGAGAGGGAGAGGGGGATGGAGGGAGAGTGGAGAGCGGGGAGAGGAGGAGAGGAGGGGGGGTGGAAGGCGGGGAGAGATGAGAGCAGAGGGGAGGAGCGGGGATGAGGTGGAAGGGGAGAGGGGGTGGCGGGGTGGGCGGGGAAGGGAGGAGGGAGAGGAGGGGAGGGAGAGAGGAGGGAGCGGGGAGGCAGAGGAGAGGGGAGAGGGGAGAGGGGCGGAGAGAAGGGAGGGAAGGAGATAGGGAGGGGAGAGAGAGAGGGCGGGAGGAGGGGGGCGCGAGAGAGAGCGGAGGAGGGAGGAGGAGAGGGGGAGGGGATGATGAGGGGGAGGGGGAGAAGAAGAGGTAAGAAGGGAGAGAGAGCGGGGGAGAGTGGAGGGAGAGGACGAGAGGGAAGAGGGGGGTGTGAGAGGGGGGCGGAGAGGGAGAGAAGAAGAGAGGAGGGAGGAGAGGAGAAGAGTGACGGGACGAGGAGAGGGAGAGGGAGGAGGTGAGGAGGAGAGAGGAGCGGTGAGAGAGAGGGGGGCAGCGAGAGAGGGAAGAGGGAGGGGGCGAGTGAGAAGAGAGAGTGAGAGGAGGGGGCGGCGAGGAGGGGGGCGAGCGGACGGAGCGGGGGAGGGCGGGGAGGGGCGTGGAGGCCGAGGGGAGATGGGAGAGGGGAGGGGGAGGAGGGAGGGGAGAGAGATCGGGAGGGGCGGAGTGGAGAGGAGAAGGGGGAGGAGAGAGAGGAGGAGGGGAGAGAGAGGAGGGAGTGGGAGAGAGGGAGCGCGAGGAGAGGAGAGAGGGGAGCGAAGGGGAGGAGGTGGAGGAGAGAGGAGGAGGAGAGGAGGCGAGAGAAGGAGAGTGGAGGTGAGAAGAGTGAGAGCCGAGGGAGAGAGGGGGGGGGGGAGGACGGGAGATGGGGACGTAGGGAGGGGAAGAGGGGGGAGGGAGGAGGAGGGGCAGGGGAGAGAGGGGGGAGGGGGAGGGGGGAGAGAGAGGGGGGGAGGAGAGTTGGGAGGCGGGGGGAGAGGAGGGCGAGAGGATGGGGATTTAGGTGAGGGGGAGGAGGGGAGGGGGGAGGGAGAGGGGATGGGAGAGAGTGGGAGGGAGCGGGGAGAGCGGAGGGGGAGGTGAGGAGATCGAGGAGAATAGGAGATGGGAGGGAGAGTGGGGAGGAGGAGCGAGGGGAGGTGGAGGGGAGAAGGGGAGAGGGAGGAGGAGGGGAAGGGGAGGGGGGAAGGGAGAGGAGGAAGGGATGAGGAGGGGAGGGAGTAGGTGGGGGGCGGGAGGAGAGGTGGTGGAGCGGAGAGGGAAGGAAGTGACGAGAGGGAGAGAGGGGAGAGGGAGGGGAAGGACGGGGAGGGCGCGTAGGAGAGAGGGGAGGAGAGAGAAGGAGAAGGGATGTAGGGGAGGGAAGGAGAGAGGGGGGAGGCGGGAGAGGGGGGGGAGAAGAGAGGAGGGACGAGAGGGATGGAGAGGGTGGAGCGGAGGGGCAAGGTGGGGGGGAGGGGGTGTGGATGGGGGGGAAGGAGGGGGGATAGAGGTGGGAGAGGAGAAGGGAGGCGGTGGAGGCGGAGGGAGGGAGGAGAGGGGAGGAGAGAGAGGGAGGGGAGAGTGACGGAGGAGGGAGATGCGAGGAGGGGGGATTGAGGAGAGGGAAGAGGAGAGGAGAGGAAGAGCGAGGAGGAGAGAGGGCGGAGCGAAGAGAGGGGGAGGAGCGGCGAGGGGAGAGGTGGAGCAGAGGTGGGGAACACCGGCGATGACAAAGGAGGGAGAGACGAGTCCGGGAGAGAAGGAGAGAGGAGGAGGGAGAAGTGAGGGGAGAGGGCGGAGGGGAGGGAGAGGATGGGAGAAGGGAGCGGGAGAGGAGGGAGGAGGGGGAGTGCAGGGGAGCGGGGAGAGGGGGGAGGAGGGGAGAGGGGAGGGTGAGGGAGAGGCGGGGAAGAGTGGGGAGGAAGGGAGGTGGGGAGGAGTGGAAGAGTGAGGAAGGGGAGGAGGGAGGGAGGGAAGGGAGAGAGTGGGAGGATGGAGAGGGATGGGGGGAGGAGAGAAGGAGAGGAGAGGTGCGAGGCGAGGCGGGGGGGTGAAGGAGGAGGGGAGAGATGGAGCGGGGAGGGAGGGAAGGAGGGGGACGGATAGAGGGGAGGTGGGAGCGAGGGAGGAGGAGGGGGGGGGTGAGGGGGGGAGGGGGAGAGGTAGGGTGGAGGGAGGGGGGGGAGGGGGAGGAGGGAGAGCGGAGGGGAGGGAGGGAGGGGGAGGGGGAGGAGTGAGATGAGGGTAGGGAGGGGGGGAGGGAGGGGAGGACGGAGGGAGTGAGGACGAAGGGGAGAAAGGAGCGGAGGGGGAGACGCGGAGGAGAGGGGGGGCGGAGGAGAGAGCGGCGGAGAGAGAGGGGAGCGGGGGAGAATGAGAGAGTGGAAATAATTGCTAAAGTTAGAGTATGGTTTTTTACTGTCTTTTTCTAAACCCAAAAAAGAAAGAGGTTGGGGGATCCATTGTGTATTTAGATATCGCCTGATGCCATTTAAGAAAATTTTTGAACGACCGAACAGTATGGCCTTCCTCAGCTGCTACGTGTTTTAGGCATGCCCGTCTTCTGAGGGTTTTTTGATTCCACTCCTAACACATTCTCAGTCTGGTCCCTCTCTTTGACCTTTCGCCCCCCACTTCACTTTTACTGCTTTTATAATGCTCTCCCTCCGCCCCCCATCCTACAACCTCGGCCACGAACTACATCATATGCCTGCACTAGTCCCGCGATGCATACAACACACACCACACAACTCTCACACACACCCACGCTGCGCGCACCCCCACACTCCAAAAATCTCCATCCATTTCCCCCTGCACCCTGCCTCGCAACCATAGGAGCACTGCCCCTAGACCCAACAGGCCCAGTGTCTTGCTCACTCCTCAGCAAGCTAAATTCTTTCCACCTTCTCTGTTCGTAATATCCACGGCACCCAGGAGCAATGGGCCGGGAGAGGGCAACTGCAGTCAGGAATTTGAATTTGTCAAAGAAAGAGAATGAGAGCAAGCACCAGCTGGACCTTTGCGATTTAAAATTATATACGCGCCCTCCTGGATTCGCCCGTCATTATGGTTGGTCTGCCAAAAAACGCTCCCTCGCAAAACGTACGCCCTTCAAAGTGTCTGGAGAAGAAGGACTCCGGTCCATTAATTTAATTCGACCTCTGGCTTTCTACACACACGAGGGCTGGGGGCTACAATCCCCCCTCCCATCCTTCCCTACCACACCTCCCACCCCACCCTTCGCCCTCTCCTCTCCTGATAAATAGTCAACGCACCAAACAAAAGATCGACAGACCGGTACAGAAAAATGGAGTGGGGAACAAAAAAAAAAAAAAAAAAAAAAAAAAAAAAAAAAAAAAAAATATCCTTTATACCACAAACCACTCCCGCATAAGGTTAACAACTGCTGGTTGTTACACGTTTACCTCACATGCGCTTGCCCATAAATTATACCTCGGGCAATTGCATCAGTCCACAACGATTTCGAAAGGAAATGTTGCGACCCCCGCACCCACTTCACCCCCTTTCGCTCCCCAAACAACAGTACAGCAACCCGAATGCAACAAATTTCTCATGTCCTGTCGTAGGGACTAGGGGGGGGGAGGAGAACCTCCTGTGCACCCCAAAAATATGAGGTGGGACGGTTAGTGTCGCTATAGCCACTAATTGCCGGTTGTTGTCCTCGTTTTTTTCCTGAATAAATATGAACGCGTCATGTGCTCTACAAGAGAATACAGGGGTTTTTTTTTTTAAAAATTAAAAAAAAAGGAAATCTTAAACCGGTTTTAATTGTCGCGTTTTTTTAATATCTTTTTAGCACAGCCAATTAACTGTCCGTTTTCCTTCACTTGTTTTGGCCTATGTTCTCTGTCAATCACAATGGTTTCCCCTCTTTTTTCCTCGGGATACGTTTTCCCTGTCTGTCCCAAACCAAAAAAGTTTTTGGCTTTATTGTTTTTGTTTTGTTTTGTTTAGTTTGTTTTTTGTTGTTTTTTGTTGTTTTCTCACATAATTATATTTCCAGAGGAAAAAAAGAAAAAAAAAAGAAAAAAAAAAAAAAAAAAAAAAGGGAAAAAAAAAAAAAAAGGGAAAAAAAAAAAACAAAAAAAAAAAAAAAAAAAAAAAAAAAACAGGACAACAAAAAAAAAAAAAAAAAAAAAAAAAAAAAAAAAAAAAAAAACCGGGGGATCACAAGGAACAAAAATCGGCGATAATATTAATAGTAGCAATGTTCCCCCATGGTATCACTGACCCAGTTTTATGCACGTGCACCAGCGTCACTGGCAATCACTGCACCAGCAAGCGGAGGGGAAAACCGGACAAAATAATCGGGGGAACGAATATACAGGGTAGGAGGCGGAGGAACCGGAGAAGGGGGAATGAAAACAGCTGTGATGCCTCGGGGAGGCAGCTAAACTAGCACTGATTAGCTGTGATTTCCGTACTGTCATGAACTCCCCCCCCCACCCCCCCCCCCCCCCCCCCCCCCCCCCCCCCCCCCCCCCCCCCCCCCCCCCCCCCCCCCCCCCCCCCCCCCCCCCCCCCCACCCACCCCCAAAGGAATACATTAATAACAGACTGTTTCGCTGGGGGGAAAGGTGGGGGAAAACAATTGGGATCCTCTGCCAGCTGTGGATGGCAGTTTTCCTTTGTTGCCCCTCAAACCACTCCACCAGGATGACACCAAGTGCTTCTTCAGGAGGAGGAGGAAGGAAAGAGGGGGAGGAAAAAGGGAAAATAGTTTGAGATCTGTTCCAGGACAACAACGGGTAAAACAATTCCGATATTTTTTCAGTTTTTATTTCGCTTGTTTATCTCAAGGATAATACCCTCTTTTTTTTTTTCCCGTGAGGGAAACACAAGGAAAAGTGGGAGGCACCCGGCCCTTTTTTTTTTGTCGCCTTTTGTGACACCATTGTTTGCTTCAAAAATGTTTTATTTTCAATCCGAAACTGTTTTTTTTTTGTTAAGTAGAAGAAAGAAGGAGAAAGAATAGGAAAAGAGAGGTAACTGGGCCAAGTAAACGCAAGTTGGTTAATGTATAAAATATAAACATATATAGAAACTGGGCAAGGGAAGGAGAGAAAAGGAGAGACAGTCAGTACTTTTCACAAATATCTTTTACATTACTTGTTAATCCTCATACGGGAAAGAGCAAAAAATACGAAGAGCAAAAAATTCTCTTTCTTTTTTTTACATTTAATCAACCAAACAGGGAAAAAAAAACGCCAAAAAAATTCTCTATTTTCTTACATATAATAACCAACAGGACCACACGGAGCAAAAAATTTCTCTTTTTCTTACATTGTTGATCCCAAACTGGAAAAAAGACCAAACTCTTTTTTCTTACCATAATTAATAACAAACAGGACAGACCAGAAGCAAAAATTCTCTTATTTTCTTACATATTTAATAACAAAACCAGGACAGATCCAAAACAAAAAAATTCTCTTTCTTTTTTCTTACTTGTTAATATCACCAAACAGGACTGAAGCAAAAACAAAAAAAAAAATTCTCTTTTTCTTAACATGTTTTAAATCACACACAGGAAAAAAAAAGACAAAAAAAAAAAAAAGAAAAAAAAAAAAAAAAAGAAAAAAAGAAAAAAAAAAAAAGAAAGGCAAAAACAAAAACCAAAAACAAAAAAAAAACTCTTTTTTTATTTAAATATGTTATTTTAATCACAAACAAGGAAAGAGGTATATGTTCTAAATACATTCTCTTTTTCTTCTGTGGGGGAAGAGGGAGGAGGGGGAGGGCGAAAGGGAGAGGGGGAAAGGGGAGGAAGAGGGGGAAGAAAGGGAGAGGAAGAGAAAGCAGGGAGGGGGGGGGGCGAGGGACAGGGGGGAGAGGAGGAGAGGGGAGGGGAGGGGAGGGGGAGGGAGGGCAGGGGAAAGAAGAGGGAACAAGAAGAAAAGGAAGGAAAAGAGGGGAAAAGGGGGAGAAAAGGAGAGAAGGGAAAAAGGAGGGGAACGGGGGGGGGAGGGGAGGGGGGGAGAGGGGGGAAAGGAGGAAGGGGGAGGAAAGGGGGGAGAGAGGAAAGAGAAGAGGAAAGGGAGGGGGAAAAGGGAAAGGGAGGAGAGAAGGAGGGGGAGGAAGAAAGGGGTAAAGGGGGAAGAAAGGAAGGAGGGGGGAAGAGGGAGAACGAAAGGGAGGAAAGAGAGGGAAGAAAGATGAAAGGGAGGGGGAGGAGAAAGAAAAAGAGGGGGGAAGGAAGGGGGGAGGGACAGGGGGGGAGAAAGAGAAAGGGAAAGGGAGGGAGAGAGGATGAAAAGGGGAAAGAAAAAAGAAGGGGAGTGGGAAGGGGGAAGAAAGGGGGGGGCGGGAAGGGGGGAGGAGAGAGAGAAAGAAGAAGGGGATTCGTTTGTGTTGTGAGCGGGGGCCGGATTTGGCGACGACGCAAAACACCTCTCCCTCCCCCCCCCCCGCACAAAAAATATATTAAAAAAAATCAAAAAAATTTAAACATAAAAATAAAAAAATATAAACCACAAGATCATACAACCCCACTGCCGGTTCACTGAGGCCTCTGCGCTCCAAAAATTTCCGGATCCTGTTTGCTGGCGGCCTGCAGATGATTATGGGGGGAACACGGCGTTCATCACAACCGCCCGTTCTCCCCCGCCAATAGAAGAAAATAAACCACCACAACCCAAACGGGGGTTTGTACAACAATTCCTCTCTCTCTTCTCTCTCTTCTCTCAAACACCACTCTTCCAAAGCACGTAGACAGCATCGCACCGTGATTCGTCGCTCTTTTCTAATCTCTTCGCTTTTTTCGCCTTCACTCTTCCTCAATCTTCCGCCTCTCTCTCTTCGTCTTCCTCCTCCTTCCCCCCCTCCCCCCCCCCCCACCCCCCCCCCCCCCCCCTTGCGGCGGCATGAATCAAAAGCGATTTCAGTCTGCCATCATTTCCCTGCTGCCGGTCGTGAAGAACGTTATAAATCGCGGACATCTAGAAAATGGGCAGGTCGGGGCGCCGCGCGCGCGCGCACACACACCACCCAACACCACTCACTCAGTCAGGTCACACACACTCTCTCTCTCTCTCCTCTCCACACACAACACCACACCACCACACAACACACACACACACACCCAACACACACACCACACTGAGGCGCTGCCCGCACAGCCAGACAGACAGTCCACGGCGTAGAAGTGATCACCGTCCTGATTGTCCTGGTAGATTGGTCTAAAAGCGAAAGGAGAGAACAAGAAAGCGCGTCACAGGTACAATTCCAATCCACCACTCCTCCCATATGTGTACCCCTGGAACAATTTCCTACTGATCGCAGCAACTATTCACGACTTGCAGGCTAGAACGTGATCACTGCGCTGACTGATGAACGAGCTGGGGACTGACTGACTGACCGGGACACACACACACCCACCCACGCACCCATCACTCACTCACTTCTCCCACTCTCACTCTCTCCTCTCTTCTCTCTCTAATTTCCACAAATGGAAAATGTATTTAAATCATTAAAAAATTTATCTCCTCCACCTCTCCCCTTTCTTCTTTCTGGCGCACACGCGCAACAGAGTGAGCGGCGCGCGTGACTTAATGACACAACGAGCGCCCGTTCCCTTTTTCTGTTTTCTTCCCCCTCTTTCGGTTGGGCATTAACCTCCCATGCCACCTGATTTCGTCAGTACCTTTCTTTTAACAGTGCCACTCCCAGGTCCATGCCCTCAAATCTTTTGAGGCATGTTCATTTTTCAATTCCGGTATATCACGGCTTTCGTTTTACCCCTTTTCGTCTGCAGCCACAAACCCCTCAGCGGTTCCAGCGCCAATGATGGCACCACGCCTGCCGCAAAATATGATGCACCACGCTGGCCACAACAAATGAATGGCACACGCTGCCGCACAACATATGATGGCACCACGGATGGCACCACGCCTGCCCACAAAACATAAGAATGCACCACGCTTGCCGCAAACATATGACGGCACCCCGCTGCCCACAAACTAATTATGATGGCACCACACCTGCTGCCACAGGCCAGAGGCCGGACAAGATGCAGGCAGGAAGGAAGCCAGCCATCAAAGACAGAGGACAGGCGGCAGACCAGCCGACGGCTGCACGTCATCTAGTCCCCAGCTAATGGGAACAGGGAGACCGGAGGGGAACGACCGTCACCGAGAAGGCCGGTCCGGTCAGCCAGAAGGAGGCAGGCAACTCACTCACTCCGTGAGGTCTGGCCCGTCGACCTCACCTGGATTGGGAGAGGAGGGGGAGGAGGAGATGTGGTGGTGGGTAGCGCAGGAGGAGTGAGAAAGGAGGCAGTGAGGATGTGGTGGGGTAGCGAAGGAGGAGGAGGAGGAAAAGAGCAGGGCAGAGGTGGAGGAGGCGCAGGGCAGGAGGAGGCACCGGAGGCGTATGAATCGATGGATGTATGGGATGGATATATGCTGATGCAGATCCATGGAGCTTCCGAAGCGCCGGCGTTGTTTTACACCGAAAAGTACTGGGGTGACATTGTTCTTTTAAGACCGTTTGGTGGAATGGCGGGTGGTGGTGCTGTGCTCGTGATGGTGAGGTATGTGCGTGTATGCGGTGGAAGGGCGAGTGAGTGGGGTGGAAGAGGTGGGAGGTGCGCGCGTGGGCGAGAACGAGAGAGTAAACCGTGAGCGGGGTATGTGTCATTTGTGAAGTGAATGTATCCCAATAAGCGTGGGTGGGGTGAGGGGGTTTGTGGAGTTCGAGAAAGCGAGCACAGGTCTGCCCTCGCTCCCAGTACAGCGTGGGTAATGCACAAGAGAGGGAGGGGGGAGCGAGAGAGAGCGAGAGAGAGAGAGTGAGGATGGAGAGAGAGCGAGATAGAGAGAGAGGAGAGGCGAGAGAGGAGACTCGGGTGAGAAGAGACCAGAGGCAGAGAGAGGTGGAGGGGGGAAGAGAGAGAGAGAGAGAGAGGAGAGAGGAGAGAGGAGCGAAAGGAGCGAGGAGAGAGAGAGGAGAGACAGGGATAAACCACATGCACAGTAACTTAGACCTCCATCCCCGTCTGCCTGCCGCAACTCATCTGTCCATGCACTCCCCCCCACCCCCCCACCCCCACCCGTCTGCCTGCCGGCCTCCCACCCGTCGTTTTTCCTCTTCTCTCCTCAGCGGATGTTCACAGACCCCCCCCTCCCCCCCCCCCCCCCTCTCTCCCCAGAAAACATCTGATCCAAACCTGGCTGCTGATGTGCGCCGGTTCCGTCAGGAAGAGAACGTGGTCTCCAGACGCTTTTCACGAAACTTTCCAAGAAGATTCATGCCTTCTTAGGATGGAACGGAACGGGTCGATCAAAAAAAGAAGAAGGAAGGCGGGAACATAATCTTAACCTAAAATGAATCTTGTGTGTGTGTGTTGTGTTAGTGTGTTGTGTGTGTGTTCCCACCCCTTCTTCCCCTTTCTCTCACTTCCTATCTTTTCAGAGGAGTGAACTTCTGCGAATGTTTGTGTTCATACGCATCTAGGTGGTGTATGAGCACTTACTCTCTTATCAAGCCTAACCATGGTGGATGGAGTGGGGGGACGGAGGGGACAATGATGCCGACCTATTCATTTCATGCTATTACACAGCCCACTACAGACCGCTCTTACACCGACCACTACAGAAACGAAGCAGAACCAACCATTAAGCAACCAGGCCACCGATGCTAGCAACCAGCCATTCTACCGGCCGACATGGACACATGGGGGGTGTTACTCTCTGTTGCATAACAGAAACTCTGGGCAACGGGTCGCCGGCAGACGTGGACAACAGCGGGACAACGGGTTCATTTCTCCAGCCAGCACAGCACGCACAGCCCCACCGTGAGCGACAAGGGGGAGGGAGAGCGCGGAGGTTTGCCATGAGGTTATTAGTATGGGGCCTGTGCTGTGCTGCCCCCCACTGACCGCCTAAGGATCGAGCATGATGTGATTGGGCCCGGCCTTGTCTCTGGGGGCACCGAACGGTTAAATTAATGAAAGTGTCCACGGGTGGTGGGATAATAGCTGGGGCGCTGACATTTCCTACTCGCGCGTTCTGATTTAGGTGTGTGTGTTGTGTGTGGGGGGGGGGGGGGGGGGGGGCCGGGGGGGGCAGGGTTACTTTTTAGCTGGTGCCTTTGCTCGTGTGAATTCACGGTTCTTTCACCCTCGGACGCGCACAACTGCAGGTGACAAACTTCGGATGGTTAACAGAATGTGGACGAGTAGTGTTACTGGAACCGCATACATAAACAACAATAATAATCAAATACCCTAAAAACTCGGCGGTGGAGAATTTTGCTTTCTGTACAAAGTAAGGTCGATCATTCACAAAGCATATGCTTGGGTCCACATGGCTACCCATCTTGGCTTCTTATGTGCACAGGTGTAAGTACAACAGAAACGGGGCCATTACTGCGGGCGGCGCTCGGGGGGGCATTGGCCTTTCACTGGTCACTGCACATGACGGTCTCCTACACCACAACACCCACCACACACCAACCACACCCTTCCTCCTCCTCTCCAGTAGAAAATAGTAACTACCCCGTCCGGACGCGAACTGAAATCCGACCGTTCTCAGTTTAGGTAACTGACGTGAGCGAGAGTTAAGACAGACAATGAAAAAGGCCGACATGACCAGGACACGGCAGACCGCAGGTGGACAGAGATCCATGGGGGAAAAGTGCATTTCTGGCCCACCATTTATTGCCAGACGCGTCAGCTACCCACCAGCCACCACAGTTACACACAGACTGACCGATAAAAATACCCAGACGCACGCTCTCTCTCTCTCACTCTCTCTCTCTTTATATATATATATATAGAGAGGAGAGCGCGAGTGCGCTGGGGGGGATGAGAGGAGAGAGAGAGAGGCAGAGAGCGAGAGAGAGACAGAGGACAGACGAGCGCGAGGCAGCGGCCGCGAGACAGAGCGCGAGGAGAGAGAGAGAGAGAGAGAGAGGAGACGGCCGAGAGAGAGGCCGAAAGCGACAGACGACACAGAGAGAGAGAGAGAGAGAGAGAGGAGAGGAGAGAGACAGAGAGAAGAGAGAGGAGCGGAGGAGAGAGAGAGAGAGAGAGAGATGAGGACGGCGTCACAATCCCCGACATTCCCAACGGGAACGAACAATTCGGGTGAATGTTTTTTGATCCCGACGACGACAAGCGCACCGTACGACGAACATCAACCTAACCCACGATCGAAACAACCAACAGGGGGGACATAATGTAATACCATTGTCTGTCCCAATGAGCTCTGGCAGCAGGTATTCAAAGGTTGTAAAGGTTGGAAGGTGGCAGGCAGGCAGGCAGGCAGGCAGGCAAGACCCAGCGCAGCCGACAGGACACTGATTGTTTATTGGTTCCACACCCTGTTCCAGGCCAAAGCGAGGTTCGATCGATCAGCAGCTAATGCCCCCTTCCCTCCTCCTCCTCCTCCTCTCTTCTCCTGGGAATCCAACGCCGGCAAAAACTACCTTACCGTCCAAATATCAAGCCTTCAGGAGAGAGAGAGAGAGAGAGAGAGGAGCGAGAGAGGAGAGAGGAGAGAGTGAGAGAGAGAGAGAGAGAGAGGGAAAAAGAACAACACAAGGACCCACCCAGGCGAAAGGGGAAAAGACACAGGGGGATGTTGTCCACAGCTTGTTAAAGGCTATAAGCGAAACCTCGCTCCCCGATACGGTGGAGCACGATAATGCCAGCTAGACCATTTTGTCGGAGGCGAGCAGACGTGTGTGTGTGCTGTGTGTGTTGTGTGTGTGTGTGGGTGTGTTGAGCTCTCGGCGCGCGCGCGCGGCGTTGCGTGTGCGTGCTTGGGGGGGGGGGCTGTGGGGGGATGGGGGGGTTGGCGGCACCCCCCCCACCTGGGGAAGAGGGAGGACTCACGTTACTATCTTTAGCTCTGATTCAAGAAAACCGTTGTTGAACGTGGGTGTCTTGGGGAATCCGCCGCACTCTGTGCTGCGTGCGTGCGTGCGTGTGTGGTGTGCGTGTGTGTGTGTGTGTGTTTAGTCTTCGAGAGTGTGTGTATGTGTGAATGTGTGTAGTGTGTGTGTGTGTGTGTGTATGTGTGTGTTTGTGTGTGGGTGCGTGTTAGTGCGCATTGGTGCGTGCGTGCGTTGTGTGTGTGTGTGTGTGTGTGTGTGTGTGTGTGTGTGATGTGTGTGTGCGTGTGTGTGTGTGTGTGTGTGTGTGTGTGTGTGTGTGTGTGTGTGTGTGTGTGTGTGTGTGTGTGTGTGTGTGTGCGTGCGCGCGCGCGTGTAAGAGAGAGACAGGACCGACAGACAATTCATCATCATCATCATTCTCTTGCATGTGGGCGTATAGAGGAGAGATGAGAGAACACTCTTCGAAGACAGGCACCGCCATTCCGGCCCTGTCCTCTGCCTGTCGCTCGCGTAGGGCCACCTTCCTGGTCATTCTTTGATGTTGTCCATCCAGCATTTGGCTTGTAGTTCCCCTGTCGTCTGCTGCCTTCAGCGTGCCCTGGATGACTGTTTTGGCAGTGAAATGTGGGTATGGCTGCCCGAACACGACCGCTTCCTCTTCTGACTGTTGCCAAGAGGGGTTCTTGGGGGCCTGCAAGTGATGTTATTTGGCTTCTAACAAGGGCGTTGTCTTCCGGTCTTTCCAGAGATCCGAGCAAGCGGCCTGACGCATTTAGTTTAAACGTTGCTTTCTCTTGGTGGTCTCTGCTGGTCACTGGTTCCCGCTTAGAGCCATACAGAGAGATGGACAAGCACAGGGACTTGTTGCAGGGCCTCCTGTTGTAGGAAAGCTTATCTCCCTGTTTTCCAGAGATCTGTTTAGCTTTGCCATTGTGCTGTTGCTGATCGATAGTTGGTCTTGTTTTTTTTTTTTTTTTTTCTGTTGTATCGAGCGACCGTCTTTGGTGAGAGTGGCGCCAAGGGATTTGAAGCGCCCACTTCTTCAAGCTGTTGTCGTTCTGGAATGGAAGTGAGCACAGAAAAAAGCAAAGTTCCTGACGTCAACCGCACAACCACACCATGCTGAAATCTACCATGAACGGGACGACAGACAGGACCGACAGAGAGACATCGATCGTTCGTACCGTTTTCCACAATGACACATCTTTTCGAGTCCAAGGGAGACCTGACAGCAATTGTGCGAAGGAGAAGACACAATGACCAGCAACAATACTATCCAACCATACGACTGGCTTCCATACCTTTTCTCATTCTTTGCACGATTTCCGCGAAACAGTATCCTCTTTCCATCACAAAAACACACCAGCGACCCATTCAAACTTTGCAACGCCCGCGCGTGACGCTGCTGTGCCTGGAATCACATTTTCACGTCACGTTTCTTGAAGGACTAAGCTATCTGTACACTGAAAAGGGCGTTAAAACAAAGATTCTGCCACGTTGACCGAGGACAAATAACCCTTTTTCAGCTATCAATAAATACTCTGCGATACCGTCCCTCTCTTCTCCACTTGCGCCGATGACCGTATATTTGTGATTGCAGCAGTCGGATGGTGGGCGTTCTCAGGAGGAGGAGGGAAGCAGGAATACATCTTCACCACTCGTGGGGAGCGAGTTCCCCCTCCGTGTCTGC
>CM031609.1:14052731-14056643 GCA_018398815.1 Conus ventricosus | reverse complement strand
GTCTCACCTCATCTGATTTCCGTACTGCATGACCCCCCCCCCCCCCCCCCCCCCCCCCCCCCCCCAAAGGAATACATACAGCACCTGTTTCGCTGGGGAAAACAATTGTGATCCTCTGCCAGCTGTGATGGCAGTTTTCCGTGTTGCCCCTCAAACCACTCCACCAGGATGACAATGCTTCTTCAGGAGGAAAATAGTCGAGATCTGTCAGGACAACAGCGGTAACATCCGATTTTTCAGTTATCGCTGTTTATCTCAAGATAATACCCTTTTTTTTTCCCGTGAGGAACAAGGAAACCGGCTTTTGTCGCCTTGTGAACACATTGTGTTCCAAAAGGTTATTTCAATCCGAAACTGTTTAAGTAAAACTGGCAAGTTGGTATAAACTGGGCAAGGGAATCAGTACTTTTCATAAAAATCTGTTTCTTAACATGTTAACCACAAATACGAAAGAGCAAATACGAAAGAGCAAAAATTCTCTTTTTCTTACATGTTAATCACAAACAGGAAAGACCAAAAATTCTCTTTTCTTACATGTTAATCACAAACAGGAAAGACCAAACATTCTCTTTTTCTTACATGTTAATCACAAACAGGAACGAGCAAAAATTCTCTTTTTTCTTACATGTTAATCACAAACAGGAAAGACCAAAAATTCTCTTTTTCTTACATATTAATAACAAACAGGACAGAGCAAAAATTCTCCTTTTCTTACTTACATGTTGATCACAAACAGGAAAGACTAAAAATTCTCTTTTTCTTACATGTTAATCACAGACAGGAAAACACAAAAATTCTCTTTTTCTTACATGTTAATCACAAACAGGAAACAGCAAAAATTCTCTTTTTCTAACATGTTAATACACAAACAGGAAAAGCAAACTCCTCTTTTTCAAATTGTTAATCACAAACATGAAAGAGTAAAAATTCTCTTTTTCTTCTGTGGGGAGAGGGAGGAGGGAGAAAGGGATCCGTGTGTGAACGGGGGCGTGGGATTGCGAAACAACCCCCCCCCCCCCCCCCCCCCCCCCCCCCCCCGCACAAATAAACGAGATCATACACCCCATCTGACGGTTCACACTGAGGCCGCGCTCAAAATTCCGATCAGTGCTGGCGGCATGAAAACACGGGTCATCAACAACCGCCCCGCTTCTCCCCGCAAATAGAAATAAATCACCAACAAAACGGGGTTTGTTCAACAATCCTCTCTCTCTCTCTCTCTCTCTCTCTCTCAAACACCACTCTTCCAAAAGCACGTAGACAGCATCACACCGTTGATTAGATCGCCTTTTCGACATCTCTTCGCTTTTTTCCCTTCACTTCTCTCCTCAATCCTTCCGCCTCTCTCTCTCTCTCTCTCTCTCTCTCTCTCTCTCTTCTTCCTCCCCCCCCCCCCCCCCCCCCCCCCCCCCCCTTGGCGGCATGACATCAAAGCGATTTCAGTCTGCCATCATTTCCTGCTGCCGGTCGTGAAGATCTGATATAAATCGCCGACATCGTAGAAAATGGGCAGTCGGGCGCGCGCGCACACACACACACACACACACACACACACCACTCACTCAGTCAGTCAGTCAGTCACTCTCTCTCTCTCTCTCTCTCTCTCTCTCTCTCTCTCATCACACACACACACACACACACACACACACACACACACACACACACACACTGAGGCGCGCCCGCACACAGACAGACAGACAGACAGTCCACGGCAGTAGCATGTGATCACCGTCCTGATTGTCCTGGTAGATTGGTCTAAAAGCGAAAGGAGAGAACAAGAAGAGCGTCACAGGTACAATCCAATCCACCACTCCTCCCCATATGTGTACCCCTGGACAATTATCGCCAATGATCGCAGCAACTATTCACGAGCTTGCAGGCTAGAACGTGATCACTGCGCTGACTGATGAACGAGCTTGGGACAGACTGACTGACTGACTGACTGTCCACACACACACACACACACACACACACACACACTCACTCACTCACTCACTCACTCTCTCTCTCTCTCTCTCCTCTCTCTCTCTCTCTCTCTCTCTCTTCTCTCTCTCTCTCATTTCCACAAATGGAAAATGTATTAAATCATTCAAAATTCATCTCCTCCACCTCCTCCCCTTTCCTTCTTTCGTGCGCACACGCGCATACGTGTGAGCGCGCGCGTGACTTAATGATACAACGAGCAGCAGACTTCCTTTTTCTGTTTTTCTTCCTCTTTCGACTTTGTGCATTACCTCCATGCCAACTGATTTCGTCTGTGCCTTTCTTTAACACAGTGCAATCCAGTAAATGAACTCCAAAATCTTTTGAGGCATGTTCATTTTCAATTACGGTATATCACGAGATTTCGTTTTACCCCTTTTCGTCTGCAGCTCAACCCCCTCAACCTCCTCAGCGGTTCCATCAGACCAAATGAAGGCACCACGCCTGCCGCAAATATGATGGCACCACGCCTGCCGCAAACATAATTATGATGGCACTACGCCTGCCACAAACATTATGATGGCACCACGCCTGCCACAAACATATGATGGCACCACGCCTGCCGCAAACATATGATGCACCACGCCTGCCGCAAACATATGATGGCACACGCCTGCCGCAAACATATGATGGCACCACGCCTGCCACAAACATATGATGGCACCACGCCTGCCGCAAACATATGATGGCACCACGCCTGCCGCAACATGCGACGGCACCACGCATGCTACAAACATATGATGGCACCACGCCTGCCGCAAACATGTGACGGCACCACGCATGCCACAAACGAAACATTGACGGCACCAACGCATGCCACAAACATAATGATGGCACCACGCCTGCCGCAAACATATGATGGCACCACCCTGCCGCAAACATGTGATGGCACCACGCCTGCCAAACATATGATGGCACCACGCCTGCCGCAAACATATGATGGCACCACGCCTGCCGCAAACATATGACGGGCACCACGCCTGCCGCAAACATATGATGGCACCACGCCTGCTGCAAACATGGATGGCACCACGCCTGCCGCAAACATAATTATGATGGCACCACGCCTGCCGCACACAGGCCAGAAGGCAGGAAGATAGCAGGCCAGGAAGGAAGCCAGGCCATCAAAGACAGAGGACAGAGGCAGACCAGAGACCGGATGACGTCATCTAGTCCACCACGCTCACATGGAACAGGGAGACCGAGGGGACGACACGAACAGAGAAGGCCGGTCAAGTCAGCCAGATGACGGCAGGCAACTCACTCACTCCATGAGGCCTGGCCACGTCGACATCACCTGGATTGGGGAGGAGGGGGAGGAGGAGGAGGTGGTGGTGGTGATGGTGGTAGCGAAGGAGGGGGAGGAGGAGAAAGAGAAAGAAGAGGTGGAGGAGGAGCAAGAGGAGGAGGAGGCGTGTGAATAGATGGATGTATGGATGGATATATATGCTGATGCAGATCCATGGAGCTTCCCGAAGTGCCCGGAGTTGTTTCTACACCCGAAAAGTACTGGGGTGTCATTGTTCTTTTGAGACCGTTCTGGTAGTAATGGCGGTGGTGGTGCTGGTGCTCGTGATGGTGAAGGTATGTGCGTGCATGCGCGTGGAAGGGCGAGTGAGTGGGTGGAAGAGTGGGAGGGTGCGCGCGTGGCGAGAAGGGACAGAGTAAACAGTGAGCGGGGTGTGTGTCATTTGTGAAGTGGAAATGTATCCCATAAGCGTTGGTGGTGTGGGGGTTGTGGAGTTCGAGAAGCGAGCACAGGTCTGCCCTCGCTCCAAAGTACACAGCTGGGTAATGCACAAAAGGAAGCCCCGAGAGAGAGAGGAAGAGAAAAACGTAGAGAGAGAGAGAGAGAGAGAGAGAGAGAGATGAGAGAGATACACAAAGAGCGGATAAACCACATGCCCAGTAAATTAATGACCCCCCCCC
>CM031609.1:14035231-14047731 GCA_018398815.1 Conus ventricosus | reverse complement strand
GAAGAACAAAATAAGAAAAGAAAGGAAAGAACTGAAAGAAAAAGAAAAGAACGGAAGAAGGGATCGAATGAAGGAAGGAAGAAAAGAAAAAAAAAAAAGAAATGACAAGAAAAGAAAGGAAAGAAGAGAAAGATTAAGAAAAATCCAGATTCCGAGGCACAGTATCCAACCTGCTGTAAACTTCTAATGGCTGCACAGTGTACGAGCTCGCTGGCATCAATGGTTAAGCGCCCTGCAAACGCGCACCACAAATCATGAGTCCGACGCACAGGTGCTGCCAGGTTCTGGCTCGTGTTGCTGCTGTGTCAGCTCACTAACGTTGGTGCGAAAGTGTGTGTGTGTGTGTGTGTGTGTGTGTGTGTGTGTGTGTGTGTGTGTGTGCGTGTGTGTGTGTGTGTGTGTGTGTGTGTGTGAGAGAGAGAGAGAGAGAGTGAGGGGGGAGATGGAGGGCTGTGTGTATGTGGGGGAGGGGGGGAGAAATGGAGGGTGTGTGTGTGAGTGTGCGTGAGGAGGGGGGTGGAAGGCTGTGTGTGTGTGTGTGTGTGTGTGTGTGTGTGTGTGTGGTGTGTGTGTGGTGTGTGTGTGTGTGTGTGTGTGAGTGATTGAGTGACAGAGAGAGATGGAGGGGGGTGTGTGTGTGTGTGTGTGTGTGTGTGTGTGTGTGTGTGTGTGTGTGTGTGTGTGTGTGTGTGTGTGTGTGTGCGTGCGTGGAGAGGGGAGGGGGGTAAATAGCGTTGGTGCGAAAGTATGTGTGCTCAATAGCGCGAGTGCGAAACTCTGTGTGTGTGTGTGTGTGTGTGTGTGTGTGTGTGTGTGTGTGTGTGTGTGTGTGTGTGTGTACGCACGTGCATACGTGCGTGCGCGCTCGTGCGAGCGTGCGTACGTGGAGAGGGGTGGGGCAAGCACTGTTGGTGAACAGTCAGCCCCCCTTGATGTGTGACCCCTGCCGTCAGCTGTCTATAATGGCCATGAATGCCGCTGTGCACCCGATACGGTTGACGCCGTGCTCAAGGCCACACTGCATCTACTATTCATTGTGCTGGCAGCCAGCCATCGTTCTCAGGCTTGGTCCCGTCAGCCAGACGATCGCCCGTCAGCCAAAGCCAACCTAGCAGAGGCAAGACAAGACACCCACGAACTCATACCGTGGGTAAAAAACGTTGTGGGCGTACACAGACACATGACCAAGTTTGACACTGACCCAGATTCAGCCAGTCAACTGATCGGCGTGATTGCTCACACACACACACACACACACACACACACACACACACACAGATAGAGAGAGAGAGAGAGAGAGAGAGAGAGAGAGAGAGAGAAAGTGTGTGTGTGTGTGTGTGTGTGTGTGTGTGTGTGTGTGTGTGTGTGTGTGTGAGTGCGCGCGCGTGTGCGTGTGTGTGTGTGTGTGTGTGTGTGTGTGTGTGTGTGTGTGTGTGTGTGTGTGTGTGTGTGTTGCACCGGTGGAAACGTAGCCACTGATGATCTCTCTGTACATTTTTTTTTAATCTGAAACGGTCTAGTCCTTTTAAGACTAAGTGCCTGTTATGTTTTCCTCCCAACACCACACAACCAACATTCACTGATCAGTCTGAAGGAGGAGACTTTCATACACGCATACAGAACGCCAGAAGCAAGGGAGCTCAGACAGACTGCGCCACCCGAGTGCGCGAAGACATGACGTGGGCAGCGAACCTCACGACGCTCTGGACGTGTATGGGAAAAGCATGCCTGATTTTGATGCTGTTGCTTCACACTTTGTCCGCCATGCCCTTTTATTCACCCTCTAACAGCGGTGTCCTCCGTCACTCTCCGACACAAAACCGCGCTTCTATCAGATGGCATTCAGGCTCAATATGGACGGTTGCCCCCCCCCCCCCCCCCCCCCCTCCCTCCACCTCCATTGAGCTCTTGAACTCTGTACCGACTGTGGCACCCAACACCCCGAGCCAAATTGTCAGCTGCACACTGGAATCAGTCGCGATGATTACCGTTAATGAAGTGAACACGGAAGCGGACATGTGGTGGCTTTCTAAATGGCGAGGTAGATCCGTCTTCCCACTGTGAGACCAATCAATCAGAGCGGCGCTTTCCCCAAATGTACTGCGCAACAGGATTCTGTGTGCCTTTGACACAACGTTGAAGTGAGTCATCGGCGAAATGGACACTGTCGCAGTCTGGATGCCCATCGAGGCGTCTTTCAGTGAAGAGTGGAACACGCTTGCTGAAACCCGTGTCTTCTCTTGGGCAATCCTACAGTAGTGTTCTCTTGTTGTTCCCGATCTATCAACGTTCCTATGGATCATGTGATCTTCCACGATCTTCACATTTCAAGAGTTTACGCACAAACTGATCGGTACGTATCATCACCTACAAGTGGGGGTACGGACAATCTCTCGAGAGTTCATTAAACGGGAAGACGCTTCCACAATCCCACGTCGCATTCAAGAGTCGGGAAAACGTTCATCTGCAGACTCCAACGCACAGTTCTCACGTCTCTTCAAAGCTAATTCTAAAGCAGCTGTCGATTCATTTGAGCTTGCGGGGCGAGGGGGGGGGGGGGGGGGGGGGGGGGGGGGGGGGGGGGGGGGGGGGGGGGGGGGGGGGGGAGGGGGGGGGACCCACCAAGCATAACAGAGTTAACACCCATCGAAAATTATTCGACAGGCTTTGGTTCATGACTAACACAGAGAACGCTGTTAAGAGCGATTCGTTCTTGGTGATTCCGTCTCTCGCCTTAGAGGGGGAAAAAAGAAGGAAAAAAAAAAAATGCTTGGCAAAGGCGCTCTATGTCAAGACAACATAGAGACAACTCCAGGAAACATAATGTCACTCACCATTAGCCCTATTTCAGCAAGGAAAACAAAAACAAAAGCGAACAAACAGCAGCAGATCATTGCCTCCCGCAGACCCTTTCCGGCAAGGCCAGCGAGGATGGACAGACAGATGATGCCAGCCATCTCCTTTGTCTTGTGCCAGATCAAAGGGACAGGCAAAACAACCTTCCCGTCCAACATATCACAGCGCTTTAAGAGAGAGAGAGAGAGAGAGAGAGAGAGAGAGAGGAGAGAGAGAGAGAGAGAGAGAGAGAGAAGGAAAGATGAAGGCAGGAAGGAAGTAGGGAAAAAACAGGGGATTGTTGCCTCCACAGCTTGTTAAAAGGCAAAGCCACGCCGATCGATAAGGAGGAGCAAGATAACACCAGCCAGGCCAATTTTTCCCCAAGAGGAGGGAGGTGGGGGTCGGGGTCGGTCGGGGGCGGGGTCGGGCTGGGGCAGGGTTCGGAAAGATGCCCATTACGAATTTATGTCGAGTTATCATAAATGAAAAATTAATCTACCAATAAGAGAGCCCGTACAGTCGACGCGCCGCGTGTGCGTGCGTGCGTGGTGTGTGTGTGTGTGCGCCGCGAGTGAGAGTGTGTGTGCGTGTATGCCAACGCGCGCCGCGCTCGCGGATGTAGCACTAGACAACTCGAAATTTCTACAGAAAAGAGACGTTCACAGTACACACACATCGCTCGCTCTTCGCTCACCCCCACCCCCCCCCACTCCCCCCCCCCCCCCCCCCCCCCCCCCTCCCCGCCTCCACTCCTCCCCGTTCTCCACCCCTTCTCTTCCGTAAGTTTAATTTCCGCCCGATTTCAATAGCTGAAAAGAAACCCCACAGTATCAGAGCAGATTGCTTATCGCCCTCTCTTACCGTTTTTCTTTTCTTCTTTTTCCCCTTTCCTACCCATCCTCACACCATCATCCTATACACCACCAGTCCCCACCCGCCCCCCACCCATCCCTTCCTTTTTTTAATTTGAAAAAGAGAAAAAAAAAAACCTAAGACAAAACCACAAAGAGTATGAGAAGATTGAAGCAGAACTCGGGAGAGCCCACGATGTAACCCCATAACAGTACAAATAACTCTCCTTCCTTCCCGAAGTTGGAGTATGGCTGCCTTAATGGCGGGTTAATAAAAAACAAGATGCGAAGCATATAAACGTACTCCCAGTTTTCCAAACCGCTTATAAATCAGCCAAATGCTTTATGAGATAAGAAATAAAGGCAAAATAACGGTTTTAACGGTTATTTAACCGATGTACCCTTTTGAAACCGGTATTTTAGTCCTCACTGGGCTAAAGCCTGTGTACATACCAAATTTCATCCAAATCGGACAATATGTCAAGAATACCGTTTTGCCATTTGCGTGTGGTACCTTTCTATTATTATACAAAATTTCATTAAAACCCACCAATATATAAAAGATAACGGCAAAATACGGTTTAACGGTTTATATAATTCATATGCACTTTTGAAACCGGTATTTTAGTCCTCACTGGGCTAAAGCCTGTGTACATATCAAATTTTCCCCAAAAATTGGAAAATATGCAAAAATACGGTTTTTTTAACGGTCAAATTTTGGAACATTAACGAAGTCCCATTTCTGTGTGTAACTTTCATATCCAAATTTCTTTAAAAAATCCACCTAATATAAGAAATAACGGCAGAAAACGGTTTTTTAACGGTTGTTTAATCATTTTCAGCATTACATCCTTACATAGGGCGGGACCCGATTTGTCGCAATCATCCAAAGCTTATAAATTGGCCAAGTACTTTTGAGATTTTCCATAAAAAGAAAACCCGTTACAGGCCGTTACAACGTTAGTAACGCATAACGGGGAAACAAAAAACATCAGGCTTCATCCGTGACCCATAATGACAACTTCCTAATTTTCATAAGGTGGGCCCCAAGTATTTTTCTTGAGTTTTCCATAAAGAAGAAAAAACCAAAGGCGTACAGCGTTGTAACGTTATAACGGTAAACTAAAAATCGGGCATTATTCGTGACCCATAATGAACATACCTACGAATTTTCAAGAAGATCGGCAAGTACTTTCTGAGATATTCCATAAAGAAGAAAAAGCGTTAAGGCCGCTACAGCTGTTAGTAACGGCGTAACGGTAAAACTAAAACGTGGGGCATCATCCTTGACCCACAATGAACATACCTACAAGTTTTGAAAGATCGACCCAGAGATTTGTCTGGAGCGAGTGGAACACATTTTGACCACGGACACACGACAGACAGAACAGACAGACGACAGACAGACACCACACACACACACACACACACACACACACACACACACACACACACACCCGAGCATTTTTTCGTTCCCATTCTAAAGTACTCCCTGTTCTTTAAGAACTGGGAGTACAAAAAAAACGGTCATACACACAACAGACTCCACCCCTTTGTTGGGCAGAGGGACTTGATGTATAAAAGGGTGTCCGCAGACGACTCAGCTTGCTCGCAGAAGAATCTCCTTTGATCTCGTTTACACGAACCAGCAGAAGACAGACAGAGACAGAACACACACACACACACAACCATAGGACACACTTCAGGCTGTGTTGTTCTGTTAGTTTGTGTGTTGTGTTCTTTTGAGGGTTTAAGAAGGTCTAAAAGCTGCCTTCCTTGTGGGGTTGGTACTTGCCTGTCTGTAACTTCAGGGGAGTGTCTGATGAGTAGGTCGCTGGGGGGAGGATGCCCTGGGGGTGGTGGTAAGGAACAAGGAGGGCCTGGGCACGTGGGACTGGAAAGAGACGGACCAGAGGTGTGGGGTGGGGGTGTGGGTGGGGTGTGTGGGGGGGGGTGTGGTGGTGTGGGGGGGGGGGTGGTGGTGTGGGTGGGGAGGTGGTTCTGGCCTTGTAGGTGGTCCGGGAAGGGTTTGGTGGTATGGGGTGGGGGGGAGGAGGGGGGAGGGGTGACGGGTGGGGAAGGAGAAGTGTGTGTGGGGGGTGGGGGGGGGGGGGGGGGGGGGGATGGAGGGGGAATTGAAAGAAGTAGAGGGGAGGGGGTGGAGCGTGCGCTGAAAGCGCATTGTCCATTCCCTATGTCCCTCTAGCCTTTCTGCGCTTTTCCCTCTACCTCTCTCCCCCCCCCCTTTTTTTCGGGTGCGGTGGGTTGGGGAGAGGGAACGAGTGGGTGCGTGTGCGCGGTGGGGAGTGATGTGTGTGTGTGTGTGTGTGTTGTGTGTGTGTGTGTGTGTGGTGTGTGTGTGTGTGTGTGTGTGTGGTCGCGCGCGCGCGCGCGTGCGGTCGGGTGCGTGGGGCGTGCGTGCGGTGCGGAGGTTAAAAGTGATGCGTCTGTCCAAGATTTGGGCTGTAAAACATTATGGAAGCCTCACTTAAATGGTCCCATGTTAAATCAGGTGTCCCTACTTTGGTTTCCACAGCTTGTTGGACTGTTCTCTCTGTTCACAGAGCAGCTCAGTGACGGTTGGTTCAAATAGAAAGAAAGGCCTTTGGTGGTCTCTTTTTTTTTTTTCTCCCTTCTCTTCTCTTTCTTTTTTTGTTTTTAAATGTGTTCACCAACTCCTCAGTGGTTGGGTGGTACTTTCTTTTTTTTTTTTCCCCGATCGTTTCTGTACAGATGTCACGCGCAATCCTAACAGCAGTAGCCCTACTTCTTGTGCCTGTTCCTCGTCTCCGGCCTCACAAGCGATGTGACGGAAGGTCAGTTGTGTGGACTCAAACAGTCAGGCCTGTCAGTAAGCAGTGCGAAGACTCGGGGTTCTAAAACTTGGCAACACTCGGTATGCTCACTCAGTTTCAGTGATCATGTCCCGTCAATCCCATTCACTATTTTCTGACGAGAGGGACGAGTAAGTAAAAACTTTCCACGCTTGTACATGACGGTAATAAGTAACTGTGCCACCCCCACCCCATCTCTCTCTCTCTCTCTCGTCTCTCTCATCTCTCTCTCTCTTCTCTTCTCTCTCAAAAAAAAAGCGGCTATTAATTTTTCTATTGTGAATCCGTTCATGTTTTCGCTTTTAAGAAGTTTCTAGGCGTTGATAGACGTTATTCCATTATGATCTCGTTTTTTGACGACACTGATCGATTTCCTATTTATATCATTTCTGCTGTCAAATATATCCGACAATGCCCGACATTGCTGCCCATGGAAGATACCAGATTACTTCGTAAAGCGTTATGATGTGCTGTATGACTTAGATACAAAAGGCAAAAACAACTAGGTAACACCAAAGTGCGCCTCTGTTTTACTTGCATATGGATTTGGATCGTTTGATTGGAACCAAAAGCGGAGAACATGAAAGGTTTTTTTAACCTCTTTTTCACTGTGACTGATAGACTGCAGGTGGCAAAAATGGTCCGATCATATTCATAATAGTGAAAGGTTTGATCTTTATAGGAATTTCTCTTACACTCATGACCTAAAGACGTCATTGAACACAGGTATGGATAGACATTTACAGCATGTAACAGCAAAACTTGGATCAGGAATATTATGTATGAGCTTGCCATAGTTTTGATACTGAACGTGTAATGCTTGTGATATGATTTGTCTTTTCTGTACAGAATCTCACAGGAAACAGAAATACATGTTGTACTTCGCTGCCCAGCTCTCAGGAGCATCAGAGAGAAGGCCGTTCAGCCCAAATGTTACAGACAGCCGCATCTTTATTCAAAACCAACTCTGCTTCCATCAGCCACTTCCGCTAAACTTCTCAAACCCTTTTCCTTTGTTACCGAACAAAGCCTTTAAATTTAAGAGAAATTGTTCTTCCCTTTTGAATGTGACAACGATGTGCTTTTTTTTATCCGTATCATACAACAGTATGTTGTATCGTTCTTGTGCTTTACATGTTCACAATCCTTCATTCGAGGCTCTGGCACACGGTAAAGACCACAGGGCCAACCAAGAGAAAGCCTTTAGCAGCAGCGAAGACCACCTGCGTCGTGTTATCTGTGGTAGCGACCGACCAGAGGTCTGCTGAGACCTGAATGGACCAGCCCCCCCCCCCCCCCCCCCCCCCCCCCCCCCCCCCCCCCACACCACACAGCAGTGCAGTGGACTGCATACCAACCACCCTGGCTTTTCAACGCCTATGCATCTGTCAGTTCCCCCCCCCGCCCTCCTGTTGCAAGCTCTGCCAATACTCTCATTTAACTGTCCACGAGGGCGCTATGAGCGCCAACAACGCCTGCTGTTAACGCGGTTCCTGCGCGCAGTGCAGGCGCCAACGTTGCGTTCACGCTGCGTGTACTCTATTGGTGCGAGGCTTCTCTTCCATCCCGCCTCTCCAATCCTCCTCTGCTCTTCATGAATAGTGCGCGCGCGCGCGCTGCGCGCGGTGTGTGTGTGTGTGTGGGGTGTGTGGTGTGTGTGTGTGTGGGGAGAGAGAGAGGAGAGAGAGGAAGAGGAGAGAGAGTGGTGTGAGTGTGTGTGTGTGTGTGGGTGAGAGAGGGAGGAGAGAGAGAGAGAGAGAAGAGAGAGAGGGAGAGCGTGGTGTGTGTGTGTGTGTGTGTGTGTGTGTGTGTGTGTGTGGTGTGTGTGTGTGTGTGTGTGGGGCGTGCATGTGCGTGCATTGGTTCGTATTCGCTGGGTTCTGTCTAGGTCCATGTGGTCTAACTTCTCTGTGGAGAGTTGAAAATTTGTAGAGTGATTATGCCACATCCCATATCTCTCCCACTTGCTAAATGATAACAAAATGGTAACAATGCTGTTAATAACAACAAAAATAAAAAAAACTATTATTTATCATACAATTATTTCTATCTTATTTTACATTATTATCATCATTGTGTTAAGAAATACCACAGAAGGAAAACACAGCAGCAGAGACCCGATAAAACATTCCACCAACCACCACCCCACCTCGTCCTCCTCGACCACATTATTCTAATCCTTACTATTATCATCATTATTATTATCATTATTCATTTTTCTAATCCTTACTATTATCATCATTATTATTATTATCATTATTATTATCATTATGTAAAGAAATACCACAGAGGAGAAAACACGGCAGTAGAGACCCGAAAAACATTCCACCGACCACCATCCCACTCGTCACCCCACCCCCCATCCCCCACCCTCTTTGATCAAGACGCTCTGTTCCTCTCTAATCCCAGCTTACTACCTACCTCTCATTCCGTCCGTCCACCTCCTCCCCTCAGCCTCCCACCCCTGTCAAATGAGTCCCCCCGGGTGGACTGGAGGTGGTGGTCTCATCGTGTGGTGGTGAACTACGGAAGCGTATCCCGTGAGGGAGTCGGTTTTCAAACAAACGAGGTTTCTCTGTCATCCTTGGCTTTCCAAACCATCCAAGTCGCTTGCATAAACCATGACCTGTCCGCAGGTGGTACGAGACCTACCCCCCCCCCTCTCTCTCTCCTCTCTCTCCCTCCTTCTCCCCCTCCCCTCTGTGTGTGTGTGTGTGGTGTGTGTGTGTGTGTGTGTGTGTGTGTTGTGTGTGTGTGTGTGCAAGAAGGAGTAACTCTGAAAGCGACAGGATGGCAGATGAGAGAGAGACCGACAGAGGAAGAATCAGAAAACACAAAAGCAGAAGACGACACGAGAGTGAGAAAGAAAGAAAAAAGAGGAGAGGGAGGAAGAAGAAGGAGGAGGCAGAGGAAAAGCGGAAAGAGAGAGAGAGAGGGAGAGAGAGAGAGAGAGAGAAGAGAGAGAGGGAGGAGAGAGAGAGAGAGAGAGAGAGAGAGAGAGGAGAGAAGAGACGGAGGGGAGGGGTGAGGGGAGGGGAGGGGGGAGAGACTTTCGTGCGTCGAGTAACCAAAACACGCCCGCGTGCCAAATGCCCACCATTCAGCGCGCCAACATACATGGAGTTATTCCACGCATGTATGTATATCTCACATCCAATACCATTCCACTGCACTCTCACAGATACATGGAGAGGGGGAAAGACAGACAGATCACAATGTGCCATACGCACGCACGCACGCACACACACACACACACACACACACACACACACACACACACACGCGCGCGCGGCGCGCGCGCGCGCGCGCTATGCACGGGTTTATGAGACAAAGAGCGGCAGACAGAAAGCGAGACAACGAGACAGGCAGCTCTCATGAGACAGCTCTGACGACCAAAAGGAAAAAAAAAGGAGAGAGAGAGAGAGAGAGAGAGGAGAGAGAGAGAGAGAGAGAGAGAAAGGGGTGGGGGTGGGGGAGGGAGTGAGAAAAGGAGGGAGGGAGAGGGAGTGAGAAAAGGAGAGAGGGAGAGAGAAAGGAGAGAGGGAGAGAAGAACGGATGCGAAAGGTTAGAGACAGTGAGACCAAGACAAAGATGTATGATGAAATGCAGAATGCCGACAACAAAGGAGCGGCGATTCTGCTAAAGACCAGCTATGTCACTAATACACGATTCAACCGCCATCGGCGCCAAGACCATAAAATGTCTCTGGACAACAAAAAACGATTTTCATTACAAAACAAAACAGCGCCGATACTTTTACAAATAAACTAATTAACGTGAAGAAGTGAAACAAGTCTTCTTTTTTTTCTTTTCAGGGACACTCGGGGGCACACACACACACACACACACACACACACACACACACACACACACACAACCTTCTTCTTTCACACGACACGACATTAAATCGATCATAACCAAATGAAAGTGAATGGCCACAACAACAAAATGGACGGATAAAGGGGGAGCCGAAGACGTGGCCGGGGGGGGGGGGGGGGGGGTACAGGGGGGGGGGGTAGAAGCCGGGATATATGGGGGGCGGGGGGGGGGAAAGAGGAGGGGGGGGGAAGAAGTGTTTCAGCGGGTCAGCAGTGTGTGTTGGATCATTTGATCGCCGAGCCATTAGATAAGAGAATAATCACACAGCCGTTGTCGTCTCCCACCCCACCCCACCCGGCCCTTCGTTCTCCCCGCTCCTAGGAGCTCCCTGTGCATAGTGCGCTTCCTCTCTCTCTCTCTCTCTCACTCCTCTCTCTCTCTCTCTCTCTCTCTCTCTCTCTCCACACACACACAAATTATAAACGAAGTAGTCTCACATAAAGTTTTAGGAGTTACCATCGACAACGATTTACTATGGTCTGAACATATTTCTGATTTAGGGAAAAAAATTTCAAAAAGACTATATCAGCTTTCAAAAATTAAGAATTTTCTAAATCTGTACTCCAGGAAAATGTTTTTTTCATGCACACATCCTATCTCTAATTAATTATGCATCCACATTATGGGATAACTCAAGTGAAACTAATCTAAAATACATAAATCGATTATACAAAAGAGCTATAAAATTAATTAAATTAAGTCCTAACACGTTGAGTAAAGATGATTTTAAGAATTTGGATATTCTTCCTCTTAAGGAGAGGCTTTATTTTAACAAATATTTGTTCATGTACAATGTTGTGACGGAATATCTCGAGAAAAATCGTACGATATTTCTCTATCAATGAAAATAGACACAATCACAAACTTTCCTTTCCCAGACCTCGTAACGATCTGTATACAATCAAGTTTTACTTACTCTGGTGGATCTATTTGGAATAATCTACCCGTACACTTGAAATGTATTTGGTCTAGAATCTGGTTTTAAAAACGCACTAAAAAAATATTTATTAGAAAAACTATAAACAAAACGTTGTTTATTTTGGCTTGTCATGTAATCTCTCTCTCTCTCTCTCTCTCTCTCTCCTCTCTCTCTCTCTCTCTCTCTCTCTCTCTTCTATTCTTTTTTCCTTCCTCCTTCTCCTCTTCTTCTTCCTCTTTCTTCTTGTTCTTGTTCTTCTTCTTGTTATAGTTCTTTTCTTCTTCTTCTTCTCTTCTTGTTCATCTTGATCTTCTTCTTATTCTCTCTCTCTCTCTCACACAGTTTCCTGTCAGTCAAGCCGTGAAGCAGGCTATGGCCTGCGGGAAGGGGAGGAGAGGAGAGTTGAGCTGGGAAGAGTAGCCGGGGGGGGGGGGGGGGGGGGGGGGGGGGGGAGGGAGGGAGGGAGGGAGGGAGGTAGGGAGGGAGGGAGAGAGAGAGAGAGAGAGAGAGAGAGAGAGGGAGGAACAAATCGATACAACGGTTCGCCTGGCTGACTCGGCCACCGATCTCCTCCGTGTCTGCCGCGCCGCCCGGCTGAGTCGCCCGCCCATCAATACAGCGCTCAGCAAGGTAGGAGGAAGGGAGAGAACAAGAGGTCTAGGGTGGAGGGATGGGGGGGGGGGGGAGGACGTAGTGTGTGTGTGTGTGGGGGGGGGGGTAGAGGAGGTAGAGACGGTGAGGTTGTGAAGTGGTAAGGGAGGGTTTGGGTGGGGGAAGGAGTGGGTGATGTTCAAGAGAAGAAACACGTTGTGCGAGAGTGACAGTCGATAATCATGATTACCTGTTCCAGGTGAAGACATGAGCGAGGAAAACGGCGGGGTAACGGGGGGGGGGAAGAGAGAGAGAGAGAGAGAGAGAGAGAATCAGAGGGGTGACGCGTGTGTTAGAAGGGTGGGTGAATGTAAAGGCCGGGCCAATAGGAGGTAGAAGACCGGTGGACAAGAGGCAGGGTGTGTGGTGTGTGTGTGTGTGTGTTTGCACACGCTGGCGTGCAGGCGTATTTTGAGCTTTTGTCTGTCCAGTACTCGACAGCTTTACTATTAACCCTTGTCCCCCCCCCCCCCCCCCCCCCCCCCCCCCCCCCTTTTTTTTTTTTAAATTTTTTTTTTTTGGGGGGG
>CM031609.1:14026995-14035131 GCA_018398815.1 Conus ventricosus | reverse complement strand
CATTTGAAAAACCAGCCTATCTCCAAGTATGCCCCCCCAGCAAAGCCTAAGGATCACTGACCGCGCAAGCCCTCCGACCACGACAAGGTCGCAACCCCGGAGGGCTACTCAAGAGACTCAAGGTCACTTTTGGATTTGACTATATGGTTCTCAAATGGTTCACATCATACCTTTCTGACAGGACACAGACGGTAATCGTTAATGTGCTGAATCATCCCCTTCTGCTCTTCTGTATGGTGTTCCCCAGGCTCTGTCCTTGGACCAGTTCTTTTACCCTTTATTCTCAGCCCTTATCTGACGTTATTTCTGCCTATGGCTGTGACTTCCACAAATTCGCAGATGACACTGAACTCTCTAAGAGCGCAACCACCAGCAATTTTCAAGGTGCTCAATCAGATATTACCGCATGTTTTAAAGACGTAAAAGTCTGGATGACCAGCAACAAACTCAAGCTGAATAGTGACAAAACCGAGATCATGGCTGTTGGTACCTCCTCTCGTGTCAAGATGGTTAAAGCTGAGTCGGCAGAAATTGATGGTGTTGTTTTACCATTCAAAGAGTCAGTGAAATATTTAGGTGTCAGCATTGATCAAACGCTCTCTATGCAGAACCAAATATCGAATGTTTGTCGTGCATGCTTCTTGAACTGCGACGTATTGCTTCTATCCGGTTTTACCTCTCCGCACAGGCAACAATCAGACTCATCACCGCCATGGTAATGTCCCGAGTAGACTACTGTAACTCTGTGTTAGCAGGACTCCCTTCAGAACAGCTTGCACGAGTACAAAGGGTGCAGAACTGTGCAGCTCGGCTTGTGCTCAAAAAGCGTAAAAACGAGCATATTACACCTTTGTTGCGTGAACTCCACTGCTTCCCATCAAATATCGATGGCAGTTCAAAATTGCAGTCTTTGCCTATCGTTACTTTGATGGGACACTCCCACAGTATCTTTCTGCTTCTCTGTCCACCTATCAAACTTCTCGTCTCTTCGATCATCTTCTCAAAAACTTCTGAAAATTCCTAGGCGCTCGTTGAAGACAGTCGGTGAGAGAGCATTTAGCTTTAGTGCGCCCACTCTTTGGAATCCTCTTCCTGACAGCTTACGTGACCTGCCTACATTATCTAAATTCAAGTCAGAGTTAAAAACATACTTCTTTAGGAAAGCCTTCTTCAACCATTAATGCTGTGTCTATATTCTGACCTGACTTTATATGTACTGCATGCAAAACTGTATTGTTTACGCTTGAACCGATGAACTTGATAAGTGCGCCTGTGTCGGTAGGTGTGTGTGTGGTGTGTGTGTGTGTGTGTGTGTGTGTGTGTGTGTTTTTTTTTGTGTGTGTGTGTGTGTTTTTGTGTGTGTGTGGGGGGGTGTGTTGTGAACAATTTTTAATTTGCGATTTTTTGAGTTTTGTTTGACGCAAAAGTTGATCCAAAAATTTCCCGTAAAAAAAATCTATAAAATTTTTTATTTTATTATTATTTTTAATTTTTCCCAAAATTTCAATTTAGTATGTGTTTATGGGCCACCAAAAAACCCAAAAAAATCCTATTGTATTCCTTTGTTTGTAGGGCCCACCCATCCCACATACCCCTTTTAAACATCATGCACCCGCATGAGCCCCCCCAAAGTTTCAAAAGCACATACACTTTGTACACAAACACACACAGTACAAAAATTACATGCCCCGCGCGCACCCACACACACACACCACACACACACCCACGGCACACACAAAACACACACACAAACACACACACACACACACACAAACACCAACATACAAACAAAAACAAAACACACACACACACACAACCCACACACACACACCACACACCCCAACACACACATAAAACACACAAAACACACCACACACACACAACACCACCACACCCCCACCCCTTTTAAAGGGTTTTTAGAAAAAGATAAGATGGGATAATTTTTGGTTTACAGCCATCCGGGAAAAAAAAAAACAAAAAGACACACAGAAAACCCCGGGGAAAACCAAAAATTTGGGAAACAAAAAAAGGGGTAAAGGGGAATTTAATTTTTCAAAAAAAAAAGGGGGGGGGGGGGGGTCAACATCCAATAAAAAGGTAAAAACAGACCGAAAAAAGGGGGAAGGTAAGGGGGGAATTTGGTAAAAGGGAGGTAAAAAAGGGAGGGGGGGGTGGGGGGGCTGGGGAGGAGACCCCCTAAAGGGAAAAAGGCCCAAAAGCCAAAGGGGCCAACAAACAGACGGGCCCCAAACACCCGCCAAAATTTGGAAAAAAAAAAAAAAAAAAAAGAAAAAAAAAAAACACAGAAACAAAAAAATTCCCCAAAAGCAAAACTTAGAGACCCCCCACAAGTCAGTGGGGTCACCGATCAAAAGAGTCGGACAGACAAATTTACAAACAACGGAGACGGAAAGAAACCCACCCCAAACCACAGGAAACAAGATTGTCATAAGACAACCTTCTCAAAGACAGAAACCGAACTCAGCCAGACGGGAAACCCAACAGACGGGGGACAATAACCCCCCCCCCCCCCCCCTACCCCACCTCACCCCCCTGCAAAATTTTTGGGACCATCACCGACAACCAAGAAAAGGGTGCAACTTTTCCGGGGTAAATTCCCCACTGGCCAAAAACGGGTCGGGTCCAGGGGAAAAATTTCCCGGGGAAAGCGGCCCCCCAGCCATTTTTGGGGGCAAAAGGGGTCACTACACAAAACGCCATACACGCACACACACCACACACACACACACACACAACACACACACACCCACACACACCCCACTTTTTCAAACACACACCAACATGACAAACCTCACCCATAGATACACACACACACCCACACACACACACACAAACATTCAAACACACACACATAAACAAACCTCCCCAAAGAAAACCCCCCACACACACACAAACACCACACACACCCCAACACACACACACACCCCACACCAAACACACACCACTGTCGTACACCCCCACACACACACACACCCCACACACACACACACTCAAACACACACTGTACACACACACACACACACACACACAAACACACACACACACACCCTCACACACACCCCACACACACACACCCACACCCCAACATGCGAAACCCCACAAAATGTATGCATATGCACGCCCCGGGCATTTGAGAAAAAAACAAGACTCAAAAGCGGGGTATGCATGCAAAAAGTACACACACCCCCATGCACTGTCACACACACACACACACAAACACACACCCACACACGCAGACCCACACCCCTCAGAACACAAACCGGAAAGCACAACAAAATGCATGTGCACGCAATAAAATAGAGAAAAAGCGACACTCAAAAGTTTGGGCGTGCACCGTGAAAAAAAACACACACTGAGGGCTTTTCACACGCATGCACACACGCTTTGAACGGCACAGAACATTACTAAACATGATAAATGCATGCACCCACACACACACCCCACACACAAAACCAAAGAAAAAATACTGCAGAGAAAAAAAAGTCTTTTCCCCCTCCTCCTCTAAACACACACACACCGTAAAATTTTCACTTACAGAAGCACACATGACACCCACAAACAAGGTACAAAAAGGGGTTTGCACATAAAAATTTCTCTCTCCCACTCTTTTCCTCTCTCCCCCTCCCTCTCTCAAACACACACACACACACACACACACACACCACCACACACACACACACACACACAAAACCACACAACACAACACCACACACACACACACACCCCCCAAAACACACACACCCCCACACACCAAAAAAGGGCAACCGATAGGGGTAAGAAACAAAAAAAGTGGGGGAGTGTTTGGGTGTGATGGCTCCTTGAAAGGGGGAAGGGGGGGGCCCGCGATGGGGGGGGTGGAAGGTTTAAAATAAAAACGGGGGGGGGGGGGGGGGGGGGGGGGGGGGGGGGGGGGGGGGGGGGGGGGGGGTTGGGGGGGGGGGGGGGGGGGGGGGGGGGGGGGGGGGGGGGGGGGGGGGGGGGACTTGTAAAAAAAAAAATTCAGCGAAGAAACAAGGAGTAGGGGGAGGGGGGGGGGGGTTTGCGGGTGGGTTTTAGGGGTGGTAAGGGAGGAAAAATTTTTTGAGGTTTTTAATCTCCCCTGGCGGGTATTTTGTTTCCCCCATAGGGGGGAAAACAAAGGGGAAAGGGGAAAAGGGTTGGGGGACGGGGGGGGGAAAAGGGGGTAGGGAGGGGGGGCATGGGGAGGGGAAAAGGTGATGCAAGTCCAGCACATGATGTTCGACGTTTTTTGTTTTTTTTTTTTGTGGTTTTTTCCTATTCCCCCAATTTTCGGGTCTTTCGGGGAGTGGGTTTGGTGGATGAAGGGGAAGACTCAAAAGAAAAAGGGGAAAAGGGGGAAGAAGAGAGAGAGAAAGAGAAAAGAGAGAGAAAGAGAGAGAGAGAGAAAAAAGAGAAAAAGAGAGAAAAAAGAAAAGGAGAAGAAAATGCAGAAAAATTGTGTTGGGTGTGTGGGTGTGGTGTGTGTTGTTTGTTGGTGTGTGTGTTTTTTGGTGCGCGCGCGCAAAAATTTGTGCAAAACTGTGGGGTGGGGTCTGTGTGTTTCTGTGAAAGTTCTTGAAAGAGAAAAAAGGGGCAGGAGAGAAGTGTTTTGCGGGTTTTGGTGTGTGTGTTGTGTGTGTGTGTGGTGGGGGTTTGTGTGTTGTGTGTTGTGTGTTCTGTCTTTTTCTGCCCTGTGTTCTGCCCGGGCTTGGTTTTGTCTGTCGTCTCCCCTTCCCTGTCTGTCGCGTCTTGCGTGCTTGCGTGGGGGTGCTTTGCGTGCGTGTGCCCTGTGCGTGTTTGTTTTCCCCAAACTCAAAAACTTTCCCGGCCACGGGCCCAACCCAAAAAAGGGGAAACAAAAAAAAGGGCAAACGGGAAAAATGTTGTGTGTGTGTTTGGTGTGTGTGTGTGTGTTGTGTGTGGCCCCTGTCTGTCTGTCTGTTACGCCCTGTGCCCTTTGTGTTTGTGTTTGTGGTGAGAGTTACAGGGTGGGGTTTTTTAAGGGTTGTGCACGCTGCCATCTAATAAATGAACCCAACTTTTTAAAATCAAAAATAAAACTGTCCATCTAATTTTGGGACCTTAAATGCAGATTTATCATTGTTGGAAGGCCCAAAACCTAAAACTTTTTCAAAACACACCCTCGTAAAAATAACACATTTTTTCAAGAATTCTATCCTCCACCCCCAAATCCCCCCCCCCCCCCCCCCCCCCCCCCCTTTCACACACACACACACACACACACACACACACACACACTTACACACACACAAACACACACATGGCCTTTTTTTAAAATTCAAGTCAGGTTGCAATCCCACTAACCCAGAGGGAAAAAACACTTCACTTGCAATCTTGGAAGGAAAAAAAAAAGAAGAAAAGAAAAAAGAAAGTAAGACAAGCCTTATGTGTACACACACACACACACACACACAACACACACACACACACACACACACACAACACACACAGGAGAAAAGCGATAAAAATGCCACAATACAACATGAAATGATAAATTGTGCAAGTTGTACCATTTCAGTGCAAGAAGAAAGCTATGTGATCTATAACCATGTTGCTCACAATGGAACTGACATATCTATGGACTGGGACCACAGCAGCTCACATACACAAGCCAGACAGACACACATATAAACTTGTTATATAATCTATAAATTTGAACACTGTACATTTTTAGTTTCAATTAAAACGCCCTTGGGTTCTTTTTTCTTTTTTTTATCATTCCATCTACAACAACGCAGTCCTGGACTGAATTCTTCCTCCATAGTTCATGATAATTATCAAGGTCAAAGCTCCAGCACTTCAAACAAGAAACGTCCTTAACCAGGTTCTTCATTATGTTGTGATGTGTCCTGAATCACGAGATTGTTATCATTTATGTCATAGAAGCTGGAGGCCTGCCCCTTTTTCTCTTTTCTTCCCCGCCTTCTCCTGACAACATTCATGTGGTCTTTTGTCCTGTAAGCTGCATGGATGCTTGTTTGTCCTACAGCACTGAGATGACACAACAGGGGGTGTGCTTCATGATCCACACATGAACACACCTTACACCTAGTGACGACACACAGACGCCTGCATCGTTGGTCAGAACATTTGAGCACAAGCAACATCCAATTAACTCATTCATGGATGAAACTCAGCTGCGAGGAGTCAGCCTCTCCATGGAGACTGCAGAACCTTCAGATCCGGCAGGAGCCAAACACACACCCACACCCACCCCCCCCCCCCCCCCCCCCCCCCCCAATCAAATGTCTGTGAAGGGACTTGAACCCTCTACTTCCGGCTCTCGGTGCCCATAGCCTTTTTGGGTAATATCAGCTCATTAACCCGCATCAGATTCCAACAAGACTGCTGGCGTCACACACCTTCTTCAGAGTGTGCTGTAAGTTTTACACACACTTCAAGGTCTTGAAAGTGCCATTCCACTTCTCCCGAACAATCCCAAACTTTCGCAGACTAAACCACAGCCTTGAGTAAACGATCAGACTGGCAGTAGTGGCAGTCAGCATTAGTGCTGTCTATGTGGAGAACAGAGAGAGGGGAGAGAGGGATTGGTCTGTGTGTGTGTGTGTGTGTGTGTGTGTGTGTGTGTGTGTGTGTTGTGTCACTGTGTGTTGTGAGTGAGAGTGTGTGTGTGTGTGTGTTGTGTGAGAGTGTGTGTACTATACATGTGTTTGTACATGATTTGTGTACGAGTGTGTTGACAGTCTGTCTGTCTCAGTGTCTGTCTACACAGACATGAATGCAGCATGAACTTAGCATTCTTAAAAAACAACTCACCGCACCAGAATTCTTCCAGCAACAACTGGTTTAAAAATGAAAGAAAAACAATGTACAGAGAGAAAAAAAGAGAAAGTGGGTGGTGATGGAGGGGTTGAGAAGGGGGACTGTGTGGGGTGAATGAGGAAAGGAGTGTGGGGGGAGGGGCACTTGAGAAACATACTTTGCCCATAGAGTTAAGTTTTCATTGTACTCAGCAAAACAGATCAAACAATACAAACTCCAATTTTTTCAAAAATAAACAAGGGAAAAAAAACATGGTGTTACAATCTTCATGATCTTGTTGAAGTTGTATTTCATTTCTTCTAAATATGCACCATTCCAACCCACACCAGTAAATCAGCAACTTAAAGCTATCCACAGTGCATATCACAACACACACACACACACACACACACACACACACACACACACACACACACACACACACACACAAAGGACAGGTTCAAACCAAAAGCCCATGCCCAGAGAAAGCCAGGAACCATACAATATTTTTCCAAACCCAAAATCCATGTCCAAATGCCATAAATCTGACTATATATTTCCAAGCAGTCAAAATATGACACTCTCCAAAGGGCATGAATATGTAACGGCTCTGTCATCAAAAACTGTTTCTTCAACCCTTCAGGACTAAATTTCCTCTTCTACGCGCTGGCCAAGTTTTGTTGCAGACGATCTTTTCCAACCAGTGCAGCCCTGAGAGAGGAGGGAGGGGTGGGTGGGAGCAAGCGGGCACAGGAGATGTGGGGGGAAAAGGGAGGGGTTGAAGAAGAGGGAGGAGGGACATGAGGGAGCGGGTGGGTGGATATTCACCAGAGGAGAGGGATGATGTGGGAGAGGGGGAGGGGGGGGGGGGAGTGCGGCGGCAGCGGCGCAGTGGTGAGGAGAGGCGGGAGGAGGAGGAGGAGGAGGAGGTGGAGGAGGAGGAGGAAGAGGAGGAGGAGGAGGAGGTGGAGAAGGAGGGAGGAGGAAGGGCAATAAATTAACGGCGGTGGTGAGTCAGTCAGACGGTGTCACAGCCTTCTGCCCCCCCCCCCCCCCCCGTCCCCCTCCCTCCCCATCCCTCCCTACTCCCTCTGTCTGTCTCAACCCTCTCTCCCTTTCTCCACTCTATCACCCACCCACCCAACCTCTCTCTCTCTCTCTCTCTCTCTCTCTCTCTCTCCAACCTCGCGGCAAAAATCTTCAGAAATCCTCCTCCCCCACCGCCCTACTCCCCCCTCCCCTCCACCCCCTCAGCCGTCCTCCACATGATGCAGCGGAAGACCTCACACAGCAGGGTATGACACGCAGCTGGCTGCCCCCCCCCCCCTCCAC
>CM031609.1:14006995-14019495 GCA_018398815.1 Conus ventricosus | reverse complement strand
GAACAGAAGCGGCTGAAGCAGATGGCGCACCACTGGTTGAGGCCCCACCTCCACTGCTGTTCAGACCTGTGCCTCGGGGTAAATCTGAATTCTTGGGGTTCAAACCTGAGGACGCCAGCTCAGACAGGACCATGGGGTTGGAGCTGTTGCTGATGTCGCCTGTGACAGTGCGTGGGGTGTGAGGGGCGATAGCCAGCAAGCCATGAGCTGTGTTCGATGACATCACAGGGCTCTTGCTGATGTGGATGTTTAGAGGCTGAGTGATGTCTACAGCATCTGCAGCATTGTCACTCGACTTCTGGCGCTGGTGACCTCGGGATTCTGCCACAGGCATTCCATTTTTACTATCAGTGGTTTTGCTCACGGTTGATGGTGCAGTGGTGGTGACAGGCAGAAGGGTGTAGCGGCGATGCAGCAGTGGGACAGATTCACGTTCGTAATGCTGCCACTGTGCCTTCAGGTTGCTGTTGCAGGAAGAACAGACTAGGACTGTACCATCAGGGTTCAATGGCTGAGCACCATGAGGTCTTCTAAGTTCACGAATGAAAGGGAAATACATTGTCCACTTCTGATCGACAGGGGGGACAGTGTACAGAGGAATAATTTGATTTTGAGACTTCATCTGTCCACACAGGTAGCAGATCTCATCAGCTCTCACCCTTGGAGTCTTTTGTTCAGTTTGTGCTGGGTGTGAATTAGAGCCGTCAGAGAAATACTTATCTTTGATTCTGAACATCCTGGCACTGGAAGGGGTGCATGCACGTTCATAGGCTATCCACTGTTGGTATGCTGACAAATAGCATCCTTCACAGACCCGGGTCAAGCGCTCTCTGCTTAAAGGAATTGCTCCTTTGAGAGGGGTAATTTTTTCTAAAAATGGGAAGTATGGTTCACTTGTGGAAACACGGACACTGGACACAACTTTAGAGTTCATAACATACATCTCGCATCCACAGGTGAAGCAGACGATGAGATCTCTAAAGTTGGTGGCATTGGACCTGTTGGACGGAGGCCTGGCAGCATCAGCATTGCTTTCTGAGGACTTGCTGGCTACAGTCAGATCCAGCGCACCTTCTGGTTCTGTGGCTCTCACGCGAGAAGAATGCTGGGGGCCCACAACACTGCTTTGAGCCAAATGTCGTGAACCAGATCGTCCAACCGGTGTCCCCCCAGTTCTACTTTCATGACTTGCACTCTCTCGAGTTCCGCTGGCAGCACCTGAAAACCCTGAAGGCCTGCGGTCATCAGGAGACAATGGGGCAGTGGAACAGTTGTCATGGCAACTGGGTTGGTATTGTAGACCCATTACCTGCGCCATGTATTCACCCTGCAATTTCATCTCCGCACCTGTGAAGGCCATTCATCTGTCCGTTTCAACCAGTAGAGGCGCTTGAGGGCCGGCGTTTTGTTCCGTTCATAGGTCTCCCATTGTTGAGTAAGGAAGGCGTAGCAGACACGACAACTGTCCACAACTCCTTCAGGACCCGGCAACCGGCAGCCTTTAGGGGTTCGTGATGCTCCAAGAAGGGAAAATAGGGTCCTTGATCTCGGGCCTTGCTGTGCAGATACAGCTCGGCTCCCGGGCTGCCGCAGACGAAACACACTCCACGACTGCCTGGCATTGTCCCGGTCCGTCTGTCTGCACCTCCTTCCTCGCCCTTCCTTCTCCCCAACACACAGTCACGCGCCCACAGCTGAAGTCACAATGAGCAGCAGGCTACATCAACAGGGTTCCAAACATCACTGGCACCAGAAGCAGACGAACACAGAAAATATTTAAAAAAAACACTCCGATCGTTTCAAAACATCGTCTGCAAGTCGTCTGTACCATTCCAGTCGAAACCACAAGGCCGGCGAATCCTGTCACAACCTCAGTGTCATTCTAGTACAAACACTGGCCTTGATAATGACAGTGGAAATAACCGTGCGACCGTGAACTGACACCGCGACCTAACGAGGCCAAAACAGAATTCTAATCGGGGTGCTCTTTTCATTGTTTGGTGTGCCAGCGCTCTAAGATTTCGACCGAACAATGGCACCATTCCATTGTCCCAATCGTAGGCGCTGACATACTTTTTCAGGCGGACACTTCACTGGAGTATAAGAACAGACGACAGTGGAGTAGACCAGAACTAGATAAAATTCAAATTAAGCGCACAGTGGTGATCTGTGGGAAGAATCGAAGGGAATCCCCGCCGAGCTGGGTTAGGGATTCCGCCATCTTAGAACATCTGTTCATCCACGTTCCCACAATGCGTTCGAAACTAAACCGGAACATGTATAACATCTTGGAACATGGTGTAAGGCCTTAAGAGGGGTGAACTCACTATTTCAGTTCTATTTCTTTTCAACACATAATGAATCTTTTCTTTCAGCGACTAACTTCATACTAATGTCTTCAAACTGAGAGCAAGTCAGTTAAAAACTAAAGGATTCTTTCGCCAGTCAAACAAACTTCAGTATGTATTACATTATCTTTATCCTTCTCAGAGCCTCCCACGAAATCTGGATTGTCGTCGAATCACCTGTGTTTGCAGCTGAAAGACAGGTGCGGAAAAGCACACGCGAAACAAACTACGTCATACATTCCGGTGTGTCTGCAGCACACTGCGTGCGAGAAAGTGTATTAGATGAGGAGATAAATTTTCCTGCACGTATATGCCATGTGTGACGTATAGCGGCCAAGGACAAACATTAGTGTACAGAGGCATTGCATAAAGGTACGTCTGCCCGCGGTTTGTGAGGGCGGGCGTTTCTGATGACTTTGTGTCGAACACAGGCGCCGGCAGAACTCAACTTCCTCACATAAACTCAGTCAACAAAGAAAGTTAAAAGAAAAAGAAAAAAGAAACACACAACGAAAAAAGCATCTGTTAACTATTTAATTGTCCTCGTCAGCAGATATTCCTTAAGAAGAAAAGATGATGATCTACCATTTTATACAATAGGGAACTCTTTTTTTTTTTTTTAAAGAAGAGACTTCACCTGCATAGTGACTTACGAGGGTTAATGCGTCGCACTAACGGCAGGGAAAAAAATGAAATCGCTGAACAGACATGCCGATAAAACCAAAGCTACACCAGGTTCCCGCTAATGGCTTCTTCTTTTGTTGTATTTTTAGAGGTGTGTGTGTGTGTTTAAGTGGAACGACTGATAATGTCTTTTTGAATTTGCTTAAAATAACATATATCAACGAGAAAACACTATCAAGACTGACGGTGAAGAGAACAAGACCAGACGGTGGCGAAGATGATTATGAAGAAGAACGTGAAGATGCTGTCTGCTGCGACGACAGTGATGGTGATGATGAAGACTGCGGAAAAATGAGGATGACAATGACTGGTGATGACCTGATGATGGGAAAAAGGGGTAGGAAGGCAAAAGGCTGACCAGGAACGCAACAATTATAATGATAGATGAATAAATTAGCGACCTGATGTATAAAGACAAAAGTCAGTCAAGAAGACCTACTCGTTTTTGAGTGAACCAGTAGAAAGAAAACTCGTGGAGAGCGTGGCAGCAGAGAGTCCTCAGAAGAGAAGCCCCCTTCAAGCAAGTGTTTCGGCCCTTATCTCCTGACACTCTAGGGGGGTTGGGCCACACCCGGTTCATGACTCCGGATGTCCCTCTGCTGCCCTTTTTTTTTTCTTCATCTTGGGACGAGCCATGGCTGGGATTCGAACCCATGACCCTCTGGACATGCTCATTTTCTACTTACTGACTCGCGCTTTAACCACTGAGCCACAGGGACACCTGATATTTGTAGGGAAATTAAGCCTTATGAAGTTCACTTTTGTTCCTCCTTGACCAGATCCAGCTTGAACACCTCTCTACCGCTTCTGCCATTGCTTTCAGGGCTCTGGTTTTTTCCTTCCCTGCAACTGAGAGCTGTTTCATGAGGCTGTATGCAGACGTTCCTACAAATCCCCTAGCTCCAATTTCTGCAGTGAGGACTTTGACCTGATAGCCTTCTCTCCTCAGGCTGTTTGCCAGATCAGCATACTTTTCAGTCTTGTAGATTTGAGCTGCCTCCATTCTGTTCTCATATGGCACCGTGAGCTCGATCATGATCAGCTGCTTGGTTGACTTAGAGTGGACTACTATGTCTGGTCTCATGCCACTCTTGCTGATGATCTCTGGGTGACTCTTCCATTCTGGGAGGTCTGCAGTGCACTCCCAGTCATCTGCCCCATCCAGCAGACTCTGCCTGCATGTTTCGAGTGGCACTGTTGTTCTTGGCCATGATTTGCTGCCTCCTGCCGTGAAGAATGTTGCGGGTGCTTTTGGAGTCCTGATTCTCCCTTTTGTGGTGTTGGTACTAGCCCAGACTACTTGTACAATCTCTTTGAGCACTTGGTTGTGCCTCCATGTGTACCTTCCTTGAGCCAGGGCTACTTTACATGAGCTTAGAACATGCTCCACTGTTTGTTTTTCATGGCAGAGGGGGCATGCAGGATCGTCTGTTTTCCCCCACTTCACCAGGTTTGCATTTGAGGGCAGAAGGTCATATGCAGATCTGAGAATGAAGCTGATCCTGAGAGCGGCCATGTGCCAAATGTCATTCCAAGTTAGATTTCTTTGGAGTGCATTCTCCCACGTTGTCCATTGCCCTTGCTGGCTCTGCTGGACTGCTTTTTGGAGTCTTTTTTGGTCTTCTTCTTTTCTCATCTCCTGAATCATCATGTCTCTTTTGGCTTTTCCTTTGGCCTTTGACCACCATTCAGTTTTGGTCACCCCCAGTCCTTGTCTGTTGGTCTGTGTGTGTCCTGTTATTTCTCTGATCTTGAGACTTTCTTTTGCAGAATCCATCGCCTCTTGAACTTTCCATTTCTGCCTGTCTTCAGCTGGGCTTGATTGCTTCTACCACCTTGTCTCCTGAGTCCTCCAGCATGCTTTGAAGTCTGATCTTCCCTGCTTTGTATTCCTCCAGGATGGATTTCAGTGGTAGTTTCAGCTTTGCTTGGCGACAGTACAGCGCGATGTCAGTCAGACAGGGTGGGACACCAAGCCATTTCCTTGTGAACTTGTTGATTTTGGCTTCCATTGCCTCCACTGTGCTGGTGCAGATGTCGTATATCATCAGAGGCCATAGGAGCTTTGGTATCAGCATGAACTGCAGACACCAGACCTTGTATTTGCCAGGGAGCCCACACTGGTCAATGGTCTCCAAGCCTTCTTCCGCCATCTGCTTGGTTTCTTTTGCTCTTTGTGTGTCTTTCAGCGTATCATCATACCATCTTCCAAGGCTCTTGACTGGTTCTTCTGTGACTGTTGGAATGGCCTGGTTGGCAACACTGAAGACCACAGATTCGGACACTTTTCCTTTCCTCAGTGAGAGACTCCGTGATTTCTTTGGCTTGAACTTCATTCTGGATGAGGCAACTATGTCATCCAGCCTCTCCAGCACATGACGTGTCTCGTCTTCTCTGGATGAAATCACTGTAGTGTCATCCATGAAGGCCTTGAGAGGAGGCATCTTGTATCCATCGCCAAGGTCTGTTTGTCTTGCGTTGTTTGTTGCTGCTTTCAAGATGAGTTCCATTGCCAGCACGAACAGTATCGGGGAAATTGCACAGCCCATTGCAATGCCCACTTCCAAGTTGATCCAATCAGTTGTGTACTCCTTGGTAGAGAACCGCATTGAGAAGCCATTGAAGTACTTCTTGAGCATGTCGCGGATGTTCTTTGGCACATGGTACATCTCAAGTGCCAACTGTATCATCTCATGGGGCACAGATCCATATGCGTTTGCCAGATCAAGCCACACTACGTCCAGGTCTCTCTTTTCTGTTTTTGGATTGCGTCCCAGATCATTGTGGCGTGTTCTACACAGCCAGCCACGCCTGGGATGCCACCTTTCTGGACTGACACATCCAAGTACTTGTTTTCCATCAGGTACTTGGTCAGCCTTGCTGCCATGACAGAGAAGAAGATTTTCCCTTCGACGTTCAGTAGTAATATTGGCCTGAACTGGCTGATGTCACTTGAGTTTTGCTCTTTGGGGATGTACACACCATCTGCCGTCATCCACTGGCCGCTGATCTTCTGGTTTCTCCAAGCCGATCGCAGCAGCCTGTGGAGCCACTCCAGCACCTTGGGACATTTCTTGTAAAGCTGGTAAGGTATTCCGTTTGGCCCTGGTGATGATTTGGCTCTGGCTTTGTCGACCACCTTCTTGATTTCCGCCAACGTTGGAGGCTTGCCATTGAACTGTTCCTCAGGGTTGGTTGGCCACACCAGACCTTGAATGTCGAGTGGTGCTTTGCTCTGTGAGTCAGAGTATGTTTTCCTCAGATGCTGCTCAAGAACTCCTTTGTCCACACTTAGGACAGATTTTGTCCCAGATTTTGGCTGCTCAAACAGTGTTCTGGCAAACTGGAAGGGGTCTCTGAAGAAGCGCTCTTGTGTCTTCTTCTTTTTGCTCTTCCTCTTCCTCGCAGATTCCGCTTTGCTGAGGGCACTGTGTTTTTCTTTCAGGTCTTCCCACAGTTTTTCCAAGCCTTGTTTTTCAGCTGGCAGTGCGGTCTTCATATGCTTCTTGAGGTTGTTCTTTTGGACTCTGATCTTGTCCATCTTTTCTTGGCGTCTGGATTTCTTTGGAGGTGTTTTCTCTTTGGGTAGTTTTACTCCATAGGCGTCTCTACATGTGGCATACACAATGTCCCCATATGTGGCTAGTTTGTGTTCCAGGGTGCTTTTCCCTATCAGTGCATCGAGTCTTTGGACGATTTTTGCATCCAGTTTCTCCCAATCTTCAGTTTCGTTTGCTCGTGGCAGGTTGAGTTTCAGGCGCCTGGCATCGAGGGCCTGTGCAAATTCCTCATCCGAACCAACAGCGTGGATGTCCTTGGCACTGTGGTTTAAATCCTGGCCTTGGTCTTCCGACATCTTATCTGCTGATGCAGTGCGCTGCTGCTCATTCAGATGAGTCTTCACACATCCCATCTTTGTTCTGTGGATCTTCATGCCACGGGTGGTAGCGAAACGCTTTCCACAGACACATGGATATTCCATTTGGTCCATGTTCATAGTCCGTTTGGAATTTGCAGTCGTGATTGGTTGAGCACCGATGGATTCATCATTCTCTCCCCCTTTCGGTGAATCCTGGGAGCATCTTTTCCTTTTATTCTTAGTAGCCACATGTTTAAGGCAAAGTGGGGAGCCAGCCCACAGAGCCCTTGGTTCTGGTCTTTCCCAGTGTCCTCCGGTCTTTCCCGGACGTCCTCCGGTCTATTCCCGGAAGTCAATGGTTTACCCATGCATCAGTAGAAAGAAACTCGTGGAGAGCGTGGCAGCAGAAGAAGAAGAAGAAGAAGAAGATGAAGACAAAACTGGGAAAGATAAGGAGAGAACCGGGGGGAATAAAAAAAAATGGACAAAATATTACGACAAACGAAAGAAAGAATTTAGAAGATAACAATCGACACTCTAAAACAAAATTAACAATGATAATCGTCATCATCATAAAGATTAATACAGAAGAAGATGAAGAAGATACCAGTAATGATAATGATGATAGTGGCGGCAGCAGTTAAAACTTTTTTTTTCTGTAAGTACTGTTATTATTAATGATATCATCATCATCATCATCAGCAGCACACTAACAACTATAGTTCATTCTTGGGCCACTTTCCAGCTTCACTGGCCAAATTTCGTTTAACAATCGGCAGTGCAGTCAGTAGGCCAAACTCCAGTTTTGTGTTTCATTTGCTGAACAGATCCTGAATCCGCCCTTATTTGATGTGGATCCGCAGCACAGATCCGCACTAACATTTCATGGCTTCGTTCTTGGCCGACATTCCATCTTCACATCAAGTTTCGTTGACATAGGCTAGGTTTTATCATTTAGCGTCGTGTCAAATTCGTAACAGATACACCAAACGACCTCCAGTACGCGTGAGTGAAACCATAACCTCCCAGCCTTGCTGGAAATAATGTGCATGAAAATCTGATAGGAACAAATATGAAAGGCAAACCAAGTGGGGGTAGTTTAGAGGGGGCCACCCTTCAGCTTCTTGTTTTGAGGAACTACATAAAATCGTAGTCTGTGGAACAACCAAGGGAGACTACCGGTCGAACGAACGTGAACAATGACGTGGAAAGAAGGGAGACTACTTTTTAGACCACTGTATTTCTGAAACTCGGGTAGGCTTATTTTGAGTGTTCTATGTCCGTTGTAACATGTCTGCAGTTGAGTTTTCGTAAAGGACATGTAAATGTAAACTTTCTTTTCTAGGTCGCCCATACCTTATACCCGTACCTGCTAATTTGTTATTTCATTTATTTGGTCACACCCGCATGTGTGTGTGTGTGTGTATGTGTGTGTGTGTGTGTGTGTGTGTGTGTGTGTGTGTGTGTGTGTGTTTATGCAAGTGCGAGCATGTGTGTTTGTGTGCGTGTGTGTGTGTGTGTGTGTGGGGTGTGTGTGTGTGTGTGTGTGTGTGTGTGTGTGTTAAAAACACAAACTCGGACACATTGCGTTACACACACACACACACACACACACACGCACACGGACGCACGCACAGCGCATGCACACACACACACACAACGCACACACGGACGCACACACACACACACACACACACACACACGCGCGCGCGCGCGCGCGCGCACACACACACACACACACACATATACACACAGACATGCTCGCGCTTGCATAAACACACACACACAGACATGCTCGCACTTGCATAAACACGCGCGCGCGCGCACACACACACACACACACACACACACGCACACACACACTGGGCACATACATGCGCTGGATGTAAGGGTCGATTAAAAAAAAAAAATATATATATATATATATATATATATAACATTGCACCATATGCAAACAATGACAAGTCTTTTTCCTATTTGAATTGAAATATTCCAGCGTAAAGCGAGTGGAAAATGACCACCTGTGCACAGATGTTGAGGGGACAATGAAGACAACTTGCCCAGCTTTCCTTTCTTTGCCTTTCTCTGAATCCTGGTCAGTTTCAGTTTCGCTTTCATCAAGGTGTCACTGCGTGCGGGCTGGTCCATATACGCTTTACCACATCTGCTAAGTTTCGAGAACACACTGCGCACGATTGAAAGCTGATGGATCAATGAATTAATGACCGAAATGAGATGATTTCAACAGAGGGTCTCATGGTTACGACTTAGCGGATGTCTGACATGTTTATTAGCCTAAGGCGCTGGTCAGACTTCGGGTATCTACCCAACATTATTATCATTGTATGTTGGTGTAGTGAAAGTATGCGAGCGCGCACGTGTGTGTGTGTGTGTGTGTGTGTGTGTGTGTGTGTGTGTGTGTGTGTGTGTGTGTGTGTGTATGTGTGTGTGTGTGTGTGTGTGTGTGTGTGTGTGTGTCCATGAGCACGGCCCCATGCGTGTGTGCCAGTGTGTGTGTTTTTGTGTGTGTGCGTGCGTGCGTGCATGCGTGCGTGTGTTCGCTTATGTACGCCCATAACCACTGGCCGGGTATCATAGTCACGGCATGTCACTACACACTTGCTTGGCTGCCCTCCAGGTTACTGTCTCTGCCAGCCTGTTGTTGTCGGCGAGGGCGGCTCAGTCCCTGCACGTAGTCTTTGCCCGCACTGTGCGAACCACCGTCTGTGTGCTACAAACCTTGACAGGTGGACACGCAATATCAGTGACGAGGTGTGGTGAACAGGCAGCTAACTCGTACACAGGAGGCAGACAGATACAACCAATCAGATAGAGAGAAAGTGGTGATGCCTTCACTGTTGGCAATGGAACTCTGACCAGAGAAAGGCGAAGATACCTCTCCTCCTTTCCCACCTCCCGATCTCCCCCTTCCCTCCCCCCGCCCTTTCCCCTCCCCTTCATATTCCCTTCGAACCCCAGCCCTTCTCTGTCACGGGGTCTGTGTAAACAGTCCCGCCTGTGCAACCTGACTCATGTCCAGTGTGAACACGTAGCGTTTTCTTCTTCTTCTTCTTCTTCTTCTTCTTCTTTGTTTGTTTTGTTTTGTTTTGTTTTTTTGTTTTTGATTTTTTTTGTCTTTTTTTTTGTTGTTGTTCGTTTTGTTTTGTTGGAAGGTTGGTCATTGTTTTCCTTTCTTCTCTTTTCTTTTTAACTGTAGACTGTGTTTGTTCACAATCGACGAACATTTAGAACTAGTTTACCATCCCCGATGCTGCCCCAAGCTTATTTGGTGGGTTGGTGGGTGGGTGGGTTAGTGGGTCGGCTGATTGGTTGCTTGGTTGATTGGTAAGTTGGGTCACTCGTTGGTTGTTCAGTCACTCAGTCAGTTAGTAAACTAGTTAGTAATTTTTCAGAACCAACGCGGAGATATGGCAGACGGTGTTTTCATTCATGTTATTATTTCTGTCCACAGCAAAACAAGTCTCTCTGTCCTTTGTCTATCTATCTGCCTGCATACCTGCTTTCATGCACACTCCATTACCGTGAAGACCATCTGGTGACAGACAACGGTTGTGTTTTGATTGTGTGCTCCAGTGGTGTTTATTCGTGCAAGGGTCGAAGTCGTCTCTCTGTCTGGCCGGGGCTCAAAAGAAGTCACCTTAGTGACACACACACACACACACACACACACACACACACACAGATAGTATGTCGACCATTGTTTATCAAAAAGTCTTACGTGCCTCAGCACAGCTGCCCCCCTCTTGACACTGACTTCATACTCCTACCTCACCACCACCCCACACACCCCACGCACCAACACACATGCGCGTGCATATGTACACATGCACATGCGCGCGCACGCACGCACACACACACGCATACATACACACACACATATATGCATGCAAGTGCCCGCACGCATCCACGCGCCAAGCAAATGCACACACTCAAACACCTGTGCATACACACACACACACACACACACACACACACACACACACACACACACACACACACACACACACACACACACACACACACACAACGCGCGCGCGTACACACACACTCACGTGCACGCACACATACACACACATGTACGTATACGCACACATACAAACGCACACATACACACACTCACGTGTACATGCACACACACACATACATACGCGCGCTCGCACACACACACACACACACACACACACACGCGCGCGCGCGCGCGCGCGTGCGCGCACACACACACACACGCACGCACACACTCGCACACACACACTCGCACACTCGCACACACACACACACACACACACACACACACACACACACACACACACACACACACACACTATCTTGTTTGTTTCACAGTCGACCTTCCGTCTTACCACGCACCTCCCCTCTCTCTCTCTCTCTCTCTCTCTCTCTCTCTCTCACATGAAGTTTGTATTCCTTTCTTTATCAAAACTCCTACGTGCCCTTGTTCAGGTGTTCCTTCATCTCGCATACACGCATGCCTCTCTCTCTCTCTCTCTCTCTCTCTCTCTCTCTCTCTCTCTCTCTCTCTCTCTCTCTCTCTCTCTCTCTCTCTCTCTCTCTCTCTCTCTCACACACACACACACACACACACACACACACACACACACACACACACACACACACACACACACAACGCACGCACGCACTCATGCAGCACAAAGGGGAACACGTACACACAAAAACGCGTTGCATTCTCACCAGTAACCATCAACACAGACATTTACACACACACACTCGTGTGCGCACGCACATACAGAGACAGATAAGCGCCCGAGCTTACACACACACACACACGCACGCACGCACGGTGGTAAGTCGACATACATAACTGGATGGGCATATTGTCTGTTACACTAATAAGTTAACGTTTGTTACAATGGTAAGTCGACATACATAACTGGATGGGAATATTGTCTGTTACACTAATAAGTTAACGTTTATTACAATGGTAAGTATACGTACATAACTGGATGGGAATAAGTTAACGTTTATAACTATGAGCCAGTGCTGTTTCTCTGATGACATCCACGACGAGTTGGAGGTGGTCTCACACAGATAAAACTGACTCACGTACAGATGCGAGAGTGGTATTTGTCACTCTGATAACATCACACATGCGACTGAAAGGGGATTACACTTATCAACCGACGTGCATAACTAGCGCATGAGGTGTTTCCTGCATCGAGAAATCGACCCACATAGTCGGATAAGAATGATGTTTGTTACATGGAAAACCTGACATAATTACTGGATGGGAGTGATGTTTGCTATATTGATTGACATACTTCAGACAACGAGAAGGGAATAGTGTTCGTTGCACTGATAAACCGGCGTACATAAACGGATGGGACCAGTGTTTGTTACACTTATTATGAGTCCACGGATATAACTGCGTTGGAATGGCGTTTGTAAACTAAATAGCCGACGCACAGAACTGAGTGGGGGTGATTTTTGTGACACCAATATATTGATGCACACACGAGGCAACCCACTAGAGGAGGCACTGCACTGCTGCCGAGTCACTTCGACGGTGTTCAGTGGTGCCTCTTCTGATCCAACATTCGTAGGACACCACCTAC
>CM031609.1:13984495-14001995 GCA_018398815.1 Conus ventricosus | reverse complement strand
TTAATTCAACGAACAGTTTTCTAGACTATGATATTGATCCACCAAATATGTTTATTTATGTTTTTTTCCCCTCCCATAGAGCAACTGCCAGCTATGAGATGATGATTTTGACACTTTGTTTTGAGGTTTCAGCAGTTGGTTTTCAGGGCTTAGACCCGAGTACACTGAGGAGCTGTAGATCTGACCACAGGCACTGTTGGCATGCCCCACCAGTGCATAAGGAAAGGTGAGCCCTCATCTGGCGCCAGACCAGCAAAATTAATTAATCAGTCAATCAACTGATTAATTATTGATTGATTGACTGATTCGTTGGGTGATTGATTGATCGGTTGATTATATAATTGGTTGATTGAATTGATTTGATTTCATTGACTGACTGGCGGACTGATCGATCGATGAATCGATTAATTAATATAATAATTATAACTAAAAGTAGCAATAACAACAACTATAATATTGATAATAATAACAGTGATAATAATAATAATAATAATAATAATAATAATAATAATAATAATAATAATAATAAAAGAAGCAGGATATCCTCGACACGAATTGTCAGAGGTGCCAGGCTAAAAAGAAAAAAAAAAATCTGCACGGCGAGTAAGTTCCAGTCCCTCGAGGTTTTAGACAAGGAGTAAACTCTGTCTACATTCGTGTTCTGCAGTAAAGGGTCAACTGCTGGCTGAGTCCACGTCTTTCACGGGGCAGCAGGGACGGAAATTCTGGACTAATCCACCATTTTTGTACAGCATCGCCTCTCCAAACGCACTGTTCTCCTGGCGTTGCTCAAAAGAGGACCACTCCAGTCGATCCAACAGTTGAGAAATAGAAACAATGAAGGATGTAAAGAAACTGAGTGAACGATGTTGAACGATATTGACTGAAAGACACGGGAAACGACTGAATAAAGCGCCAGCTGGCAGCTCTTCAGTTGGCACTACCCAGGTAGACAGCCCACGAGTATGGATTGTCAAGCGCTTAGAGCTTGGTCTCTAGCCGAGACGTGCAAAACAGTAATAAATAGAAAGAACCTTTTTTTTCCCCCAGACTATGGGATGCACATAATGTGATGAAAATGCAACAGATTACAGCGTTACTGGGGAAACAACAACAACAAAAACGAAATACGAATAAACTCACAAAGCAAAGTGTAAAGTAACAGATTTCATACACAATACCAAACGGGCAAGTACATTTTCAACAACTATGTCTTCTCCAGACGTTACAAACATAAAAGAGAAAAGAAAAAAGCGCAAAGCACTAGATCTACTTCCCTGAGAGCAGACAGCATGAGAATGATAATGTATGAAAATACAATGTAACAAGTTATAAGAAGAAAGAAGACTTTTATAAAGATCTCGGTATTGGGGGGAAAAAACACACACACACAAGAAACAAAAAACCGGATTCCTTCCTCGTCTGGGACAACTCTGTTTGCTTAGGGCTGTTCCTGAAGTTTGTTTGATTCACTGTGGTTTTTTCTGTCTGTACTTCTGTCCGACCTATCCAATGTATTAGCTCCGGGGGACCGGACTAGCTTAGTGGTAGAGCGCCAGACTCGTAATCTTGGTGATCCTGGGGTTGCGGGTTTGAATCTCCGCTGGGCCATTTCGGTACGGGGGGATTTTTCCATCGGAGTTAACATTGGTTCTGACCCCATTTCCCATCCAGTCCTTCGAATGAGACTATAAACCTAGGTTCCGTGTGTGAATGCACTCATAACATCTTGCACACACGTAAAAATCCCATCACCAACTTTCGGAAGAGAAGGCCAGTTTGGCCGTTGGTGTGGATGACACGTTACACATAGCATGCACCCTGCGTGAGAAATAGAAACAATGAAGGATGTAAAGAAACTGAGTGAACGATGTTGAACGATATTGACTGAAAGACACGGGAAACGACTGAATAAAGCGCCAGCTGGCAGCTCTTCAGTTGGCACTACCCAGGTAGACAGCCCACGAGTATGGATTGTCAAGCGCTTAGAGCTTGGTCTCTAGCCGAGAATAGGCGCTATATAAGTATTCGTCATCATAATAATATTTCTCTCCCTCCCCCCCCCCCCCCTCTCTCTCTCTCTCTCTCTCCTCTCTACTCTCTCTCTCTCTCTCTCTCTCTCTCTCTCTCTCAGACATCACGTCTGAACTTTACATTCCACCAATAACAGTATTAGAAGTCTATCACTACCTAACACACCTAAAAACAGTCAAGTACCTGCGGGGTGGATGGCCTAGACGGCAAAATTCTCAAACTATCAGCTCCAGCAATTACAGATACGTTGACTTACGTCTTCATTCTATGTATCGACAAAAATTATTTTCCCAAATAGTTTCTAAATTAAGAATTAGGTCATATCCTATCTACATTGCTGGTGACAGCTCAGACCTGCAAACTACAGACCAATTCTCAACATTTCCACTCTTTCCAAATCCTTTGGAAAAACACATAACAATACACAACACATTTACACACTTTATTCATACACTTGTTAATCCAGTCCGTCCGGGTTTCGACACGTCCATTCATTGGCCACAAAGCACTTATTTCAACTGGCTTGTTGACTGAGGCTATACAGCATTTACAACTTAAATATATTGTGGTTGTCATTTTTTGGTTTTCAAAAATGCATTTGATGTGATAGTCCAAACTTTTATTAGAAAATAAAAATTGTAGGACAATCCACAGTTCCTCCCACTCTATACCCCGATTTATTCACTCACTATCTCACAAATAGGCATCAATGTGTGAAAATAATTCAACCTTCTCTTTCTTTCATAAATAGTTCCTATGGCGTCCCACATAGGCTCTTTCTTGGGTCACTTATTTATTCACAATTTACATCAATGATCCTTAACTCTACATTTCAATCCACCTGTGATAACTTTTGGCTGATGAACCAACAATCCACACGATTCATTCTGATGTACTGTTCTTGCATCAACCTTTACATAAGAATAGTGCGAATGTTCTCAGTGAAAATGGACTGAAACTAAATACATGTCGCTTCACCCTCAAAAAAACTAAATCCATGCTTTTCACAACAGGGCAAAAAAGGACAAAATCTCATCTTAAGTTTCATCCTGTATCTCTTAAAATTGAACCCGTTGAACAGGTTACATGCCTCCAAAGTGCTAGGAATTACAATTGATAACATACTCGCCTACGCTTCGCGTGCAGCTCACATTACCTCACTATGCAAAAAGTTTTCCAGAAAGTTTTTAAACTCTCCAAAATCAAACGCTTCCTCGCCTGCATTCTCGGCAAAGCTCTTTTTTCCAGTTCATATTCAATCATACATAGGGACTATGGATCTACTCTATGGGGACTGTGTGCACCGCCTAAACACATCCCCCACTATAAACCATTGATAAGCCACCCTGCCACTCCACTAGCGTGCATCCAAATCCACAGTTTCTCTAAAACACCGCCAGTAGTCTTCTGGCTGATAAAAAAAGATTCAAGTTCTTTTCCCATTAAGGTTGAGATTAGAATACACAAAGGGATCATAAATGCACATGATTGTGTTGGGAAAGGCACCCTATACATTAGTTACACAGTCTATCAATAAATTCATCACTCCGCCGCTCCTAAGCTACTAAAAACTAGCCATGCGCAACTGTTACTAGGAATTGATTATTCAAATCCAGGTTTAACATATTCAGTTCCTGTCAATCGCCCGCTAACTCAGCTCCCTGGCATATTCAACCAAACAGCGCCAATGATTTCAACTTCTAACACCATTTTTTCAAACCTTTTATGTGCCAGTAATTACATATCCGCCATTAAACCACCCTCCAATCACACCACACTCTTTGCCTTTATGTATGTACTGATTATTTAGAAAGTGTTTTGGTACTTGAAAATGCACATGTATGTTATTTTGTTTAGTAAGTTGCTCTTATATGAGTACATGTGTGTGTGTGTGTGTGTGTGTGTGTGTGTGTGTGTGTGTGTGTGTGTGGTGTGTGTGTGTGTGTGTGTGGTGTGTGTGTGGTGTGTTTTCTACTACCTCCTGCCCTTGTCATTCTGTCGAAATGCTTGTATTCTTATGGATCTTCTCTCTCTCTTTCTCTATCTCCTATCTCTCTCTCTCTTCTCTCTCTCTATCCTTTCTCTCTCTCTTCTCTCTCTCTCTCTCTCTCTCTCTCTCTCTCTCTCACGGTTCTGCGAATACTTGTTTTGTATCCATATGATATCCCTTCCTACCTGGCGACTGGGCTATCATTATGCATTTCCTCCTCCATTTGTGCTTTATGGCTTCCCCCCCCACCCCCCTCCCCGGTGTTTCAAAATTGAATGTTTTGTATCTTCTTTGGAATTTTTGATTGTCAGATTGTTCTAAAATGCTCTTTATCGCACCACTCTAGCCTCTTTCTCCCACGCCTCTCTCTCTCTCTCTCTCCTCCCTCCTCCTCACTCCTCCCCCTCCCCTCCCCCCCCCCCCACCCCCCCCCCCCCCCCCCCCACTCTCTCTCTTCTCCTCTCTCTCTCTCTCTCTCTATCGCTCTCTCTCTCTCTCTCTCTCTCTCTTCTCTCTCTGCAGGTTACACCGACCGCACTCCCTCGCTCCGCGTTTATCTCTCTCTCTCTCTCTCTCTCTCTCTCTCTCTCTCTCTCTCTCTCGCTCCCTCCCCTCCCTCTCTCTCTCTTCTCTCTCTCTCCTCTCTCTCTCTCTCTCTCTCTCTCTCTCTCTCTTTTTTTTTTTTTTTTCCCTTCTTTTCCCTTTTTAAATTTTAATCCCCTATTGTAATGTAGTTCTTTAGTCACTTTTGCATGCTTCCTTGGTTGACTTTTATTTTATATGTTGACCCTACTCAGAGGCGAGTACTGGAGTAAAAAAGCCATCAGTGCTTATCTATTATCCTCGTAAATAAAGAATTTTGTCTTGTCTTCTCTCATCTCTCTCTCTCTCTCTCTCTCTCTCTCTCCTCTCTCTCTCTCTCTCTCTCTTCTCTCTTCTCTCTCTCTCTCTCTCTCTCTCTCTCTCAGCACCTTTCGGACAAAGTCGGCAACCAGTCGATATCGGGAGGACGCCATCACTGAAAGGTGGACCGAATGCTGCTCCAAACATACCACCCACAACAACAGTAGACCCAGTGTGCTGCTAGCAGCACAGGATTCATCCAGTGATGATGATGATGCTGTGCTGCTCCGAACACAAAATACACCTAAAACCAGCGCCCCTCGACAACCTAGTGTGCTAGCAGCACAGGATTCATCCAGTGATGATGATGATGCTGCTGCTGCTCCAAACACTACAACAAACACAGGAGACCCAGTGTGCTTGCTAGCAGCACAGGTTCATCCGTGATGATGATGATGCTGCTGCTGCTCCAAACACTACAACAACACAGGAGACCCCAGTGTGCTTGCTAGCAGCACAGGATTCATCCAGTGATGATGATGATGCTGCTGCTGCTCCGAACACTACAACAAACACAGGAGACCCCAGTGTGCTTGCTAGCAGCAAGGATTCATCCAGTGATGATGATGATGCTGCTGCTGCTCCGAACACTACAACAAACACAGGAGACCCTAGTGTGCTAGCAGCACAGGATTCATCCAGTGATGGTGACCTGCCACTACTCCAAGAAGCAGTCATATCTGTATAAGATCGCTGAGATGCGGGAAGGCTTCAAGCATCGAAACATCCCTGCAGGACTCTTAACACATGGCAGAACTGCAGTAACATAATTCTAACTGCCATCCGCAGCAAATCTGGCCCACACCATGGTCCGAATCTTTAATCGTCACTCTCCCTAAGAAAGGAAATCTCCAGCGCTGCCAGAACTGTCGTACTAAAAGTTGTCAAGCCATGCCAGCAATGTAATGTTTAGAATTATTTGAATAGACTGCGACCGCAAGCAGATACCATCAATGCTAAATAACAGGCAGGATTCCCAAAGGCAGAGGTGTCGTAGAACAAATTTATGATTCTACAAGGTGTCGTAGAACAAATTTCTGATCTACGTCTCCTTTGCGAAGAAATATGTCCATCACCAGAGGAAGTTCTGCTATGCTTTCATAGACTTCAAGAGGGGGCCGGAATAGCTCAGTTGGTAGAGCGCCGGGCTCGTGATCCTGGGGTTGCGGGTTCGAATTTCGGTACAGGGGGATTTTTCCCTCGGAGTTTAACATTGGTTCTGACTCACTCCCATACAGTCCTTCGAATGAGACTATAAACCGAGGTTCCGTGTGTGAACGCACCCCAAACAACATCTTGCACACACGTAAAATCCATCACCAACTTTCGGAAAAAGAGAAGGCCATTTTGGCCGTTGGTATGGATGACATGCTACACATAGCATGCACCTTCCCGAAGATGGAGTGTGGCTGCCTTAATGGCGGGATAAAAACGGTCAAAACACACAAAACTCCACTGCCTGTCTATACAGGCAGTGTCCGCAGGAGTATCAGCCTGCGTACGCAGAAAGAAAGAAAGAATAGACTTCAAGAAGGCGTTCAACAACGTCTGGCTGGAGGTACAATGGACCACGATGAATAGATTTAATCTCTCTCTCTCTCTCTCTCTCTCTCTCTCTCTCTCTCTCTCTCTCTCTCTCTCTCTCTCTCTCTCTCTCTCTCACGTTAAAATAACGATTTTGTACATGGACACTTTATGTATAGTAACTTTTCTTTCCCTTTTGTGTTTAACCTTGTTGAATAAAATACGAAGAAATGCGTAGGTTGTCTATCAATACATTGGTAAATAACGACGAAAAAGAGAGGTAAAGTGGTTTGGGAAGCTTTCGTCAGACGACCTTGAGTACTATATAACCTTCTGTTCTGAGACAGAATAAAAATTTGTGTGTTTCGTTTGCTAAACGAAAACACAGTCATGACGAAAACACATTCACTTTAGTTGTTTTTTGTTTTGTTTTTCAGTTCAGCATACTTTTATTCAAAGTCTCTTCGCCATTAATGATATTAGACGATAAACAGTAGAATCACAGACAAACGCAAACGATGAACATAATCAAATTTACAGAACAGGACAGGCAAAATATGTGTAGCCTATTTCGGATTAAAACTAAAAACAATTCAAAGCAGTTATTTGTTTCGCTAAACTTAGCGACTCTCCGTCACTGGTAAATGATATTTGTCAAGTGAATGACAATACAATCACACATCTGTTGCAGCTTAACAACGTCATCAACTTAAAATATGTCAAAATTTGTGTGTTCAGTTTGTTCACACACACACAACCACACACACACACACAGTAGGTCTAGCCTACAGTTTTACTCTTCATCATCGATGAGATAGGCAAAGGAACAGTCACAAAAACCACACACCAATAATTTTCATGTAGGCCCACATCCTACAAATCGGAATTAGAATCAGCGCGAAGAGGGATGTTAGTGTGCTGTTACAGAATGTATCTGTAGCAGTGTTGCAGTCGTGGTGGTGCTTGAGTTAGCGGTTTTTGCAGGATCATCACAAGTGGTTTGTGAAACAGTCAAGATTTTGAACTTCCGTCCATAGAGATATGTATGGAATCTTTGTACTCCAAAGACAATGGCTAGCAGCTCTCTTTCTATGCAGGCATAACGGGTTTCAGTGTCAGATTTGTGACTTTGAAGCATAAGCCACGGGCAGTCCATCTTGTGTTATGCTTGCTCCAAGTCCATGAATGCTTGCGTCAACTTGAAGAATGGGGATTGTTTGATTGTCAAAATATTGTAGCGTCGACCTTTCTGATATTGTTTCTTTCAGTTTTTGAAAACATTCTTCATGGTGGGCCTCCCATATGAATGCCGAGTCTTCTTTGAGGAGTGCACGCAGCACTGAGGATTTTTCAGCTAGGTTCTCAATGAATGGTGAGAGGTACGTGATGAAGCCCAAGAATTCTTGTACTTCTTTCTTGGATGTGGGTGTCGGCATGTTTTTCAAGTCATTGACTTTGTCTGGATCTGGTTGCACACCATCAGCTGTGTACTTCATGCGAAAGAATGTGATGGAGTTGGTTTTTATGTCACATTTCTCAGAACTGAACATGAGATACATTTTCTTCTGCAACCTCCATCAAGTTCCGAAGTATCTGTTCATGTTCTTGATCTGTTTTGGCATAAACAACTATGTCACCCGTGATGCCAACAGCTCCCTCAACTTGATCTAGGATCTGATCCATTTTGAGTTGAAAAATGTCTTGTGATACAGATTGACAAAAAGGAAGCCTCTGGAAGCAATACCGCCCAAATGGTGATTGGAAGGTTGTTAATAGCTGTGATTCCTGGTCAAGCTGAACAGCCCAGTAGCCTGATTTGGCATCAAGCTTGGAGAATACTTTTGCCCCTCTGAACAGGTGAGTCAGTTCTTCTGTTGTAGGAATTTTGTGATGTGGTCTTTTCAGGGCTTTGTTTGGATGTCTTGGATCAAGACAGATGTGTATTTCTCCACTTTTCTTGTGAGAATATGCCAAACTTGAAACCCAGTCAGTAGGTTCTGTCACTTTTCTGATAATGCCATCTTGTTCCATTTTGTCTAGCTGGGTCTTGATTGCCTCTTTGAGTGCAAATGGAGTTTTACGTGGAGCGTCAATATGTGGCTGAACATCAGGATATGTGAAGAGTTTGACTTCTCCAGGAAATTTTCCTATCTTGTCAAACTGTCCTGGATATTGTTGTGTCAGATTTTTCACATTATTGATGTGTTGAGGCTTGTCATTTTTGCTGCTCCACTGTGGCATTGACATTGCAGTGCATTGTCACTACTGCAAGGCTTTCATATGATGGAAGTCCAATGATTGCTGGTTCATCAACATCTACAATATAAAACTTTGTTTGTTCCCATGCGGAATCTTTGAATCTGCAGGGTATTGAGGTGATACCACAGCATGCTATTCTGGTCCCATTGTAGGCTGTTAGATTCACCTGGCATGCTGATTTTGCAATTGCTTGTACAGGTTTGCCATCCTTTGTGGTGCGATCAGGGAACATATTTCGAAAGGTTCTCAGTGGTAGGGTATTTCCTTGAGCACCAGTGTCTACTTTTAGAAGGTTGTGAACGCCAGGGCAAGATGCCAACCGTACGTTGAGCGTGACAAAGGCTTCATTTCTTGAGTTCATAGAGGAAATCTGAATGTTATCAAATGCTAATACATCAAAATTTTCTTCCAGCTCAGCACTGTTCTGCATATTATGAATTCTGTTTTTATGCATTTTTCCTTGTCGTCCACATCTGTGCTGCCCTTCGTACGTTTCATGTTCAAATGTTCTTGATCTGCATACTTTTGCCCAGTGGTTGTATTTCCCACATTTGCTACATTTTGTGCCAAATGCTGGACATGCTTTCGGTTTGTGTCTGCCTCCACAGTTGCTGCATGTGATAGATGGCTTTTGTATTCCATCAATTTCCATTGTCTTTGGTTGCATGTCTTTTAATTGTTTGACATGGGCTGCTGTGGCTTCATATGTCCTGCCATGACGCTCGATGAAACCATTGGATCTTGGGTATCGTGGCGATGATGTAACGTGTACAAAGTTCCACTGCTTTGCGAAATGGGCAAATGTCTCAGCACTGAATTGTGGACCATTGTCATTTACGATTTTTGATGGAATCCCATGTTCGCAAAGACTTGCTTCATAGCATTCACTACTGCACTGCTCCCCATGTCACGTCCAAGTCTGCGGACTATGAAGTATTTGCTGAAGTAATCTGCGATCAAAAGGTATTCTGATCCCTCAAAGTGAAAGAGATCTGTCCCTAGAGTTTCCCATGGTTGCTGGGGACTTCATGTGGATGCAATTCTTCCTTTTGCTGAGATGACTGATGTTCCTGGCATATTGAACATCTCTTGATGAGGGACTCAATGTCTTTGTTCATGTTGGGCCAATAAACGGAATCCTTGGCTCTGAGGATGGTCTTTTCTATGCCCTGATGCGCATAGTGGAGCTGATCAAGAATTACCTTTTTCTGATCACTTGGGATGACTACTCTTGATCCTTTCAGAATGATTCCATCTTCAGTGGAGAGCTCATCCCTAAAGTTCCAGTATGTTCGGATGTTTTGAGGGACATCTTTGATGTTTTCTGGCCATCCGTTGATGATCATCTCTGTAAGCGTATTGAGAGAGTATCTGCTTTGGTTTCCTCTCGGATAATTTTGGTGCGTTTTCCAGAGAATCGTACCAGGTCAACTCGCACATCCAGGTCTATTGTTTTCTTCTTGTTTTTGTTTGGCAATCTCGATAGAGTGTCAGCAAGCGCCATTTCCTTGCCTGGTCTGTATTCTAGCTCAAACTGGTATCCTTGCAGCTTGAGCATCATCCGTTGCAATCGACCAGTCAAATACACACTCCATTAGGCTCACCGCCATCATCTGCCCTGCCACTGAGCAATGAAACTCAAGAGCGGTATTTGGATCATAAAGGAACATATACCACTAGAAGTGGCCGTGTTGTGCGGCAACCAAAAAAGCTTGACTTGTAACTATAATCCACTATACATTACAGTATCCGCTTTAGGTACATATTTTGATATGATAGGGGTAACTCGTATTGTCGAAGTACATAATTTCCTAATATAATGGTTTTCAGTTTCTTTAGAATTTGTATGTTTGTAATCAACATTTCCATGTCGAATGTGGTCCCGTAGAGACAATTGACTGAGGTACTGGAATACTGATGTAAAGTTTGTTATATCGGTGTTATATCTAGACATGAACTTAAATTCTGTAATAAATGTTAGCGAACCGCCCAGAGAACGTGGACAAACGAGTCAGGTTGGTCTGTTCTTCATCTGTTGTCAGCTGACCTGTCTGCTGTTCATCCGTTGTCTGTCTGGTCTGCATCTGTTTCCTGCTGAGTTGTCATCCGTTGTCTTGTCTGGTCTGCATCTGTTTCCTGCTGAGTTGTCATCCGTTGTCTGTCTGGTCTGCATCTGTTTCCTGCTGAGTTGTCATCCGTTGTCTGTCTGGTCTGCATCTGTTTCCTGCCGAGTTGTCATCCGTTGTCTGTGTGGTCTGCATCTGTTTCCTGCTGATCTGTTTGCTATTCATTGCTTGACTGCTGTGGTCGGTCTGCTATTCACGTGTTGTGTGCTGATCAGTCTGCTAGTTACCTGCTGTCTACCGCTTGCTATTACTAGTTTTGCTCATCTTGAATGGCTACATTCGATGCCATGCCCTCGGAATTTTTCCATAGGTACTGTTTCCGCCATCACAAACGTTTTCTGTGATCAGATTCTCAAGATTTCTGTACAAAAAATTCAAAATTTGAAGGCAGTTACCAACTTTTTGATGTGCGATGTGATTTCATGCATGATTTTTAGTTAACTGTTGTAAGTCAGATCTGTTGGAAGATTAGCACCAAAGTGTCTGAGCTAGTGACAGGTGTGTGTTGATTTATTTCTCCAGTACAGTGCTTTGTTTCGTTACTCTGCGTTCACTTTCTACCTCTCTAGCCTCCAACCCCTGTTCCCCTCACAAGACTGAAATGGCTAGGTGCAGAATCCATACAAATGTGGGTCCCTTCCCCCCACCCACATCCCCTCCATAAACTGCCGTAGAGGGAGAGAAGTGAGATCTCATCTTACTTAATGAAAGAGACCAGTTTTCTCCCTTTGTACATTGGTTTGCCATGTAGAGCCACTGCCACACCTTTCAGCATAGATCACTTGTTAATTTTTTTTTTCTTTGGGGAGGATGGGGAATGAGGAGGGGAGGGAGCAGGATGGAAGGGAATTGAAGTGTGGGACGTAATGGGAGTGAGAGAGAGAGAGAGGAAAGATTATGTTCAAATAGTGGAGACCAGAAACAAATCGAACTGAACGTCAAGTCCTTCGGATGGGGACTATAAGCGAGTCGGACCCGTGTGCCTTCCTGGCCCCTGCACACATTAAAGAACCCACGGCAGTCGAAAATCGAAAAGAGTAGGGGGGTTCCCCGCTGCCCTGGCAAAATTGATGTAGATTGAAGATAGCCGCCTGGTATTTCTTACCAAGCCACAAAAATCGTCACTTACTGTTGTCGTGTGCCATCGTGTACCGGTGGAAGTGGAGGACACGTAATAAACATCGCATGCATCCTATGTGAGAAACTGGAGGAATAAATGAGATAAATGAAAATGAGTGACTGAGAAACTGGAGGAATAAATGAGATAAATGAAAATGAGTGACTGATATTTGAATGGTACGGGAAACGACTGAATGAGCGCCAGTAGGCTGCTCTTCGGCCGGCTCTACCTGGGTAGGCAGCCCGTTGAGTGAGTGAGGTAGTGTGTTATTGTAAAGCGCTTAGAGCTTGGTCTGTGACCGAGGATAGGCGCTATATAAATACCCAATATAATAATAATAAAAAGCACAACGCGTTTCGACCTCTTGGGTCTTCGTCAGGTGATAGCCTATATAAACGAATATTAAAACAACGAAAATTCACTTAGCTTTGATCGCTTCAGATCGCTTAGGGTTCAGCGCAAGGAAGCTAAACCTTGTTTAGATTTCCGCCTGCAGTCGTCTCGCTTTGCAATTAAATTCTGTGTTTGGCATCATAGGTGAGAATGGTGGTGATCATCAGTGGAAAAGCATGGAAATCACACGGCAGCCTTTGGACAAAGTGCGTGAAGATGTCAAGAAGAGACAGCCAACCTGCAACCTGACCTTCCAGATGAGGTAAATAGTTTTTGTAAAATTTTTGCTGATGATACAAAAATATATGACAAATCAGATAACTATAATAGTCTGCAAGAAAATTTAAATTGCCTCCAAAACTGGTCAGACAAGTGGAATCTATATTTTAATGTTGAAAAATGTAAAGTTTTGCATGTTGGCAAAAACAATCCTGAACATGAATACAACATGAAAATAGATGGTGGAAATAGGCTGGTACAGAAATGTGAGGAAGAAAAGGATCTGGGGGTAATCTTTGATAAAGATTTACTCTTTGATATTCACATTCAAAAATGTATAAATAAAGCAAACCAAATGATTGGATTAATAAAAAGAACTTTTATTTACCTAAATAAAGAAACGTTTTTAAAGTTATATAAAGCTATGGTTAGACCGCATCTTGAATATGGCAATATAATTTGGTACCCACACTTGAAAAGACAGTCAATAGCAATTGAAAGAGTACAGAGAAGAGCTACTAAAATCTTGCAAGAATGTACAAACATGTCTTATACAGATAGATTAAATTACTTAAATTTGCACTCTTTAAAAGGTAGACGTATTAGAGGGGATTTGATTGAAGTGTTCAAAATATTTCACCAGCAAACGGACATACAGTGGGACTACTTTTTGAGGCTGTTAAAACAGATAGAACAAGAAATTCGGAAGGCAAAATTTTTGTTAAGCAGTTTCATACTAACATGGGGAGATTCAAGTTCAGTAACAGAGTTATTACTAACTGGAACAGTTTGACAACTGCACTTAAATTTGCTAAAAATACTAATGTTTTTAAGAATTTGCTGGATGAAGACTTGAAATTTAAAGTACAGTTTAGAAGCTTTGATGAATAAGAAGGAAAATTTATATTGCATGCATTTTCAACCCTGTCATAAAAGTAAAATAACACGAGGGGACATTGAAAGGCTTAACGGCCTATGTATTGATTACGTCCCTACACTACTACTACTACTACTATGACTTTGTTCAAGGGAGAATATTTAGTCATTTGAAAGCAGTAACACCCTGTATGAATCAAGCTTACCGCCCTTTGTACTTACATAAAATTTTCATTTCTTAAAAGCCAGTCTCCGTTTGAGGAAAAAAGTCACAATCTGTATGAAAAATTAAATGTAGAATTTCTTGGTTTCTTTCGATTTTTAAGTTTTTGAAACCCAGACGTTAACGTTTATTGACATGCATTCATTTGAATACGCAACTTTTGCAGACGAACTACGGGGAGTAACTTTACTTTTTGTTTTTGCTGCGGAAGTCGATGAAGCTGTTTTAGCTCTCAGAACCCAAACGTAGCAATGCAGGAGCTCCCGTTTCCCATTGACGCGAACACTTGTATGGAAATGACAGCTTTTCTGACATTTGGATGATCTTATTCTGGTAAAGTGAGTATTGATTTTCTATATTTTGTGTCAGTGTTGACGAAAGGTGTCTTGTGTATAGTGTTGTATAACATAAAGCAATGCGAAATAAACCCAGATCAAGAGACGAGGAGAATTGGGAAGGGCCGACAAATGTTTTGCTTACAACTCGGAAGTTTGTTGCATCACTGGGTCACTCACTAGCCTGTTGTAGCCATCATTTTGAACACAAACATCTTTCACATTTTGCACAACTCAACTTAAAAAAAAAATGTTTTCAACATTCTGTATAATCTATAAGAATAACAACTGAATCATCGAACTTGTTTCTTTGACTGTAAAACATAGCGAGACAGTGCAGAAATGCAATTCAACTGGTCACGAGTCACGTTAGGGACAGTCTGAGCGTTACTGGATGGTGAATTATTCACCTATAAATCGTAAAGTTCTGATTAGGCCTACCCTTCCTCTCCCCTTATCTCTCAGAGTCTCTCTCTCTCTCTCTCTCTCTCTCTCTCTCTCTCTCTCTCTCCATCTGTTTTCTTTTCTCTCACCACACTTTGCAAATAGCTTTGCGAATGGATACTTTAACTTTTTGTGCCTGGCCCACAAGCTCTTGTCCAAGTACCAAAGAATGCACTTGTCAGCTTGCGTTAGACCAGTGGTGGTAAGTCTGTCAAAACCTGTGTTTCCACTCCTTAAGCAATGATTACAGGAGGAATACACTGAAGCTATTTTGTTCTTATATTTATTGTGCAGTTTTTTTTACAGATTTCTTTGTGCAAGCAAAATTGCAAAGATTTAGCAAGTTTATTTATTTATTTTTTAAATGTACACCATTAGACAGCAAATAAAGTTTACAGTGAGGCAAGTGTTACCTGCAGTCTTTGTGGACAATCATAATAAATAATTCATAAACTAAATAAAGAAAATACATTGCATAGTTGCAGACCGCAGATATGAGTCTTCAAGTGTTATTCAAATGCCTTCAAGTGTTTGTTCATAAATGGTAATACAGCTTGTCAGAATAAGTGTTGATAAAGTGAAGAATGGTCTGTTTAGCCCCCATATTTATCAGGATCAAGTGTTGATAAAGTAAAGAAGGGTCTGTTTATCTCCCATATTTATCAGGGAACCATGGGTTACTAAAACTTACTGGAGTCAAACATAATAAACATTTAAACATAGAAGAATCTTTTCTGTAAGTGTGAATCACTGTGTTCCTTTCAGGTATGCTGAATACCCTGATCTTCAAACTGAATCTGAAACATGCCAGACTGGGACATTTATTCAGACAGTCATTGTGTAACCTGGGCTGAAAAGATTTTGATAATGATTATGTCTGCTGTCATAATCTTGAGATTATGTAGATAAATATGTTATCTTGGGAGAAATATCAGTTGAACAACAGTGCACATACAACGATCAGTAACATCTGTTGTTAGAGCAGGAACATGCAAGTTTTAAAAACAAGCAAACCCTGGGAAGAATTTTTCTTCCAGGTAAATGTTGGTATTGGAAGATGGTCAAACATAACATAATCAATTTCTCTTTGTAAACAGTTCAAAGCTCACACCATAACACCCCACAGAGTAGGCAAGCTTGTGCAATGATATAATTTGCTGGTGATGACCTACATTTTTTTTAAGGAGGAGAGAAGTTAAACCAAATCACAGCTTTCGTTCTGTATGTGTGTGTGTGTGTGTGTGTGTGTGTGTATGCGTGCGTGCGTGCGTGCGTGCGTGCATGCGTGCGTGCGTGCGTGCGTGCGTGCGTGCGTGCGTGTGTGTTTACCGCTAGAGATAAATCGTAACTGAATCAGTTGTGATGACTTGATCAGTTGATGATTTATATTTTCATTTGTTTGAAGTAGAACACATCAGGACATTTATTCATGAAAACTTGCTGTTCATAGGTAAGTTCCCCAAGTCAGATGGTGTAGCATTGATCTGATCGGCTTATTATTTCCTATGTTGAATACTTGGCTTTGGTTTTTGTGCACAAAGTTTGGCTGGTCATCTTGAAACAGATCCATTGTCCATGATTTGGTAACAGTCTAGAATCTTTCATGACAACTTTTGTTTTTGTTGTAAACTTTTGATATTTGTCATTCATGTTGTCCGAGTCTCAAGCATTAAATTAGACTCCAAAGACATTTAGAAATTTTGCATGCATAAAAGAGGGGGGTGTTAAATGAATGAAAGATGTAACATTCTGTGGCATGGTTAGGTAGAGAGTGAGAAAGGTAAAGAAAGGTGGGGTGGGGATGGGGTGGTGTTTCTGGCAATAGTATAACCTGTTATGGAATCAGGAAACAGAACAGTTTATAGTTATTCTCCGGTTTTTATTTGTACTGATTTTGAAGTCTGGATTCTGGTCTGTTTTGTTGAACACTAATCGCAAATCATTACCAGAATAAATTATTACCAGAGTAAAAGTAACATTAATTTGAATAGAACAACACCAGCAGGAAGGAAGTCTCGGGTGTTTCTGATAATTGCTGTTGCCAGTGTGTTTTCAGTTTGTTAAACTACTGCAGTCTTACATTTTGTTACAAACCAACAGGTCAGATAAAGCAGACTCAACGGATTGGTCGCTAGAACTAGTTTCAGCTGGAAGCATCATGATGTATTACAATAGTTTAGTGCAATGTTACCTTTGTGACAATATTAGAAAGCAGAGACTGGAGGGAGTGGAGGGCAGGGAGCACTTTGAGAGGGGAGGGGGGAGGTCAAGTTATTGATTATCTAGTATATGAAATGCCCTATTCAGGTTTTTTTTCCAACTTATAACTTCGCCATGTAAACCATGTGTTGTCAAGTTTGTCAGTAAACAAAGTCTTGCTCATTTAGATTTCAGACTTAAATCATTTTGATCGTTTTAAATGATAGTACTGTGCAAGCCTTGGACTACCATGAAGAGCATCGCTCTTACTGTTTCAAGTTTGAAATCGAACAGTGGGGTGTGATTGGAGATTGGATGGTGGAAAAAAAAAAGGGGGGGGGGGGGGGGGGGATAATGTGGCTAATCCACCCATGGCAAGTCCTCTTTTTTCACCTCACCTCCACTCCCCTTAAGCACCCACCACCACCCTCTACTCTGTGTCTTTCTTCCTATGTGTGTGTGTGTGTGTGTGTGTGTGTGTGTGTGTGTGTGTGTGTGTGTGTGTGTGTGTGTGTGTGAAATAACATCCTGTATTTTCATTAAGGATACTGTCTGGCTTCATTTCTTTCATGAAGTTCACTATCACTTTCTATCTGGAGGGTTTGCATTCACTGGGAAGTAGAACTTCCACGTTCAGATGACAAAAGAAATAAAATATTGGGGCATTGTTTCTGTGTACCAGTTTATGTTCGTTTGTGTTTTTGCGGTGGAAAGTAGACAGTGGCATTTATAGCACTTGACTTCTAATTGCCATAAGTAGGCTGATGGTGTGTTTGACCCATTTAGCTTTGTCCAGTTTGCCACACCAGTTTAGAAAAAAAACCTTTTCTCGCTCACTCTCTCTGTCTGTCTCTC